>OY776675.1:89183643-89783643 GCA_963675555.1 Leptura quadrifasciata
ATTTTTGGCCATAACTTTTTTTTAATACATATTTGTATGACTGGTGGTCGAGAGGTGAGCGCACTTGCCTCTCACCTAAAAAGTTCCGGGTTCGATCCCCGGTCGTGGCAGTGGAAAATACTGTGAGAGGGATTTTTCCACTATACACGGATATTGGTTGGGTGTCCCTTGTCTCTAAATGTGTAGCCCCCTCCTACACAAGACTCTTCTAGAGCCTCCCGGGATAAAGGAGTTCGTAATTACCTGTGTTATTTATTATTATTTATATTATATTGGTAAAAAAATATTAGACTACCTAACTAGAACCATGACAGGTGTAGTGATAGGTACTAATTTTTACTCAATAATTTCAGTCCCTTGCAAAATTAGTTCATTTGAATTAAAAAATAGTGCCAATCTTCATATCTTGTAGTTTTAAATCGACTAATTTTACAAACAACTGGAATAATTGAGTGAAAATTCATATCACTACACCTGTCATAGTTCTAGTTGGGTAGTCTTATACTTTTTTTAACAATATATATGTATTATGACCAAAAATAATAAATATTTCCTTATTGGGTAATTTTGCAGTTTATCCACTTCTCGATTTTTGAGGGTTTTTGGGTACCTATTTTACTTACGTATTGGTATTGCATTGAAATAACTAGGTTAGGTTAGGTTAGACGTATTTAGTAGGTATAATGCTGTAATGACTCTTACCTTATTTACCATTGTCCTAAAATATAGGTACTCATAATATTCCATGTTGTGCAGGCCCGTTCCCGTACAAGATTACTTAGGATACAGGATTACATGCAGCGTGTACTGTTTAAAGTTAATATAATTATTTTTTCGCCGGGTTCGTATGACTCGTAGGAGGATCTAAAAAATTTATTAATAATAATTATTTTTGTTATAGGGCCAAAAAAAATTTTTCACCCTTTTTGCTGAGGGGGTCGAGCCCCCTGGTTATGCCCACTGTTGCAACTGAAGTGAAGTATTATTATGCTATAATAAGGTATTTTTAATATTTAAATATTTTGCAACAATTTGGGGCAAATATATGTGTGGTATGTTAACAATGGCTATTGGGCAATTGTTAATACAGAGGGGATGTAGCTCAGTGGTAGAGCGTTCGCTTTGCATGTGAAAGGCCCCGGGTTCGATCCCCGGCATCTCCAGGTGTTTTTTTTTTCATTGATCATTTTTCGTCTAATATCTTTCTTAAAATAAAAAATAAGGTCATGATGTTTCTTCATTTAGAAGTATACATTATTTATTATCAACTATATCCATTTTAATGTTATAAAAGATCCCAATAATAATGACTATAAAGTAATATATTCTGCAGGAATTGAGGAAAGTATAACAGTAAAAATTAAACGTTTTATATTCACTCAATACATCGTTATTTACTGTAATTATTTAAAATATTATGTTGTGGCTTTCTGTGTCTGGCAGAATTTTGAGGATAATTTTATGTACTACAAGAAAGAAACTTATAATTTTTAACATAATTTGGAGAATAGGAGGAGTGACGTAAATAGTGGTTAGCCATATAAAGCATTTCAAAATATTTGTAAAATATCTTTAAGCTATTAAAATAAATATTCCAAAAAACCACTTTACTTCACATATAACATGTTATTTTTTCTTCAAATATTTTTAATGCCGCTCGAAGTACAAAACTTTTTACTGCCTCTGCGTTGACGTTGTCAGAGAAATTATGGTTTAAATTTATGAAATTTGTCATTAAAGTCATGGTTGTGACGTTTGAACAAAAACATGTTTTTTACACTCTTTGAGGTTGTAACATGGGTTTCGATCACAGCGGCACTTCAAGCGTAGCCTGGTGAATGGTGAATGCAAAATGGTGCTTGTCAAATTTGTGTAACACAAAGGATTCCAGATAACTCAGTAGGCCTGAAAATTAATTCCGTCAGACCAATGTACCAATGAATTACTGAAAATATCGTCATTCTGTTTGCTCTAACTGTAAAACTCATGTAGTACTACGTTTTGCCGACTCTATGAATAACAGAAATCCCGTGGTAGATAATTGTGTTTAAATGTATGTAACACAAACTATACTGCAAGTTGGGTTTTGTCGCACCGTGTATATTACAGACATCAGACATTTATGAATGGCTCTATTAGGTTCAGAAATGTTTATTTTGATGAAATATATGAACATATATCAAAACAAATGTTCGGTAATCATGACTATTTAATTACATGGCATTTCCTAACTAATTAAATATTTAATTGCAAATATTTCATACAGTTTCACTGAAAATTATTGGAAAGTTCCAAAGCAAACTAATTTAAGCTCGAACGCGAAAATCACTGATAATTTCAAGTGCGCTACTCAGTTAAACGCGAACTTTAAATAGATAAAAAGTTGCAAATTTTACAGCCACGAAGCTTTATCCATAAAACTGTCATAATCACATAACATACATGCCATAACAGTAAATATTATTATATGTATACTTGGTGTAACTATATGAGTTCGAAAATATAACGACTGTTGTAAAAAGTTTTGAAAACAGCGGTTGAAAGTTATGTTACAATTTTAGGACAAACGTATTACTACAAACATTATTATTGTTTATATGCAAGTAAAAATTAGTCTACCATTTTGGATTGAGGTTTATTATGCATCAGAGTTTATTTTGTCTTTTAGTGATTGACATCACTCTACTTGTTCAAATTCAACAAAAATAACCTCGATTACAGAGATTACATCGACATCTATTCGTAAAAGTGAATAAAATATATACTCATCGAAAAGCGCAAATAAAAATCTGTTTTTTGTGGTGATTTTCAAAAATAATTCAAGTTTCTATATAACGCTGGGGCAGAAGTTCCAAAGACACATCAGAAAAAATAATTAAAGAGTTAAGAATCAAGTAACAACTGTTTACCTTTTCCTTAAAATGAAGTATTGTATAGTAATGAAGCTGGTTATGCTTTATCGAATGAGTCTCAATTTATATGATTCGGTACCTTTGAATCAAAGTTATGGTGAAACATATGAAATAGCACATTATAATTCCATTTATGCAGGTTGCGGAGTGGCACGGATCTTCTAGTAGGTATTTGAAAATGGTATAATTTACAAGGAGTTAAGAAATCACCCAGTATGAAAGATAGGATGCAGTTTTGAGAACATACTTTCACACTATGTTATTCACTATCAATTTTCTGTTAAAACAAACCGCACAAAATTAAAAAATGTACAGTCCAATATTCAATAATAATATACATTTAATAATAATATATATTACTATGTATACATCCCCCACCTCATGTAATGAAACAGTAAATATACGATTCAAATTTATTTCTAATTTTCAGATAATTTTCGTATAATTTCATCACCTACATTTCATATCTTTCTATATAAAATTAAGGTATATTGATAGTGCAGTCAGGCATAGAAAGAGTAGCATGGCAGTATTAAATGGTCCATAACTAGCAAAACGGATAAAAATCACTATCTGAAAAGAAACCTTAACAAGATCTCGCGGTTGGATTGTCACAAAGCTCAAGTAAATTGCTTATAATTGCTTATTAGACCTCCGAGCTCTGATATTCGTCAGATTATAATGCCCAGCTATATTCATTTTTCCTCTTGTTTTACCCTGGTATAAGAATCAGATATTCAGTTACTCGAACTATGAGATTGCAGGTTTTAGTTAAGTTAAAATGATTGTTGGCAAAAATATAGCCTCGGATAAAGATAGGTAGCTTATATTTCTTGTGCCATGCTTTCATAAACGTTACGTTACATTTACATGCTGTCACGAAGAAACGGGCTGTCATAACAATCGAAGGAATATTGAATGTAATAATGTTTTAATTCGATATAATATTAATATTTGTCTCTAGAGGTGAGCGCACTTGCCTCTCACCCAAAAGTTCCGGGCTCGATCTCCGGTCGTGGCAGTGGAAAATACTGTGAGAGGGACTTTTCCACTATACACGGATATTGGGTGTGTCTCCCTTGTCTCTAAATGTGTAGCCCATTCCCACACAAGACTCTTCTAGAGCCATCCGGGATAAAGGGGTCGTAATTACCTGTGGTGGTGTTATAAACTGGAAATCTCCGATCAAACTGAACCTTAATCACTCCACATTGGTAATGGGTTTCATGTTTTATTAGGGGCTAAAATTACACTGCGAGGTTTCAGGATCTAAAAATGTTTATATGAAACATAGTAAAAGAATCAAATTTCAATAAATTATTTATTATATAAAAGTGT
Organism: Leptura quadrifasciata; assembly: GCA_963675555.1. NCBI lineage: Eukaryota > Metazoa > Arthropoda > Insecta > Coleoptera > Cerambycidae > Leptura > Leptura quadrifasciata. The sequence continues at coordinate 89,187,894 of OY776675.1, forward strand.
GTTAAAGCATAAAATAGAAGGTGATGGCAATAAAGTGTAAGGACCCCTCACTCTTTAAATGTAATATCGGACCCGATGAAATTGACTAACAATTTGATATGTTGACTTTGTAAACAAAAGTGTCCCATATGAACTCAAATTTCTGAGTTAAAGTATATTAAAGTCGATATTAAAGTCAGGTATCTTATAAAAATTAAAAACTGACCGCCTTTTGCAATTTCTCGGAACTTCTATGCTTATGTTTTACTTGTATTAACCACTTACAAGAAAATGATCATTTTTCATTATTTCTTCGCTAATCCAGTGGGGGCGTTGCCTGCATATGTTTTGAAGCTTTCAAACTACAATGTGAATAAAAACCACTAGTTCAGCGGGCCAATCGTATTAAAATTTTATTCAATTTAACTGTGTTAGGTGTTACCCACACGCAGCAAGGGAGTACATAATAAAGATGACCATTCAAACCTGCCTCTATGAAAGTACAGAAGAATATAGTAGTCAATGCAGGGTACCCACTATATTTTCGATTATTCATCACAACACCTGGAACATTTGGGACAAAGCACAATAAAAGAACCGTCAAACTTCACTGAAGGTATAGAAACATTGTAAAAGTTGATCGTGTTAGCATACGCCGATGATGAACAGCAACAAACTAAAAACAGGAAAATGATACTACGTTTCGTTAAAAACAATTAAGAGAATTATTAACAAATTATAGAAGGATTAAACACAGTGGGAACGAACAGCAAAGGCAAATAGGAATATCACAAGGAAATCGACTTACTATAGCAGATACTGGAATCGGAAACAGAGGAAACAGAATACCCAGAAGTAGTACAACTCTATAAGAAAAAAGGCGAACATTCACACTCCATATCACGACACAGTGCGGAAATGTATTTCACAAACTTCTACATTTCTCATGCGATGTTGCTGTACCATGCGCTTAGCTCTTCAGCTTGATAACAAGCACAACTTGAATCCACACAATGTAGACCTAGACAGCTCGGTGATGTGTTTTCCGGTAGTGACAAGCCATGCCTACCGTACGCTGGTAAATCAAATTTGACCTAATCCGACTTTGCATTTAAAAAGTGCGGTGTCTTTTACACGGCATTAGCATTAATTATGTTCTTATAAACTTTTAGTATTTAAAGATCTTTGTACAAAATGCAATTATGTGGATGACTTTATCAGCGATTAATTTATGATACTAAGATACATAAAAACGTGACTTTGCAGGCTAGATATAACAATGTATGTACAAGTACAAAACGATGACAATGTACCACCGTTTATAATAGGTACTTTACATAAGACCACTTTTGCAGATGACTTTATCAACCATTCCGCTAGAGTGAAATGTCTTTGTAGGTTAGGTACTGCATCGAATTTTTACATACTGTAACGAAACGTTTTTCATTACCGAAATGTGCACGGGATATTTTTATTTGTTATATACGCCCTGCCCTGTATGATTTATTCTGTTATATTTGTTAAAATTTAATAAAGATGTTAATTTGTAGATGCACCGGATAACCGTACTAAGTTGTAAAGTGCAGATGAATTCAGGTAAAGGGAGAGCGATGAAAGGAAATTGCAGAGTCACGCGAACCCAGCGACACATATTTTTAGTACGCATGTAACTACTGTCAGTGTTAGATGTGCAGAGCTCTTCGTGCGGCACCGATCTGTATGACATATTCTAAGTCTCAATATAAGGTAATGGCAATATTTTCTGAGTCGATCTGACGTTGTCTATACAACGTCATTCTTTAGGTAAAGGGAATAATTGAATATATCAGACAGTTAGTTCACGAGAAGCCGTTCTGTTTGACGTCACGTCGATCTACCGCGCATATACTACCGCCGTTTCTCCTACTTGTAAGCATTGGAAGGAAATCATTAAATTCAGCTCGTGTTGGCAGTCAGCCAGAGCGACTCATCGACAGCAGACTTGTCGACTCCAAGAATCAAACCCAGATTCCGTTGGTGTCATATATCGTCGCTAAGTACCTGGATTTTGGCAAAGTCCGTACTACGTTATCGACCAGCAGCGGATCCGTCTGACGTCTGCTCCTGGTCCTATAGTAAATTGTTTCATTTTCAGAAAAGGACCTGAGAAGTTCTGCAGAATTGATTCTATTCCAATCGCTCCACTACGTGCCCAACCGTAACCACAGGGAGTAAGTAAGTCAACGGAGGAGTAAATAGACCTATGTCCTAGCCAATTACTGTATATAACTTTGCCCTGTGTCATCGCTAAATATTTTTGAAATTACTTAAACAAAAAACCGCTGCCCAAGGAAACACTACTTCCACATCCAGATCTTTTATCCAAGTCTCAATTTAATGTTTTACTCTCTTTACTAATAGGGTGGGGGTGGCAATGGAAGTGGTAGAGGTGGTAGCTAATACCAAAATAAATTTTAGAGGCCCTTGATCTTCGTACAAACATTAAATCCCAATTTAATTAATAGGGTGGGGATGGCAATGGGGGCGGTAGAGGGAGTAGCTAATGCCAAAAAATATTTTTTTGAATACGAAAATTATTCAGCAATTATTAATTGCTTATTAATAATAATAATAATCCGAAATTATCTTTGGTTTATTGATTGACCCGCGTATGGTAGGCAGTGCTACCACATCCGGAGAACACACTAACGAATCGGCTACGTCTACACTCGGTTGGACTGAGGTCATGCTTGTCATGTCATTCTCATTTATAATTAATTGTCTGCTTCTATCCGCGTGTAGTATAATGGTCTTCCTATTTCTAGTGTTCTGCTATTAACTATTATCGCTTTTTTCAATACATGTATTGGTGCTCATCCTTTCAACTGGGCCCAAGTTCTTAATTACATGTGATTGTATCGTATCTTTTTATAACCCATCCTAACGTATAATGTTTTTCTCCTAGTAGATAATTTTTTAATTTACTGTCATTTCTTTAGCCTTATTGTATTTGTGATTTGAGCTGTTTGTATGGTTATGTTCCATTCCGAAATAAAGGTTTGGTTCTATCTATGTTCTGGTAAAGTTTTCCACGGTTTACCCTTTTAACTTTCCCGAACTACAACGTATTAATCCATTATTTATTTGACTATTTCAGGTGCAATGCTCTTTCTATCTGTCATTAGCAGTTTGCTTTCGACCTTGGCTTGTCCACACGCCAGTATTTCGTTCTCATGTTTATTATGTTTTTTGAGTTCTTACCTTTCTCCAGTTACTTGGTTCAGCGTTGCAGTCCTGAGTGTCTCCTGGTAAACAAATCTCGACCACAATAATCCAAAATCATCTTGTTGAAAATGTTCAGTAAGTGATATTGAACGAAATGCTTTATTTAGAAAATTATTACGATAACATTTCAAATAATACGGATTGTCTCGAATTTATCATCAAATAGATCATTTAGTGTCCAGTTTTGAAGAGTTGTTTGTAGCTTCTCAAAATTAACTCTATAAAAACAAGTAAACAAATGGGCATCCATTTTACATTCGAATGAAATCCACGCCTAAACAAGATATTCTTAGATGATTATAATAACAAAAAATTTCATTAGATATTACAACTTGACTGTTTCATTGTGAAGGAAATATTGATTAGTAGAAAATATATAACGGTGCATTATTGATTCAGATCTTAGAAAGGGGAGAACAATTTCCGCACATTTTATCTAAAATTATTGAAATTTTTTATTATGTGATTATACATTATGTTTAAGTTTTCAGTGGCTGTCTTTTACCATATCACCTTACTGAATGAAGTCTATGATGTAAAATAATTCTCTATCCAGAATAGACATTTTGTCAAACTTTTAAGTACAGTCTTCAGTGAAATGATGTGTAGCTAGAACAATCATTTTCTTTATTTATAAGTTTTCTTTTGTGCTTATACAAACGCGTTTTCAGGCTTTTGTTTGACCTACATATACCAAAACACATTCATTATATAGAACGAGCTAGTGATAACACAGAGAGAGACCACACTGTAAATGTGATTCCTTATAATGAAATTTTATTATATTTTATATTATTCTATTTTGAAAACATTGCCAAAAATCCTAATAAGCTCTTTAGTTATTGCGAAACACGCGTCATCTAAAATGTTAAATTTTATACAGCTATTACGTTCACCTATAACGTACATATTCCTGTTTCACCAGGGAATAAATTGCTAAACTATTTTATAAATTTATATTAAAAGCATAAGTCTAGCAAAAGTTATTGTACTTAAACAAAAACTTTTATAAGTCAGGTACATATATATTTATATATACACACAGTTAAATGTCATTTAGTCTCATATAGGTCAATTTAGAAAGAAATAATATACGTCTAAATGCATCCTATCTATAAATATAATAGAATATAAATTTTCAATAGACCAAAACGATTACAACTAATTACCATCATATTAAAGGAACATCTTCCGCTTATTTCCAACAAAAAGCACATCTGTGTATGCAGTTGGAAGTAGTCCAAAATGCAGAATAGTGGCATTCTACGTCTGTTCCTGCTAGATCCCCTCAACCCTCCTCGAATAAGCTGAGATTTGCGTCCTGCTGTAACATTCAGGATATAGCGAGAGCGCCAGCGAGGCGGGAACGCATAACTTTAAATGTGTTTTATATGTTTGGGCAGAGAGATTCTTACTGGCTATCTTTGATCGTCTTTGTAGCTTATTTCCGGTATAATATATGAACGGCGGTTCGCATTGAAAACAGGCAATATCAAGTTGAAAATTGCCAACTACGTAATGTTTGGTGATAATAGTTCAGCGGTTGGCATTATCCCTCTAAGTGCCGATTGTGTCGAAGAGGGCATTTGGCAAAGGAAGATCTCGGATTGAAAAAACGCAGCTATATGCACAACAAACTGTTCCATAAGTTACATCCGCCGGATGGTAGTATTACTCATTTTCGCCAAGTTTTCATGTATATATGTACCATTTGATGCAATATTAACAAATAACTGGAGAAATTTATGTAATAATAGATTTTTTTGGATATACTAAGCAACAAGTTTATAAAGAGATTTGCTGTGTCATTCATACACACTTATTAATTTTTAAGATACCTGATAATGTGACAATACGGGTTGTGTAGAAATTATGAATATGTAATATAGTTGTGGATTAACACCAGTATTAGCGCCCCATCCTTATAATACGGTTTTTATATCTCTTGCTTGTTGACAGCTTCCTAAAATTTTATGCTTTCAAGCTAGTTCATTAACATTGATTAACCGATTACATATCCCTTACTTTTTTTGATTTTGGTTTCATGGAGGTTCTGTAGTATTTAAATCTAGATGTCTTGATGGCCAGGTTAATGTAAATGTAAAAATATCCTGATATTAGTACTTAAACAATAAGTATCTGTATTTTTCGAAGAACAAAATTTTGGCGCAATCATTTAATAAATACGTGAATCTTTTATACTCAATTAGTCAAAAGCATTAGAAAACTCTTTAATGAACTTGGCCAATAGCGGGATTGCCGTTATTAATATATACAAAAATACAAGATGTTCCGTGATTTTTTTAGCGAAGACTAAATAAACTGAGTAGTAGGTTTATTTTTATTCGTCTCGAAGATACAGGCTTATTAAATTTGTGAACAGCAGAATTATGCATGGTAAACAAGGTCTAAAATAAAACAAAAAATTTAAAAAAAAAACATCGGCGTGAAACGCGAACAAAAATGAATCAAATAAACCCAGCTTAATTTACAGTTGCAGGTAACTAGTATTCTGTAAATTAAATGTATTATAACAGATGTATCCGATTAATAAGAAATATCCCATATTTACACTTATACATCCGTATGAAATCCATCAAAATCGAGCGAAATTAAAAGTGTACTGAAGTTTGACAAATTATGTATTGTATATTCTACGAGGTAAATGGAGCTTTTTAAGTTAAATCGGTAAAGACTAATTCAGTGTCATTTTACCCTTAAGGGTAATGTTGAGGTCACCCTTAACATTCAAGTGCCATTATACGTTCTAGAGAACTAGTAGGATTCACGTTAGAATTCTAGCCCATTATACAATCTAAGGCATAAGTGGATAAAGGTGTCATGTCGCATTAAAGAAAACCCTTTAGGAAATTTTTTAATGCTCCTGATGTAGATCTAACCCCCAATAAATTGTAAATTCCAAATTTGGAATATTTTAAAGAAATTTTTGTGTGATAAATGTGCCGCGTCATACATACAACCAATATCTTTAATGGATAAAGGTGTTTTGTTATATTGTTGATACATGACACTGAACTATGTCTCACATTAGTCAGTTTCCTGCAGAACAATCACACTATTCTAGAAACAAAAATCATAGTGACAAATACTCGTCTCTTTTATGTAATGTAAATATAATCCACCGACTTTATGTAGATCAAAAAAATGGATGAGAAATACATGGCTAAGGTTTCTTTCTATAAACATGTTTTAAATCAAAGTTCAATTTGTCTTTTGGTCACCCGAAAAGTGACACTATATGCGTCAGAGTACAAAGAAGACATGAGAATTTGCTCTTCATTCCCAAAAAGTAGGCAGACAAATACTATCCGTTCAGAGAAAAATATGTTATATCACGGATTTGCAACAGACCGTACCATTGCTGAAGTTATCCACATTTAAGGCTTTTTATTTGAGACAAATATGGCTGTAAACGTTGGCATTCACTGGGTCAAACAGTTAGACTACAAGTCGTATTTCTTCACCTGGCCTGAAGACATTGCCAATAGAGGAAGTAATGAAATAGGTAGTTGTTTTGCAAGTTACTCAAAGAAGACGATCTTGAAATTGACTATTTCATAATTTGGTCCGATTCATGTAGAGGACAAAATAAAAACTTGTATATTCTTTGCCTTTACCAATGTTTAATACTAAATAATTTTTCAACGTAGAAGGTGGTTGGATACAGCTTTATTCATTTCGATAGAGACTTTGGGCGCATTGGAGTAGTATTCAGAAGACAGTAAAATATTTTCTTTCCAGGCCAATATCGGGAAATAATACATCCGCAAGTACCAAAAATAAATTTGAGTTTAAAGTTATATGACTTCTTTATCCATGATGAAATATGTCACAGTTCGACTTTAAAGTTAGCGGATAAAGGTGTTATGTACACAAAAATCTGGCTTTGATATTAGGGTAAATAAAAGAAAATTACCTAAAATGTCTGTTGTATGAGGTATTACTCATTTAAATCGAAAACAAAACAAAAAAGTTCGAATTCAAAACACGTTATGTTAATTTACTCAATACTTTAAAAATGTGACATTACACCTTTATCCACTTATGTCTTCAATATTATTAAGCTAGTCTAAGGCAACACAAAATTCATGTAATTTAAATAAACCCTGAATCAAAACTGGGAAAAATATTTTTCATCGATTGCTAAGTAAAAACTTTTGGAGTACTTGTGAAGGAAATTTCATTGAACTTCCTCTTACTCACAATGTGTGGTTCGTAGATCAAATATTTGGTGTTAAATTTATATTTTATATTATATACACTGGCACTGTTTTGAAAAGAACCACTATAAACATTTTTATCTAAAACAATGTCTTTTACTACATTTCTCTAAACTATTAACAAATCGCAAAACTCTGTACGTGTGATTGGGATTACCGAATTTATAGGAATTCATGACCAGCGTTTATCAAGTTTTGAAATCACGGTATTATTTTTTAGTAATAATTTAAATAACTAAAAACTTAACAATATTAGTTATTAAATCTATCAAGTTATTTTGTTTTTATTTTGGGCTGCTCGAATAAAAATTCGAGCAGCCCATATCATATTAGCAGCCCAAAATCATAATAAATTGATTATAAAATAGTACCTACAATAATACTGTCATAAATCTGTCACTGTTAAATATTTTTTTATAAAATTTGGGCTTTACCTAATTGAGAGGACCAATTGTAAAGTTAAATTTTCAATTAAAAAAATGACTTCAAATGGTATCCCGGGTTAAGATAGTTTAAATGCCCTAAATCATAGATTTCCCTGATCCATTGCCTCCTCGACCTCTGTAGGCGGCAAAAACGGCTATTTCTGTATTTTTTTTCAAGACAATAGGTGTAAGTTGAAAATTTGGAAAAACTCATGTAGGTAGATAGCGATAATGCCTTTTGTGAAAATTTTATGTGAGGTCATTTGATCTCATTAGGGTCTCTATATCGAACAATTTCCAGTAAAGTCATTGAAAACTTTTTAAGGGACACGTACTTCGGTTTTTGTTTTGTAGGCGTTGACTAGAAGAACCTCATGCTGTAATGCCATATGGAATGGCTGAATGAAAACTTTCAAAGTATAAGTATATTTTTAGAACACTCATATGCACTTTTAAACACTTAACACAGAAGAGCTATAAATACTAAAAAATTTCTCTAACTGTACGAGTAGAGGAAGTTAGCCGTAGGTCGGTCTCCCCCCACCACTGACCTTGACCTTGACCGTGCACCTGTGGTCCGTTCCTTCAAGGCCACGGTGACATCGTAGGTTCGCATAGCATATACCGTGACCTTGACCTTGGACGGCCGCAGTGCGTTTCGACTTCAAGGGCGCAGTGTTGCTGTTACCCAGAACGATCACTTGCGGTGACCTTGGCCTTGGCTAACACTATTAGAGAATGCAAGGACGGAGCTTCCTCCTTGCCACGCAACTTGACCTCTAAAATTACATTAGTTCAATACGTACACAGTAAAATGTGGTGGGGTTCTATATTTTGTGACGTAGTATACTTTTTCTATAAAAAAAGCACGGACTATTAGAACAAAATCATATTTAGTCTGGTTCACCTACAGTTAATAAGTGAGCATAGTGTTGTGATCTGAAATATTTTAAGTAAGCAAAGTTCTGTAATATTTCTTGGTTAGTAATTCTTTCACTGTACTCAACTACTTAAATATGACTACCAATATCGATTTATTAGCCCTTAATGAACTTATTATTAAAGATACTGAAGTTTTAGACCAAAAACCTATTTTATCGTTAATTTTAAATAAGGTTTACGCCATTAAAAAAATGTTAATGCTTAATACACGTTTTGGAAAATCGATATTAGTACATTTATTTGATGAAAGTACAAGTACTACCTTTAAATCATTTTTGCCTAAACGTATTGCTGAACTATTAAATATAACTTTTATAGAAGAAATAAATTCGTCTAGTGGTAAATATGCGTTGATTTATTTAGGAGAGAATTCACCCATTTATACCGGTGCCAAATCAAGGTCACTAATAAAATTCGAAATTATTGCGTGATTTAAACTATTTAAAATATTTGTATACTTTAAATTATCAGACCAATAAATAAGGTATAGTGAAAGTATAACTTAGACTGAAATATTACAAATACACTACAATAGTAGTAGAGATGTAAGTAGTTTTATCATATATTTGATAACTTGTTCTAATTTTATTTATGTAATTTCTAGCCTCACTATAACTGGCAAGAATGTGGATGCAATATTCAGCAGAACGTTGGGTAAGGGCAGAAGACATTAATTCGGCAATTGAAAGACTATCTTCTGTACTAGGCGACTTAAGTATGGATAGACTCCATGCAATAAATTATGATCTGAATTACTGCTTCGATGCTGAAAAAGTTAAACAGCTTAATGAGGATTCTGAGAGGTATTACAGAGGTGCACAACTATGTGGTAAATTCTCTCGTGGTATTGTGAATTTAGAAGAATTCTGTGAGCAACTAGTGGAAATAAATTTAAAACATTTCCTATGTGACATAGAAAAATACTTACCTAAGAAAATTATTGAAAAGTATCAACTCGACCAATCTGATGAAGAACAGGATGAAGACAACTCAATTAGTAGTTAATCACTTATTGTAATTCTTCTGTTAATAATATTAATATGTAAATGGTGTAATAAAATTATTATTATGGAAATATAGTTGTTTTTATTTTTAAAATTAAAATTGAAATAAATGAAACACATTATTAGATTATACATTAATTTATTTATAATTATTTTTGGTGACATACATTAAAAAATATTAATTATTAATCCTAAATATAAACATATTTAAAGATATTTATTTTAACTCTATATTTAAATCTATAATACATTTGTTAAGAAAGTGAACGTTTGCAAGAGAGCAGTGACTATATTTTGGTTGGGTGTGTTCCATACATCTTGGTACCTTTAACGATTTTAGATTGGGTATGCAGGGTGAGAAGTCATCTAGATCTATAACTCTATTCCATTTTAGATGATGCTGTAGAACATTTTTCTTTAATTTGCCTTTGCATACAATTATAACATCCTCTGACAATACATTGCGTCGAAAATTATTAACTGCGTTTTGACAAAGTCGATGAAGTATTAGTGGGAATTCTGACAGTTGAATATATCCATCACTCCATTTTATGCCCCCATGGTAGTTGTTTTCTAACCATCGGTAGGGAGTCTGTTCACCTTGGGTTAGTGATGAGAAAGGATTTGGTGGTTTGAAGAAATAGTGTGCTTGCTGATTAGTGTTACAACATAGAACAGCTAATTCTTTAACGGTAAAATCATTTGTTTTATATTGAAACCCCTGCAAGTCAACTATCAAAGTAGGAAATTGGCTACCTAATGACGTCATGGTAATAGGTATTCGTTACTTAGCACCAGCAATGCCACACTGAACTGAACCATCTAATGCGCTATAACTTAAATACGCATCGTGAAGTATAAGTGCATATACTCGAGTTTGTTCGGGAAACTTCGTCTTCCGTGTCTCAAATTCAATTTTTATATCGACGGTGGATGATTTCATTGCATCTGGTTGGTGTGAGCAATCAATAACAAACAATGGATTTTTTCTGAATTGACCAAGGTCCATCATAGGTTCACTCATATCTTTATCGTAATAACTACGTTGGAAATTTTCATAGGCGTAGTAGGCTGCAGAGTCGAGTTTCTTATCGAAATTTAAATTCCAACGTTCATATGGAAATACTTCGGCATTTAAATATAGCCGAATATTATTTATATCTGCATGTATAAAACTTGCAGCGTCCTTGGTTCTGTCACTAGAGTTGCCATTGTTTTGAAATCCGATAATGATGTATCGAGGTCTCTCAAGACTGTTAGTGGTTTTAACAGCCCATATATCAGAAGCAGTATCACGTAGAGTGGGTAGCTCATAGAGATCCCACATACGGTAAGCCATTTTAACTTTAGCATTATTACTGCTCGTATCAATTTTCTTTAATAGTTTAACCTTTTGTCTAACTTCAGGCACAATATGTCTTATCTTCCATTCGATTTTGTTAATTTCTAACTGTGCATCAACTTCTCCAATGTAAGAGTCTTTAAAGGAACGTGCTATAATTAAAATTAATTCCTGTTTTGTATTTAAAATACCTTTGGTATAATCTTCTGCAAAACCCATGAGGTACTTAAGAGGGAGTTTACCGCTGAAAACGTGGCTGGTAGTATCTAAAATATCCTGTTTTTTCTCGGTGAGACCCCAACCTATAGTTAGTAGCGATGGGAGGGATGTTTGTCCATATGACACCCTAGTTTTCATTGTAGTAGTGATGCCAGGCTTCCTAACGACAGCGACCTGTTCACCACCCATTTCATATCTTATTTCTTCGAAGAGAAAAGCTAGCGCATTGTTAGATAGATAACACTTCTTGGTAACATCACTAGGGGTAAATTTTCCTTCTATATAAATGTAACTCTCTGTAATGTCAAGTATTAAGTCCTGAAAATTGACAGGAATGCGTACTTCATCAGAGTTTCTATAATATGGTGAACCGTGTGGTTTATATGTATGCTCATGTAAGCTAACGAGTGACTGATCGAATACAGGTTCCTCGAACACCTCAAGTTTTTCACTAGATGTAAAAGTCACCATTATTAACTATTTTTCTCTCAGTTTCAATCCGATGGATCGAAGAAATGCACGGTCTTTAGCTGGCAGGTTATGTCTTAACCGTTTAAGCTCTACACGTTGAATGAGTCGATTTCCGCAGTCATTAGTCTTTTTATCGTCAATCACATTGAAACGATTGTGTGCTAATCGTTGTTGATTATATCGGAAACCCATTGTGTTTGCGATTTTAAAACTGTTTCAATTCTAGCTTTACGATAATCTTCTCACCACGAAAATTGATTAAATCTCCATTATCATCCAATATGCGTAGTGTAATGTTGTCGATAAACTGACGTCCTTCAAGTCTAACAGGCAAATATATGATGTTCGCTGGCTCTCTGGTAAGTTTGTAACCTGGTTCAACATCTATGTCGAACTCGAAAAGGGTATGGGATTTAAGGGTATTCAGATATGCTCCAGAGATAATGTTGCAATCTACACGTATCATCCTTACTTTCATAATATCAACAGGTAATGTTGATTCATGATTAGTGTTTGGATGCAAATAAGTCGATTCAAATCCCAATAAATTACCAATAGAGTTTGCTTGTGTAAAGTCAATTCCATATTTTGACCAAATCTCACACTTTAGCGTATTGTTGTTCGCTCGCAGTCGAAATAGTTTTTCTTTTTCCTCTTTCTTATCACCGGGCATAGCTTTCAGTATTGCACGATATATCTCTTCAATTTCATAGGCTCCGCAAGGTATGTGGATAAGTGTGGGGGCTACTTTTGGTCCAATTCGATAGCAAAAACGATTGTTGGTTTCGTCCACATTGAATATAGAATTGTAAGAATAGAATCCTGTTAATCCTAACCCATATCGACTATTAGTATCTAATTCAATGGGAGGATAAAACTCAGCACTGAGCACACTAGATCGGTTTGATAGAGTGAACGTATACGACATGACTGATGATATTTAGTGTTCTCTCATGAATTTATTGTGAACTACAGCAATAATCGTGGTGTAATCTTCGTTTTTTGCTGGATGACGGAGACGTTTGTATCTCATTATTTGATGCAACATTGACATCGCGCACTTTACAGTAGCAGCAAAATATTCTTCGAGGCGGCGGCCCATCATTAACATCAACACTGCTACCACCGCCATCATCATCATCATGATAATGTTCTTGACAGTATTGATATTTTAAAATATCAATATCATTCTGGAGATGTTGGGGTAGTTTGTCCCATACTAATGCAATTTCATGTGCAGCACATCCAATCATTACTTCTTTAGGCATATTTGCCAGTTGTTGTTTGCTCATCTTCAATAGACTGCGTAAACGGGAGAATGCGATTAGTGATTGACCCATCTGCTTGATGCTTTCCCGATCCATTTCAAGGTCTGCAGATGTTATTTCACAAGCGTTTGTATTTATTTTGTAGTGAGAAACTTCAAACACAAATGACCACACCACACTGTGTTAAAATTTTGTTGGCGTTCATAGTTATAGTAAATTTTGTCGGTCGACTTTGAACCTCTGCGCAGATATAAAACTAATTCTGTCGGTGGGGGTAAATCACCAAAACTATCGAAATATGTGACTAAACTACCACGTTTTTTAAATGCAACCCAGTGTGTTCCAGTGCCATTTATACTGTCTAGATTTATGATGGCCGACTCATTATGACGTGGTCCAGAATATGGTAGAGTGTCCCGCATAAATATCCCCCGAAAATAGGGCACTTTCATCTTCTCTGCATAATATTTAAGATCGATATTAGTGAGAGGTTTTCGGGGTAGAGCATCTAGAAGTTTTTTGAACTTTGTGGTTTTAGATAAAGTCCTTTGCGATATGGTTTTAAATATAGCCCTTTACCACTTTTTCCTATAGAAATCGCCTCCATCTGCCTATTATGGCGATTTTTTTCAGCTAATTCCTCTACTCGTTTTAACATCATTTACAGCTTTAGCTATACCAGCAGCAGTGCCAGCTAAACTACCCAAAGCTGATAATCCAGCAAAAATGGGTATTAATGGTAGAATTCCACCCACTTTCGGTATTGGTATTATCCTAGGTGTACGAATATTACGTTTTCCACCAGCTGCTCTCATGTGTCGTCGTGCTGCTTGAAGCGCAATTTGCGTAACTTTTTTTGTGTCCTTAGCGATTTTTCGTTTACCACCGGCTTTACGTATGTCATCACGTACTTTACGTACTATTCCAGCACCAAAAGCTATATTTCTAGTTTTTTTCTTGTTTTTCTTTTTAATTATACGTTTCTTTGTAGTACGGGGTGTTGTTGACGTACAACCCATATCAAGACGTTGCTTTCCCTTCATTATAGTTGTAACTAACCACGCGGCGGCCTTTTCTTTGAAACTTACGTCTTTTGATTTAACTCGTTTCCAGGCAGGTTGTTCAAGTTGATAGTCTGCTTTGTGTCGGGCTGCTAAATTACTGGTGTTTTGATCGTATGCAATATCGTGCTGCTTGCATGCAGCATCGAGTTTGTTTATGCCTGGATCACCTCGGGCTAATCTTTTTTGTAATTTGGTGCCTGGACCACAATACTGGTAACCTCCCGGTAAGTGTAGTTCAAATGGGAGCTTATTTATTAGAGAATTGACTACCCCCTTACCAATCTTTAAACCACGACGATTTTCACGTGTGTGCTTCTCGGTTGACACCATTTAAATAACAATCACAATACGTACATCTATTTATATAGTATCCATCCGTGCTACGATGCGCATTGTGAAGCAGAAACAGAAACTTGCTGTAGATAATTTAGATGAAAAAGTAGGGTGTGGACTACAAGTCGAATCACGCCATGGCCCGCTACTTCCCTCAACTATTCGCGGACTCTTAATAGGTCCAAGTGGTTGTGGCAAAACAAATTTACTAATAACTTTGCTTACTCATCCACTTGGGCTACGTTTTTCAAACATTTACTTATATTCAAAGTCCTTACATCAACCCAAGTATGAATATTTACGCGATATATTAGCACCGATTACGGGGCTAGGATATTACACCTTCAGTAACAACGCGGAAATAGTGCAACCATTCGACGCTGAGCCTGAGTCTATATTTATATTTGATGATGTTATATGTGAAAAGCAAGATGTTATTCGAGCATACTTCTCAATGGGGCGTCATAAACATGTAGATTGTTTCTATTTGGCACAAACGTATTCCCGCGTCCCTAAACAGTTGGTAAGGGATAATAGTAATTTCATAGCAATTTTTAAGCAGGATGATATGAATTTACACCACATTTTCTCAGACCATGTCTCACCGGATGTCACTTATAAAGAATTTCAAGAAATGTGTGCAGAGTGCTGGAAAGACAAATATGGGTTTCTTGTAATTGACAAGGATAGAGAAGTAAATGAAGGGAGATATCGCAAAGGACTTGATAGTTTCATATATCCATGAAGTATTGTAATTAAAATTTTAATTGGTCTACAGATAGCATCGGGATAACTTCAGCAGTGAGGCTGCATTTATTAGACATGAATGACAATGGTGAGAATAAACTCAGTAGTGCTATAGGTAGAAACATGAGAGAAGAAATAAGACTGAAACGTGAATTGATTGAGGCCACCGATTCAGTGCGCAAAAAATTCAACTCTGTGAAGAGAAGAAACGTTGAGAATCAGTTAACACTCGAAAAAATTTATGAACCCATAACAAAACCATTAAAGGTTATATCATCTGCTTCACATAACCAATCGCTAACACAACCTCAGAAACCAACACAACCGATAGAAAGTGCAAGAGCTAGTACTAGTACATTTAAAGCAACACCTGAAACTAGTGATGAAGATGGTGACAAAAATGCAAGTCAACAATATTTTTTGGAAACACCACCGGGATCGTCGTTAATGAGCACTCCATGTTCAGAAAGTTCTATTAGTGGCGCAGAAGGAAAATGTGATATAGTGCAAACACATTTAGAAAATCTGAAATTCGACAATGCTAGGTATGATACTATATACGGTGTACGTTTAGACCCCCATACAGAAAAACTACAAATGGGTAATGCTGAAATACGCTTTTCTAATGGAAATATCACATTGTGGCGTGGAACTAAGAAGGTGGGGACGTATTCTGGCAGTCCTAAGTTATATGATATGATATTTATGAAACAACCACAAATTTCGCGTAGTAATGAGGCTATTATTGGCGACAAAGAGTGTCAATTATATGGGGGATTTTAAAACAGACAAAAGCACCATATAAAAATTATGATATGAAACAGGGTTTGAATAAAGCTAAATGGAAGAAATTCACTAATATTATAGAACCATTGGTATCTTCTACAGTTGTGACGAGATCTAAAACTGGCTTAGGTGTTCCTATTAATAAATTATACAATAATAGAGGTGTTGACTATGTATATTGGAATAAACAGAAAGAACTGGTGGACTGCCTACGCCTGCTCTATAGCTCAAAAATGGTTGGTAACAATGGTGTCAATAACGAAATAGTCAGTTTATTGGAAGAAATGAGGGAAGAAAGGATAATCTATTAGTGAAGTTAAAATTCATTTCACACTTATTTAATTAGTATAAAATATTGTGAAATGCTTAAACGGGGTCAGACGTAAACAGAAATGGCTGTTGTAAACAACACAATTGACAAGTTCGGTAGACGAAGAAGTAATAATAATAAATCGATTATCGTACATGGACCTCCAGGTATTGGTTTTAAGCTTACCGCAGATAATCAATTTGATATGCAAAATAAGCGTTTACTGAACATTGGTGAACCAATAAATCAAAAAGATGGTGTAACTCGTAACTATGTAGACGAAAATATCGATAAATGTATGAAAGACATTAAAAAGTCACACATTGCTTTTATGGAGAATCAGTGGACTGAATATAGTAAGTTTGTACACAGCAAAATTACCGAGATGATTAATGACGCTCTGCAACACATTAATAAAGAAATTTCTGGAGTTAAGAAATTAACCGAGGACAATTATACTATTTTATATGATGCAATAAGCAAAGTGCACCACATTCTCGATGAATCCCGTCTGAAAGGTACGACAGTGCGACAGAAATCACTTGGAAATATTGTGGTACAAGCTGGGAGGAACGATCGTAATCAACAAGTGATAGATGAAATAGTGGCTGAAGTCACGGACAACGCTGCTACATTAGGAAAAAAGTGAAAAAACAGACCTAAATTATCTATATAAACGCCTGACTTAAACTTCAATTATGGTGATTAGTAATGAGAAATTACAAGTTGTTAACGAATTGCATAAAGCTTGTAGGAGAAATTTCCGTAGAAGAAGAACAATAATCAAAGGTTATGGTGATTTATGGCAAATGGATTTAGCTGAAATGCAACCATACGCTGATGAAAACAATGGTTATCGATACATTCTCGTAGTGATCGACTGTTACTCAAAATATTTGTGGACTAAACCTCTAAAAAATAAAACTGGTGTTGAAATTACTAAGGCTATGAGAAGTATTTTACAAGAATCAAATTATTCTCCTAAAAATCTACAAAGCGATCAGGGTACGGAATTTTACAACAAAAACTTTTCTGCTTTAATGAAACAGTACATCATTAATCATTACTCCACGTATAGTACGAAAAAAGCAGCAATTGCAGAAAGAGTAATACGAACATTAAAAACCTGGTTATATAAAGAATTCTCAGCTAGAGGTAAATACAAATGGGTTGACATTCTATCCGACATTACAAAATTGTACAATAATAAAATACATCGTACGACTGGTATGAAACCTGCTGATGTTAAACCAACTACACGTTTAAATGCTTATAATCACATTAAAATTGCTTTGAAACCTAAATTTCGTATTGGCGATATAGTTCGAATCAGTAAATATAAAGGTATATTTGAAAAGGGGTTCACACCAAATTTTTCAACTGAACTTTTCAAGATCGTTAAAATAAATGTAACAAATCCCACAACATATACACTCCAGGACATTCATGGCCAACCAATAAAGGGGTGCTTTTATGAAATGGAGCTACAAAAAGCTAAATACCCTGATGTCTACTTGGTGGAAAAGGTTTTAAGAAGGAGAGGGAACAAGGTTTTTGTGAAGTGGCTCGGATTCTCTAATGACCACAACTCTTGGATTAACGAAGCAGCTCTTATTTAATATTGTCACATTCTTTATATAAAATGTGTATATTTATAACAACTAATATTTTACTTATGTTTAGAAATTTCATAATAAAATGTGTGTATTCCATTAATATTTGTTTTATTTATTTTCCCCATATAAGACTCCAAAGCCTTAGTAATTATATACACATTAACGAAAAAATATATACAAATGCAAATTTGTTAAAATTTTTGAATTAATTTTTACTCCTAAAAATTATTAGATGAAATCAAGAAAATCATTTTAATAAATTTTATTGAGAAGAAAATATTTACAACGAATTATAGATTAAATATATTTACTTAAAACGTATATAATACAGAAAAAATACAAATACATATTTATGGAATTAATCAGATGAAATCCCCCCGTCTCGACAGTAACGCTTCCTGACAGAAACATTCTCTGTTGTGTTTCATCACACCTCCATAAATATGTCCAACATATTCACAAAGTAAAACACTGTATGTCTTCTCGTCTCTGCATTTGCTGCAAATATTGTTCCAACAATCACCAGTGTACTTGTTGCAAACCAGACACCGCTGCCTCAATGGGTCACCTTGCATGTCTCACAAACATCTCGGATAATTCCAAAATTTGTACGAGTCGTGGGTTGTAGACACTTGTAGCACTCTTGCTCCAGACGCTCACGTGATGCTGCTTTTCGGACGGTATTCACTGGCACTGGATTTTCTTTTATACAATTTGAACATAGTCCAGTACATGGATTAATTTGCTGCTTTGCCCAGAATTGGGAACAATTATAGCACAGAATTGCACCATCCATACTATACGAACTAACGAGGCTCTAACGACCGAGTAAGGGCGGAATAACCCTTACCTTTTGCCGTGAGCACATCCACTTTCTCACGAAGAGTGCGGTAAAAATAACCCACCGCACACAAAGGTTGCTTTTGGAATCGTTTGGTTACCCCATCGTCGCAGTCTCCTTCTGTGCCATGGGACCACACCACTCGCCTTCCGCAACCGAGCTGGTCAGTTGCATACCTGCTCCAGCTAAAACTTCAAATGCAGCTTCGTTTTCAGTCGATTAAGGCTTTAAAAAAATGATGGAGCGTTCAAGTGGGACAAAATCATCCGGAGGTAAAATACCCTCCCGATCGGATCTCCGGGGGAGGGTGCCCACAGGGACACCTCATCGAATGTCGAAAAAAAACCGACAAGTTAAATCCAAGAAAACTAATTCTTTCATCTACGGCGCTTGGAATGTTCGTACTTTGAACGACAGCACTCGCACCGATCGGCCTGAAAGAAGAACTGCTCTAATAGATAGAGAACTTCACCGACTCAATGTTGACGTTGCAGCTCTCAGCGAAACTCGATTTTTGGAGGAAGGCTCTCTCACAGAAAAGTACTACACCTTCTATTGGAAAGGTCTTCCCGCCAATTCAAGAAGACAACATGGAGTAGGATTTGCCGTTCGGAATCAACTTGTATCCAACTTAACACAAGTACCACAAGGCTTATCCGAGCGTCTAATGCTGCTACGCTATGAGCTATCAGATGGCAACGCGGTAAATCTAATAAGCGCCTACGCTCCCACTCTGGATGCAAGTCACGAAACCAAGGAAAGCTTTTATCAACAGCTGGAAGAAACCCTCTGTAGAATACCTAAAACGGAACGACTCGTTATTCTTGGCGATTTTAACGCTAGAGTAGGGAGAGATGCAGACACCTGGCCAGGCATCATAGGCAAGAACGGTTTAGGCAACATGAACGCTAACGGTCAACTACTCCTAACTAAATGCGCCGAACATGATTTAGTTATAACAAACACCATTTTCCGACAAAAGGATAAATTTAAAGGCACCTGGCGTCACCCCAGATCAGGTCACTGGCATCTACTGGACTATGTTATCGTACGTAGGAAGCATCTCAAGGACGTCCAAATTACAAAGGCGCGCATTGATAGCGAATGTTGGACCGATCATCGTCCTGTTGTCTCTAAAATGAAAATTATTATGAGACCCAAACACCGAAGAACTCAAGTAAAACGTAGACTCCGGCTCTGTATTAGTAAATTGCGTGACCAACAAACCGTCGAACAGCTAAAGCAAAAAGTTCAAGAGAATTTGAGTGCACTAGAAGAAATCAATTCTGTAGATGTCGCTGCTACCTGGACACAAATTAAAGACAGTTTAAAAAGTGCGAGTGAGGAAATTCTTGGCACTGCAGCAAGTAAAAAACAGGAGGACTGGTTCAATGATAATGAAGCTTTTATACAAGAACTTCTTGACCGCAAACATATTGCCTTCCAAAACGCTATCAACCACCCTAATGACTCATCAAAAGCAGAAGCTTTTACCCAATCTAAGTATGAAACGCAACGCGAAATCAGAAGAATAAAAAACGAGTGGTGGGCAAGCAAGGCCAGAGAAATTCAAAGGTACGCCGATTCACACGACTACAGGAATTTCTTTCAAGGAGTAAAAGCAGTGTACGGCCCCAGTCGGAAAAATATGTGCCCTATTAAAGATTTAAATGGAAATCTCCTCAAAGAAGACCAGGAAATAAGAGCCCGATGGAAAGAACACTACTCTAACATTCTTAACCAGCAAAGTCAAGCCGATCACGATATTATAAATCTTATCCCTCAATATGACACCTTCGAAGATTTAGACAAACCACTAACAACGGAAGAGATCTTAACCGCCATTGGGCAGCTAAAAAATAACAAATCTCCCGGCGCCAACTCACTCCCAGCTGAGATCTTTAAAGCTGTGTCGTCAGAGCTCATACCCTACCTCAAAAAACTGTTTGATGTCGTGTGGGAAAGTGGTCAAGCTCCGCAGGAGTTTCGTGATACACTTTTAATCAACCTCTTCAAAAACAAAGGGAGCGCTGCGGACTGTGGAAATTACAGGGGTATAGCTCTCCTGGCTGTTGGAGGGAAGATACTCACTAAAGCGATGGCAAATAGGCTAACACCTGTTATGGAAAAGTTACTTCCTGAAACACAGAGTGGCTTTAGACCAAACCGAGGCACATCGGACCTAATCTTCACACTTAAACAGCTTCAAGAAAAAGCACTCGAACATCAAGGAGAAATTCACATGGCCTTCATTGATTTAACCAAGGCGTTTGACTCGGTGGACAGGGAAGTGCTCTGGAAAATTATGCTCCGCTTAGGTATCCCTAGAAAATTTGTGGAAGTATGTCGCAGTCTACATACAAACAACAACGCCCAGGTTATGTATAATAATGAGGCAACCGAACCTTTCCAAACCCTCACTGGAGTTAGGCAGGGATGTGTCCTGGCACCCCTACTCTTTAATTTGTTTACCACTGCTCTAACAATTATTGTTGACAACAAACTGACAGTCAGAGGAATAGGTCTCAGATACCGTTTTGATGGCGGTCTCTTTAACATAGGGCGCTTTAGAGCTTTCACGAAGACACGCAC
The DNA here is from genome assembly GCA_963675555.1 of Leptura quadrifasciata. Lineage (NCBI taxonomy): Eukaryota > Metazoa > Arthropoda > Insecta > Coleoptera > Cerambycidae > Leptura > Leptura quadrifasciata. The sequence goes on from OY776675.1 coordinate 89,209,338, forward strand.
ACGATTCATTTGTGATCTCCAGTATGCGGATGACTGTGCACTTTTAGCCTCTACGACGGAAGAGCTTCAAGAACTTTTAGATGTGTATGCCCAGAGCTATGATTCCTTGGGACTTAAAATCAACATTGGAAAGACTAAGATTATGTCAACTCCTCATCAAGTGAACCAAATAGACATTACACTTAACGGAAATTCTCTTGAAGTGGTGGATCAGTTCAATTACTTAGGCAACGTTGTTAATGACAAAGCAAACATGGACAGCGAGATTCGCAATAGAATTAACGCTGCATCTAGAGCGCTCTGGGGACTTAGAGAGAGAGTATTTGACAACCACGACCTTGCTTTGTCAACGAAAATGGCTGTCTACAGAGCAGTTGTCATTCCAACACTGCTATATGGATGTGAAGGCTGGGTCACTTACCGTCGGCATGTGAAAGAATTAGAACGTTTTCAGCAAAGACACCTCAGAAGTATGATGAAAATCCGTTGGTTCCATCACATATCAAACGTGGAAGTACTCAGGAGAGCAAACAGCCTTCCAATTGAGGTGCTTATTTCAAGAGCACGCCTAAGATGGGCAGGTCACGTTCATCGTATGCATGATAACCGCCTTCCTAAATGTACACTTTATGGTGAATTGCTAAGCGGTAGAAGAAAGCGTGGCGGTCAACGAAAGAGGTTCAAAGACGCTCTCCATGAAAATCTAAAATCCTGCGGTGTTGCAGACGAGCAATGGGAACAACTTGCAGCGGACAGAACCGAATGGCGGGAGGTTGTGGCCAGCTATCAAGGAAATGTTGCTGCAAGAAGGCCGAATCCAAGACCTAACCAGGTCTATGTTTGTCCTGACTGCGGTCGACATGTGCTCTCCCGAATTGGCCTCTATAGCCATAGTCGTGTGCACCGTAGATGAATGGGAATTACAACAGACTACACCTTTTACTTGTTTTTTATTGTACACAATTTATCGACTGTAACATTTTTATACTCGGACTCGAGTAACGGCTAATAATAATAACTATATGGATATACGGCGATTGTTGGTTTCGATTGCCACTCTCTTGGACAAGACATTGCTGTTTTAAAAACAAGTGTACGGTATGACAGCTGAATAATAACTGAGTTCCTCCTCATGGCCTTGTTTGTTTAAGTAGTCGCTGGAATTGCTGATATTAGAGCCATGGTATGTCGTTAGAGATGATGTGACGTCACCAGCAACATGTTTAAAAGAGGAGGTGTAACTCCACGTTAGATCAGTTGCTTTGCAAACTTCAACGTTGATCATTCCGTCTACTGTCTTATATATTCTTTTCCAAGTATTAATATGGCTGCTGTACCTGCTGGTTGGGCTAACCTCAGATTCCTGGACTGGTTAGCATCCCTAGATGTCCTCAACAATATATGGTACCTTGAAGAGGTAGAGGACGACTTGGCTGCTCCCGAAGACGACGAGGTAGAAGTTGAAGACAATGAGGAAGGCGATGAGGAAAGCGACGAGGAAGACGATGAGGAATTTTTTGACGCTGACGAGGGTGCAGACGATTCGAGTGATGATGAGGGTATCGTCGTAGATGTTCCCCACCAAAGAGGGCAGCGGTGGATAACATCGGAATATTTAGCAAGGGTGAACCCAATGGATGGCATCTTCTGCACCACCATGACCTTTGTTACGGTCCAAGTAGTGGGTGGTATGGAATACAATCTTTGCCACGGATGTTTTCTGGGATACCAGTCTAGGGTGGATCCTGGGAGACATCGTCATGTGGACTACCATGCCACTACAAGGATAATGAGAGGCAGGCGGGGATATTGCAAATCTTGCAGAGATACACTCTATCAGATTAGGCGAGTGGAAATCTGCAATATTTGCAATATGGACAGATAATTTGTAGTTTTTTTTTGTAAATATGTATATATCTCTTAGTTTATTGTAAATAATTATGTAATTAGTTTTAGTGATAAATAAATGTATATATTTAATTTTTAGTTTATTGTAAATATTATATAACTAGTTTAAGTGTTAAATAAATGTTAAATTGAATCTTATTTTTTGTTTTATTTACTAAATATTTAAATGTAAGTAACACAATGTTACTAGAGAAATCTGTGTTTCACTTCGATTATTGCTTATGTTGACAGTGCTATTGATATTGATGGTGTTAAAAATATGAGTATTAGGACACTTTCTACTCTTATCTGTGTGAGTATTGAGGTGGGGAGTGATGAGGTGGGGGTGGTGGTAGGGGCTATATATACATAAGAAAGCCCTCACCATCCTCAGTTTACTTTCTACGCTCCAACATGTCTGAAGTACAAGACAATACTGTATCTTCCACTTCAACCATGTTCGTTTTGTGCGAAAGGTATCGTGCCTACCTGCAGCGCGTTAGAGAGGCGACAAGGGGTGGTGTAGCAGATAGCACCACCTCACCAGAAGAAGATTACCAACCATTGGAGAGGTCTCCGTCCACATGGTCGATGGACACTGTGCCCAATGATGATTCCGAAGACGAGATGGATGGAGTAATTCTGGAGGAATCATCGACGGACACAGCGGAATCGTCTGACTCGGAAGATGATGCAGCCATTCTGGTGGAGGAATCTACCGATGAAGATGAGGATGCAGCCATTCTGGTGGAGGAATCTGCCGATGAAGATGAGGATGCAGTCATTCTGGTGGAGCATGATTCGGACGGATAATTCTGTTTTATTTTATGTATATATATTTTTGTTATTTATAAATAAATGTATTAAGAGTTATTCTTTTTTATTTCATTTCATATACAATAAATAACAGTAGTAAAGTAAAGAATAAAAAATTGCTTTAATATAAGAAATAACGGGGTACTTATTCTAAGAGACCTCTACGAACGCTGTAACGACATAACTCCAATAGCGGACTACGTTCAGGAAATATCTCAGAAGTTTTATGCATTCAAACTGGGCGACAGTCCGCTTACCCGCAACATTACACGAATTAGAGAGCGTAATGCACCCTTTCGGATCAAACACAAATTACCATACCAGGCGCTGCCCATTTTCCGGCAACCTCTCTAACCAACCTTCCATCTATCACAACTTCTTCTATTTAACTTTTCTATCATTTAAACTTTAAAACCTTCGACTCTTTTCTGTCCCTGTCTTCGTTTATGTTTGTTTATTTTTGTTTCTAAATTTCTCTTCATTATCCATTACAGAACTAAATTTAAAAAATTCAAAATTACCCACCTCAATCTCAATTTTTTAAATCATATACTGGTATCTGGGATGTCCTGCGGTAGTTGTCTGAAGCGGGTTTTTTGCTTAGTTCTCTTTTCCCGCATCAACTATCAAAATTTCTAAGTGTTTTTTCCACAAGTGTTAGTGTTTCTAGTGTTAGTGTTTTAAATTCCTCCAAGAGGAATATTTTAAAAGTAGATTAAGCATTTTAATTCGCCCTGCGCGGCGAAAGGTGTTGCCTTTACAAATTGTTTTTAGCCGCCGAACCAGACACGCCCCGTCCAGTCTTTCATCCGCCGCGACGATTCACGTCACGGTTGATCGACTGGTCCCGGGACGTGAGCTGGCGAGGCCATACATGTATATAAGAATTAAAAATAAATGTTTTGATTTTGATTGATTGATTGGCTTGCTTTGTAAACTTTGTGAACGAAGGTTTGGTAGTTCAATCCCTAGCACTTGCTGGGATTTTTTTCAACACGTAAATTATAAAATTATAGAATTATAAAATTATAGAATTATAAAATTATAATTATAAAATTATAGAATTATAAAATTATAATTATAAAATTAAATAACAATTTTCCAATTTTCCACTATACCACTGCGCTACCTTGGTCCCCCCCCCGGGTGGGTGGGTGGTCGCGGGGGGTTTTGGCAGAGGCGGGGGCGACGCTTGCAGCCTTCGGTCGCTTCGCCCGCATAAACCTTTTTTAATTTTTTGACCCGCTTTTTTTTTTTTTTTTTTTTTTAAATATATAAACCTGAACTAACCATAACCCAGCGCGTGTAGCTATTACTTTCTACATTTACATTTTTTCTAACCTAACCTAACCTAATTTTTTTTCACATTTTTGCATTTAAATTTTTTTTTACATTTTTTCTAACCTAACCTATTTTTTTACATTTAAATTTTTTACATTTTTCTAACCTAATCTAACCTCATTTTTTTTCACTTTTACATTTTACTTTTATATTTTTTTACATTTTTTCTCTTAACCCTAACCTAATACTAAATTTATGTACAAACATTTTTAATGCAACATTCCGTAGTGTGTTTACGCACTACCTTATTCCCAGTTTCTTCTTTATAGCATTTAGCTTCCTTGTACATCTCTCAGAGGCTTTGCGACGCTTCGCAATGCCTCTGAGCATTTCATCGGCCCGAGAATTCAACATCTCCGCCTTCCTTTTGAGGGACTGCGCGTGATCCTTTAATTTGTTATCATCATCAGTTGCACTTCTAAGTTCCCTATCCTCCCGCTGCAACTGTTCATACATGTTCAAGAAATTTTTGAAAGTTACATTTTGCTCTTCTTGGGAGAATAACTCCGATTGTGAATCAGAATCACTTTCATTCACAACCAGAGCACGGTTACGGGGTTCCTGCGTTGGCAACACCGCATGAGAGCATCCTGGCAACGGCGCGCTCGAACATACCGGTTGCACTTTCGTCGGCTTTTTTGCAGCATCTTTTTTCGGTTTCTTAGCTACCGACTTTTTTGCAGCAGCTTTTTTAACCACCGGTTTCCTTCCCGATAACGGCTTTTTATTTTTAGCTGCTGCTTTCTTAGGCTTTTCAGGTATCTCTACCTGCCCCTCGTCTGAGCCAACATCGGGAATAGGGCTCAGGCGAGCAGGTACAGATGCTTGCGCCGATAAAATTCTTCTAAGAATCGACACGTCATCATCTTTCTCGGTATTCTCTACCTGCGTCTGCTTTGTAGATGTTGAAGGATGCGTCGTCATCTTCTTTTGGCCTTTCTGCGAAGAAATCTTTGGTTGCGCAGGTTGAAATTCGTCCTCAGAATTTGTCTCCGTAACCGTAGGGAACCTAGACCACGCGGCGTTCGGGTAGGCCTCTCCATTAGATGTACTAGCTCTGGCTTCATCTGAAGCCAAAGCCTGCGCGTCCAATTCGGAGAAATCGTAATCACCCAGCAAATCGTTCAAATCGGTCAAATCCGTCGGGATTTCAATATCCGGTACTAAACCCACGCCAGGGCTCGTCTGGTTGTTCGCCACACCATTACCCGGACAAGCGTCGCCATTGTCACCCACGCCAGGGCTCGTCTGGTTGTTCGCCACACCATTACCCAGACAAGCGTCGCCATTGTTCGCCACACCATTACCCGGACAAGCGTCGCCATTGTCGTCTTGCCCTGGCATATAATTAATTAAGTATGCAGCCACAGCACTCAACAAAGCGCCTCCCTTACCGCTACCACCAGAAACACCAATCTTTTTTTGTCCTACCATTGTCACAACAAACACAAAACGGACACGAGAAACGGGCACGAAACACAAAACACAGAACACAAAGAATGCTAGGAATAGAGCAGACAGCACTATTTTGCACACTTCTTTACAACTCGAGAGCTGGAGACGGAAAGAATCTTTGTAGCATCTCTGAAGCCCATAACGCTGAACTAACCCCTCCACTCCCTACCACTCTTGTTCCTATTGGTTCAAATTATTTCCCTACACACTCTAACTAACCCCCTACTTCCCACCCCACTCTTCCTATCGTCTCTTTCTATCTTATTGCCTACAGTACTCATACAATAAAAATACCATTGAGTAATTTAAATCTTTATTTATAAATTAACATTTTATTTCATACAAATATCTCTTACTTCGACTTACACATAACATGAAATATCACAATGAATTTTTCAATTGAATATTATAATTGTCGACCTTTGCGTTAACAAGTAGAAACATTATTAACAATTAATCACTCAACTCATTCATTGCTTTGAGTAACACATCTAGTTTATCATCATCCTTTAAAACATTTCGTTCAACGACACTATTTAAGGCTGATATTAACCACTTTAAATTCTGCTCTGGTTCACTCTGAAAAAATGTTATGTCTGAGTGACCCCAGGGTAGAGTTTTAGTGGTATTGGGAATCACAAAACGTTTATCGTCATAATAAGAAAGAGCAACTTTATTCCGCATCTCTGTATAGATATCATGCAAGTGACTTCTGAAAGTATTCATTTTACGAAATATTAACCCGCCCTGCTCAACAATTTTTCTGTAGTCATCTATTGTAAGTTGTTTTTCAATCACAGATTTCTTTACTCCCTTGGCTTTTTTCAACTCATTACCGACCGATTGCACGTAGTACGCTTTCGCTCCAGTACCATAAAAGCTGATAATAGGATCTTCGGGGAATTCGTCTTTCATATTCCCAAGCACAGACGAGCCTTTTGGAATATTAAATTTATTTCCCTCCCTGTAATTAGAAGTATCAAATTTTTCTGGATTTTGTACAATAAAGTCATAGAAGTTATCTGTATAAACTTTCATAATTAAGGAATCGGTGTCGGTGTACAACAAAGAAGCATTAGCACCGAATTGACGTTTAATAACACCATAAAAAAAATTATACAGTACCGTCTTCGATAATTCAAGAATACAAAATCCTACGTAAATTGGTTTGTTATAGACTACTTGCAATTTGCTCATTTCAATCGCTACAAAATCCTCAGAAAAAATTGTGCAAGATTTGAAATTTGGACGAGCGATTAATGCGTTTGCACCTATAGTTCTTCTAACATTTTCCCAATGAGTAATCAACTTTATATCTCTTCTATTATCAACATTTTCCATGGTTTTACCAAATACTGCATTATTCATTAATTTATATTGGTCTTTTTCAAATTTATTGGTCGCTGAATTTCTCATTTGCGTATTTAAATCGATGTATTTTTTTAACCAGGGCGACTGCTTGAACTTAAGTACTCTATGGGTTTTTAACACCATTAAACCATTTTCAATGGCTTGTTTCAAGTTTCTATAATGCACAACATATCGTCTCTTATCATTCAAATTTGGGATTAATTTTGGTGATTTTGATTTTGATTGGGGGGGTATAATATTTTCTACTAAGAAAGGGAGATCTGAATGTAAATCGTGTAACTCTTGCGGATAATGTATGTCTACTTCAAAAACATACCCATGTGGACTCTCGTCTGAAATATTAGTAACATCTAAGTCGATAATTTTTCTTTCGGACAGCCACTCAAATCCCCCTGTTGGTAATGCTTGGGACATACTATGACCGTATAAGTTCGTAGCATCAAGATATGTGATAAATGATGACGGTTCTGAGGGATCATAATTGGGTACAAACTTATTATTTGCGATATGCTTCCTTTCTGTACACTGGCTGACACCACCGCGTATAGCTTTTTTAAAAAAATGTATCATATCGATATCTGTTAACAATTCAAGTTCTACCGCTGTTAGTTTCAACATAGCGTCCCAAGATAAACCTGGAGCTGTGTAATATTGAGCTGGATCCAATTTATATTTATTCACGCAAATTTTACGAAAATTTTCAAATACGTCACACAAAAGAAGGACATCTGATTTTAAATACAGGTCTGAATAGTCACCCAAACTCTGGCACTCAAACAATTCCCACACATTTTTAGCCCTTTCATAATCGTCATCTGATATATGTGTTTCATTTAGGCTGTCATAGAATTCCTGCTTGGTGGGTAGAACACGATTATTTAATTTCTCTAAGTTATCTACGAAACTATATGGAAATACACCCTTCCGTCGCATTAAAATAAATTTTGCATTATCGGTAAAAAAGTTCTTCATTGTAATCATTTGACCTTCATTTAAATTTTCCCCTAAATTTTGTAGTGATGCTGACATAAATTTAAAACTATCGATGAAACGTAACCGCAAATATTTATTTTTTGTTTCCCCCTTGTCAGTAACGTAATCATGCATGTAAAGATGTTTTGTAAAAGATATATATTTTTCTTTGTTTTGTGGTATTACGTCAACTTTATCTTTATGAGCGCATAACTCTTTTACAAATAAGTGAATATCGTATCCACTCATGTTGTGAAATATGATAGGTACAAAATTTGGTAGTTTATAATTTAAATTACAGATCGAGTGCGCGGCACCGAATCGTATCTTACCAGTTAAGTGGCAATGATCTTTCACCTTTATATCACCTTCTGCAAAAGGCTTCTCACATATACCACAGATGGTTGCATTGTCAAAATTTTCTCTTTCTATCGCTGTAAGCGGGGACATGGGGATTACATCTTTCATATATCTATTATAAATTTCCCTTAAATCAGCCTCTATACATGATACAAATACTTTTGCTGCATCAGATCCGCGATATAGTTCAAATTTAGAAATGCTATTATCAAAGGAACATTTTATGTAATACGCGAAAGAGTAAGGTTCATGAATAAACGTTTTGTTGGTATAAGAGCGTTCAGGATTTGGCTCGCAAGTATTTATCGGTTTCAAAATGGATTCAAAGTCTGCATATACTACAAATGGTACTTGCATTTGTCTGTCAAAATTCTCAAATTTTAATATATTTTCCGGTACACGTTTCCCATATTTATCAATCCGAAATTGTGTCGATGGTGTTGTAGTGTAAATATGATTACAATCATTTGTTTGGTGAGACATTAGCTGACGTTCGTTACAGAAATACAGCAAACACCCATCACAAAAATATTTTCTATGTCCGTGAGCGGATATTTGATTTGATACTAATCCAGATAAATTTTTTATCCAACAATAGTGAGTTTTAGCACAATCCGATTTACAATGATGATTCTGATCACATTCCGCGGAAATTAATAATAAGTTAACATGAATACGTAGTTTCTTCTGAGAATAACGCAAAGGTCCGACAACATCATATTTTACTTTATTATTCTCGAATTTCTTTTCTAACCCATACACATTAATAGATATATTATTCAATTCCTCAAATTTTGAAATGTCTCTCAATTTCATTGGAAAATTCATACCTGTCAAATTTAGAACTCTTGAATAATGTGGATAAGATGACATTTGAGATGTACCACCATTTGCAGGATACAATGCTGAAGTGACTGCCCAAGCAAAACAGTATTGGTCCTGGTTTTCTATATTCACTACGGCCTTCTTATTTGCGATGAACTTTGGTAACTTGATATATGATGAACCACCCATTGGACTGTACTTGTTTATATTAATTTCAACAAATTTTATTTGTTCGAGGGCCCACCCTAAAAATAAAAAAAAAAGTCAATTGTTATTCCACATACCAGAAGATATTTACATACCAGAATCACGCTCTTGGAACTCAGTAGTTTGCGCAACCATCATGTCTATAAAAGTGTCGAGTGCAATGTTTAAATCCACACCTTGATCCAATATTTTATTACACGTATTAAACGATTTAATTTCAGCTATTTCTTGTGCTTGTAATATATAGCTGGCAAATGTCTCCATGTTTACTTTCACAGTTTTATGAAGTAATAAGATTTCTTCTAGTAAATTCAATATTTTATGTCGAATTTCGTTGAAAAATATTATATAGTCCAGTTTCTCATTATCACTACGCACTCGGTATGTTATGATTCTATATTTGAAAGCACTGCGAACAATTTCTGTACCATCCATCAAACGTACACATGAATTTGTTCTGTGTTGTAGTGTTCTTTTATGAGACTTCATTTGGTTAGTTGTTAAAGTCACATTACAGCTATAACACGTCTGCATAATTACCGATGTTGATGGATTCGAATCCAATTTCACTTTCTTTGCTGGCGGTCCATTACCATTTAAACTGTTACACGCCTCCCTCTGATGACGTCGCATATTGTCACTGCGAATGAAGCTTGCACCACAAAAACTGCACGAATACATATTTGCTTCTTTACTATAGGAAATTGACGTTAAGAATGATCCCATATTAACTCCTTTCACTCTTTTATAGAAAAGATATACTACGTCACAAAATATCAAACCACGGCACATTACGAGTTGCGTGGCAAGGAGGAAGCTCCGTCCTTGCATTCTCTAATAGTGTTAGCCAAGGCCAAGGTCACCGCAAGTGATCGTTCTGGGTAACAGCAACACTGCGCCCTTGAAGTCGAAACGCACTGCGGCCGTCCAAGGTCAAGGTCACGGTATATGCTATGCGAACCTACGATGTTACCGTGGCCTTGAAGGAACGGACCACAGGTGCACGGTCAAGGTCAAGGTCAGTGGTGGGGGGAGACCGACCTACGGCTAACTTCCTCTACTTGTACGTATCTTAAATTACCATTAGTGGTAGTTAGATATAAGCCTCAATCATAGTTTTCAGTTCAGTTAAATCTGGGAAAAACTGATTTATTAACATTTAGTATTAGTGTATTATTGTCAATAACCACATGTACATATTTGGTAATTGTTAATTACAGAAACTTACACTAGTTCCAAGGTATCTGACAGCAATAATAATATTGACGAACATTAAAATATAATGTTAAGGTCGTTAATATTAATAGCCCTATAACTGATCCTTGAAGTACGCCCAGTTGTTTAGTAAGAGGCTCGGAATTTATTTGAGTAATATTGATATAACCACATAATTTATGTCAATTAATTTTTCCACCCCTCCTAAGAACCTTCAGTGTTGAGAATTCTTTCAATGATTTTCCGACTTTGGAGCTGGTTTTGAAATTCGGCAGGGAGGTCCACGTTACTACATTATTTTCATAAATTATGCATCAGGTCATAAGCACATTTTATATAATAATTCAATTACTTCGTTTAAATTTAAAAACATTTTAGGGTATATTTTAAACGTAACAGAGAATTTTCCTTTATACCTTCATAATGTAGAATACATTTTTAACAATGGCTTAGAGCTGAAATAACGGAAAATTACAAATTAGGAACATTATCCTGAACAATTCAACCAATACGCATTCAACTGGAAAATCAAAATCCTCCGCCCTTGTTACATACATCGTTAACTTCATTTCAGAAATGAAAAATAAATATGGGAAAGCATCTACATCAGCAATTTCACTTACCGCAGATGGCTAGAATTAAATTATCTCCCCACATACCTGCAAAAGACAAAGCAAAATGTCAGTAGAGCCAAAATAACACGAATGTGAGAGATACAAGTAACGCTTACATTTCATATTTTCGCAACTTTTACACAAAACAATTATATGACATGTTATGTAGTTTTTCAGCTGTGTATTAGTTACTAGCTACTGCGCGACCTAGATGCATTTGTGTTCTTTTGTATTTGTTGCTTTATTTCCCGTTTTATAAAAGTTCTCATTTTCGCAAAGTGTCTAAAAGTGTATGGGATATAATTAAAATTAAACTGTGGTTAAAACTTAATCTCTCCGTCAGAAAATAATAGTGGATTTAAAAGCTTACAAAATGAGTATAATGAAAACTGTGTTCGTGGAATATTATTAATTAAACGTATTTGCGACCTGCGAGCTCGTAACCGCGTTTAATTATTATTAAGTTTACCATCCCGATAATTTTGATTATGTATTTTCAAAAGGTCTTGTTTCACGCTAAATAATTGCTACAATGTCGCACAACGGAGTAACACTTACCTATCTAATTATTTTATTAATTATCACAAATCTCTTTCTATTTATATTAGGATCTTACATTTTTAACTTCTAAAATACATTTGAAAGTTTTACACACAACTGAGATTTTGCACATATAATAAAATAAAGTAAAGTTAGAAGTTAGGTTTTTATCCTAAAATCTGCTAATATTCACAAATATTTTTACCTAAGGACAATTTAACCAAGAAACTAAATGAGGAAATATGGAATCGTGTGTATACAACAGATGACAAAAACGAAGCCACTAATTAATTCTATTAAGAAAAAAATTAACTATTTGGAACACCCCAAGCCCTATTGATTTATAGCGAATATCCTGACCGTTAAGAGACCAGAAGAACACTTAATCCCACCCGGTAACTCTTTATCTTAATTTTTATATAGAAACAAACGAACGAATTGGCCATTTACGTGACAGTCTTGTTTTACAAAAGTTAGGACCTGAATTAAGTTATATTTTGTAGTAACCCTTTTTTATTATAATTTTTCCCAGATTCTTTTATGTAAGTTTGGAACTACTCGTTTCATACGATATTCTGATCTGTTTACCTAAGAATATCATAAATTTAAATCACTTAATTTGAACACGTTATAAAACTTAGATGACTCTGTACCTTTATTCAACCAATTCTTAGTTGTAGACTACTTTATTTCAGAAGATTAGCTTTATTGTTTTATTTATTTGAACTCATTTAAATAATGATTTTAGTTATAGAGATTGGTGCAATTTTATTAACAGTGTTTTAATACATATATTGGTATTTCGTCAAATGAATTATTGACAACTGGTGTCTCACAAGGCTCTGTTTTGGGGACCATGTTTTTTTAATATGTACAATTAACATTTACAGGTGTGCACAGTTCTCTTAAATGCAATTGTATGCGGATGACACCCAATTAAAATATAGTTTCAATCCCAATCTCTGTCAGCATGCTGTTAGTAATATTAGTTAGTACTTTGTGGACATTACCAAATATTGCAAAGATCATGCGTTAAAAATGAATCACCTTAAATCACAGATAGTCCTTTTTTGCTCTAGAAACCGTTATAAATACGTAAAAAACTCTGTAGCACTTAAAATCGAAAATGACATTATACCAATAGTGGAGTATGTGAAAAGTCTAGGAGTCATTTTTGACAAAAATATCAAATTTGTACCGCATGTAAACAATTTAACTAAAAAACCACTCTAATACTGTTATATTCATATAGATATATCCTCAATTTCAAAATTAGGAAAAAACTCTGCGAGTTCCTGGGGCTTCCTATTTTTGATTACTGAGATATTATATATTACCCTTACTTAGATTAGGCCACATAATATGATATACAAAATGTGTAAAATACTTGCTGCCGCTTCGTCTGTGGGCTGCGTAAATTCGATCATGTAGTCTTAAATTAAAAGAATTAAAATGGCTAAAATGATATCTCTTTTGGAAATATCAGTTATTAGTTTTCGTTCATCACCTTATTAATATTTCTACACCATCCTATCTTAGAAATAATTTAGTACATCGTAATCAAATTCATTGTGCAAATATAAGAGGAAATTATATTCTAACGATGCCACATCATACGACTGCCACGTTCCAAAAATTCTTTACATTTAATGCTGTTAAACAATAATACCAGAATGACGGTGTAATAGTTATATACATTAGGAATAACATAAAATACAGCTTTAATATCATAGACTTTGATGGTATTAAGGTAGTCAGTTTGGAAATGCACCATCGCAATAAATGTATATAATTGCCATATAGATAGATAGATAGATATACATATCAATTTATTTGGGAAAGATAACTATTGTCAGGATTATCTGAATATTTTAGGAGAATGGGGTTATGTATCGGCCATCAATGATTATTAATTTAGATCATTTATTTGTAAAAACTGGTATGGCTAGAGAACATTTTATACCCCTAATACTTCAAATACACCTAAGTGATCATTACACAATTATATTACAAATCCGTTTTGCACCTTCTAAAACAAAAAATGAAGTATTAGAAAAAAATGATAATAAACATAAACAGCACTTTTTAAACAAAGAACAACTTATTACACTATTAACAGATGAAAAATGGGAAGAGGTTTACACAGAACAAGATGTTAACGTAGCAACAAATTCTTTAGTAAACAAAATAAAAAACTTCATAGGGCATTGTACTGAAACAAAAACATTACTTCGAAACTAAGTAAAAAGAAAACTTGGATCACGGCAGGTTTAATAAATTCAATAAATCGAAAAAACGAAATGTACAAAAAACTGCAAAAAGATCCTGATAATCAGGGGATCAGGGGATCAGAAAAAAATATAGGATGTTATAAATAATATAAATGGACAAAACAGAGAACAGAAAACAGATCAAATGAAATACAAAAAATAAATAATGAACACGGTAAACTAATTACAAATAAGCAGCAAGCACTAGTCGAAAGCGTTGCTACGCATTATACCAATATAAGTAAGCGATTGGCTAATAAAATTACAGTGTCTCAGAATATGCCAGCTCATGTAACTAGAGTTTCAAATTCAATATACTTGGAACAAACTGATCCTCACGAGGTTAAGTAAGTTATAGGGACATTAAAAAATGGGAAATCTCCGGGATCAGATGATTTAAGATCCGAAACAATTAAATATATTGGTGAATATATATCAAGACCTCTTTCATATATTATAAATAAGTCCATCGATACAGGTATCTTTCCGGACATACTCAAAGAAGCTCTAATAAAGCCAACATATAAAAATCTAGACAAGAAAGAATGAGTAAACTACAGACCGATATCCTTAATTAGTACACTAGCAAAGGTATTTGAAAAAATTTTCAAAACACGTATTACAGCTTTTCTCGAGATATATAATATAATATCACACAAACAGTTTGGTTTTAGAGAAGCTAGATCTACTGAAGATGCTATGGCGAGTGTTGTAGCTAACATATATAAAACCTTAGATGAGGGAAAACCCGCTATTTACATTTTCGTCGATTTAGATAAAGCTTTTGATACGGTATCCCATAATAAATTATTAGAGACTCTAGAGAACATTGGATTTAGAGGAATGGCACTTAACCTCCTACGTAGTTATTTAAATTTTTTTTTTTATACATTTATTTAACGTCGGCCTATTTCCGCTACTGAGGCCTAACACCGACGCCTGTAGACGAGCTACCCCCAACCAGGAATTTTGCCGAACCTCTTCCCTTAAGAAGAGTAGGGATCTTTTACTTGCCTAACATTTAATAGACAAGGGACCGACGGCTTTACATCCCCTCCGAAGGATGGGATATCTCCTATACAACCCTCGCCTAAGGTTGTATAGCTTCCGCGCATACACTGATATACAAGCCGCTGGAAGATGTGTGAGGCGAGAATGCGGTTTCCGTTGGAATGGTCACCCATCCAAGTACTAACTGCGCCTGTCGTTGCTTTACATCGCATGCCGAAGTATGTACATAGTAAAGACGCACCTATGCTCGCCCCGTTATTTAAATAATATACAGCAATATGTAGGTATTGGAAATTTTGTAAATTCTAAAATCTTCAGTTTCACAGATGACACTGCAATTTTCTACAATGGCTCAACTGGATTCAACTAAAGCAAGCTATTAAACAAGACTTCATAAAAGTAGCTGATTGGTTCAATAGCAGACTACTAACTATAAACTTCAGTAAGACCTTTTTTGTACCATTTAGTTGCTACCAAGATTCGCTACCAGAATATAACAAGTTAGAAATCAGTATAAACCAACAACAAATAACAATATCAGCTAGAAATAAAATATATCTAGGAATAATTATCGATAGCCATCTGCGTTGGAACCACCACATTCACTATGTTGTACAAAAGATTAGAATAATACTAGGAAAATTTAAGACATATAAACAGATTTTTAAAGAAAATCAATTAAGAACATTATACCACTCATTGGTTCAATCGCATATTACATACGGCATATTGGTTTGGGGAGGTGTAAACAATAACCATTTAAGAAGTTTAGAGGTTATACAAAAGTGGACTCTGACAATCATATATGGGAAAAGCTATACCTACCCTACTTGATATAAGACAGCTTTTCTTCCATCGCTTAATAATTAAACATTTTAAATGCCATAATAGTCTTACATCAATAGTACATCAACACAACACCAGATTTTCCAAAAAACTACTTTAATACCTAAAATGACCAAAATTATCAGTCAAAGATCTTTTACCGATCTTTGTTCTATCATGTATGCCGAGTTACCAAAAGAAATAAGAAAAGCTTGTTCTGTTGTAGTGATGAAAAAGAAACTCAATAACTGGTTGTTAAATATCCCTAGATTAAAAATTCATCAAATAATAGATAGAAAGAATATTTATAACTTTTAACATACTTCTGTGTATGTGTATAAACTACACCGTCAATTATGACTATCTCTACGCCACTCTTGTATAAAACATAAATAGGAAGAAATATAAATAACATAGACACTTACTTGCATTTTGGTAGATTACCTTGCTCGTAACAAGGTGCCTAATATAAAATAAAATAAAACATAATTCTTCCAAAAAGGCTAGGAATATAGTGTGTGTACTTATCATAGTTTTAATATTTATTTTGCTTTTATGTATTAAATAATAAACTGTACAGAAAATAAATATGTAATAGTAGATACTGTTCACGCGCGGATTTTTCTTTGTGGACTAGTACTTTACTTTTGTATGTATTGTTTTGCTTGTATTTTTTTTGTTTGTTACATTTTACTTACTAATGTTCCCCGTTGAAGGTACCCCGATGTTTGTTTACCGCTTTATTGTAATCTTTGTTATTGAAATATACGCAAATTTGTATTTCGGTAACTTTATTATTATTATCTTTATTATTAATACAATTCGTTACATAATACGTTTAAAATATATTCAATTAATTCGTTTCGTTACCATCTTAAACATTTCTTACTAAACACGTAAGCATGTTTTATTACGATTTTTAGTTACATATACTTTATATTATTCTCCAGTGACCATTGCTAGTGCATCAATGTCCTTAATTTTTGTGATTACTTTGTTACTTTATATTTTCTTACTTTTCGTACTTGTTTTGTGTAATATGAAATTCTTACATATATTTGTTTATGTATGTGCATTTATCTTTGTTTACTAATAATAATGTTCAAAAGAATAATTACAATACTGTCTGTCTCTAGAGACAAAACTGAACAAAATTCATGAAACAATAAACCAAGTGCGTATTGTAATTATTCTATTGAATATGTTTCATCAAGAACCTACCGCAGATTCAATCCAATTAATAATAATGTTATTTATTTCTGTACTTGTTGATGGTTTATATTTATTATTGTGCTATTCTTGTCCTTTACAAAGTATAAGTTTAATATTACACAAACTGGGATTAGGGTTAAGTGCTAGAATGACCATATAGGTTATTCGCTCTAAATATATGTTAAATGTATGTATATGCATTTACTAAATAAAGATGTTTATTTATTATTATTATATATTACGGCAGTTGGGACAAATCATCCAAAGTGACATAATAAAACATGTTGGGCAAATTAAAAAATTAAAGTTTAAACGCTCGAACGGTTAAAAATGCTTCCTTGAATTTTACATTTAAAGAAACTATAATTATGTCACTGGCAATACGTATGTTTAATATGTTTAAATGCTACGTGGCTGAGAAATTAATGTAAAATCTTGCCATTATTAGGGACTAAATATCTCGAATAATTAAGCAAAAGCTAGCCTGACATCAGAGTCAGGATGCGATGGTGGTCTGTATCATGGAGGACGGGTAGCGGAAGAAAATAAAATACAATACCGTAATCTATGACATACCGATGCATTCAGGTATATTCTGAACGAGCTAGTATTTAATAGATGCAAATATTTAGTTCGTACTAACGAGTGAAACTAACAGGTTCAATGGTTATTGACTCAAATAAGTTCAATACTGCTCAATAAATTTAAATATTGAGCAAAACTTGGGTTGAACGTGACCGATTGCATTAATCTGTTGTTCGAATATGACACCATTCACTTTTACATTCTGGCATTGAAATTGCGTACACAGTCATATTTTTTATATAATATATCATACTAATATTTATAAACGTAACAGAACTTTGATATAGCGGCTAATCGGCTAAATAAGATTTCGCTTACAAGTTACAGTAATGCATGACAGTTTATGCATGTATATTTCAATACTAAATCATTTAGGTCTCATATTATATGTTTTATGTAAACAATTAAGATATATCAAAATATAGGAAATTAAGCTACATTGACATATATAAAGATAAATTCCTCAGTATTACAATAAATATTGGTGTAGGCAAATGTAGATTAGTAGACCATGTATATATACCGTTACGTGTAAACAGATAATCCTAAGTACACTGTTGCAGAGATAAATAATAAGAGATCGATAGATTATGGTAAAGGGTTGTTTTCCATGTACACTATAATGATAAAATATGAATATGCTACATTGAAACTGCTGATAATCACATTTATATCAGTGAAATAATTTCTATTATACTACCATTCTAATAAATAATTACGACTATTACGTAATTTTATTAAAAGAATGTTAAACTGGATTTTAATGTGAGTTTTATTTGTTTCAGAAAAAATGCTACTGGGCAGTTCCACATGAAAACGAATTCATTTGTAAACTATATGTTATGAATTTTTAGAAAATATTTGTCGAAATTTAAACTGAACCCAAATTAATGATAATTGTAGTAGTAAATAGAGTATCATTGGCATATCACGGCAGAACTTTACAATGATTATAAATTAAGACGTTGAAAGTTAGCTCTTCTCTCATTTGTTAATAAAAACATTTTGACTTAAAATTTACGTTGCTTACTGCTAGAAATCTCAAAGTTTATCATGATAACAATTGTATAATCATTCAATGTTGATGTAGTCAGACTGTATACCGCTGAGGAATCACTTCTTTCTAACTATAGAGATCCCAAGTAGTTTCCAAATTTGCTATTTTTAAAGATTCATTACATGAAAAAGGATTTAGCTAAAGGACTTCTCAGTACCGCGTTGGAAAGGAAGGGTGGCGTTTTATAAACATCCTAATACGCGACATTACGCTAACGCATTTTTTAACGTTTCTCCGGATTCTCTTGATGCCTACGATTATTTTTAAAAATCTCTTTTTTTTAAAGCATTTATTAATATAAACACTTATATAACACTTAGCGAAAATTAAAAAAATTAAAAATTTAAAGTAAAAGTTAATGTATTTTGCGATAACAATTTAGCACCAGTTTATAAAACCACTTTATTCCAGAAAAATCAACATATAAGTACGTAATTGAAAATATGCAGAAATTTTGGAAACGGGATCAGATGACAACAGAAGGTATAATTCATTATTCTGTAACTGTCCGTCAATTTTTTAATGATACATTCCC
The DNA here is from genome assembly GCA_963675555.1 of Leptura quadrifasciata. NCBI lineage: Eukaryota > Metazoa > Arthropoda > Insecta > Coleoptera > Cerambycidae > Leptura > Leptura quadrifasciata. The sequence goes on from OY776675.1 coordinate 89,228,436, forward strand.
TGGTCATTGGACAGGTAGAGAAGGTCCGATGATAGAGTGGTCACTTCGGTCACCAAATTTGGCTCCTTTAGATTTTTTTTAAGATGAAGCCTATACAACTCGAAAATATGCCGCTAGTTGATTTACGACAAAGGAATGTTCAAAAATGTCAACATTTAACGCTTAAGTTAAAAATATGAGGTGATCTATTTTAAAAAATTGTAGAGGTGGCTCTGGTAGTGATGGTATGGAGCTAATTCTAGGCCTATTCTTAAATATAGTGTGTCCCCTGTTATTTAATTTTGATGTGTCTTTGAGTTTTTGCGCAAATCCAAATATTCCAAGTATACTTATGGTTTGTTCATTTGCCACCTGCTTGAATCTAAACGACTCCACTGGTTTTCATAAACCAAAGACTAGTAATTCACTTTAATCCTGGAAGTGTTGCTGGATATATGAAAATCTAAGAAAACGAACGATTAGTGAGCTCAATTTTGTCAAATAAAAAAATATATATTTTCGTGAAAGAAATTAAAAACAAATTATTTTCCTGTGCCACACTCGATTAGGTAAATCATTCAGTTTCATGAACACCATATTTTTCTTCTATTATCCACTATATATTGAGAACAGCGTGACCCTCGATAGCATGAACAACAAGTCAATACTTGCTTGTTAGATTAATGTATGAATTTATACTGCTCAGTTGAATTAATTCTGTGACTGTACTGAATGAGAAAATTCAAACAAAAGTTTCTCTCACTGCACGAAAAGGCAAATATTATTCAAGAATACAGGAAGGGGATGACTGTAACTGCATTAGACCATAAATATGGAGTTGCAAAAAATAATCTGTTAAAAAAAATGTTGTAAAAAAAAGTGCTAACATTCTCGAGAGGTTAAGACCAACTAAAAATGCACTTTAAAGACTTCAAAATGTTCAAAAATGGAAAGAGCACTGTATAGATGGCTTCTTACTCAACGTAAAAGAAATATCTCAATTAGTGGAGAAATAACGAAACAAAAAACACTAAGTTTATTTGCAAGTTTAGAACTTGACAACACTGCAAAATTTAATGCATATATGTACCCAAATTATGACTCCATAAACAATATAATAATAGAAGTCACTGAACATTAAATTTTTATACCAGCAGTGACTTTTATTCAATTCCTTTTAGTTGAAATTTCCTTTCTAAATATAACAGATAACTCATAACAGAGTAGTATCAGAACTCAATATTACTGCAGAATACAAGTTTATAACTAAGTGTTTTGGATTTAACTGGTAGACAATGGAACATATGATTTTCAAAACATACCTCTTATCGATGATGACTTATACAATCATTTCGGTGCTACTAACAACTTTAAGTTAACGTACATTTGTAGAGACCATTAAATTTTTAAATCTTATTTCCGCTATTTACAACTGAGGAATAATTCTTCAGAATCATCCGAATCCGCAATTGAACCATTTCCTTTTTTAAAGTATAAAATACCATTAACTTCCTTGTTGTGATATAGGGTTATTAAAATGTAGTTGGTAATACGGTTGATAGGAAAAGGTCACTAGAAATTTTGAAGTGAAGTGTGTATGTATGAATAATTGGAAGAATAAAGTCATTTCCAAACTTACAACAATTAATATTCATTATCCCAGCATAAAAATAAACATCATACATAACATAAAGGGGTGACGAGGATGGGATTTGCAATTACACAATTGAAAACAGTTATCTATTTATACAACACGTTGTGAGGTTAGATTTTGCGCGTGATGCGAGTATGAGTTTATTCTTTTTACACCCAAAACCCTGCATCCTTACGTCCGGGGTAGTCCTCTAGGTAAACCTATTTCCTATACATATTTCCTATTTACAAACTACACTTGTATAAGTTGCAGGAATAACAATTACATTATTGTGCATTGCTGCGATTTACACTGAAAATTGGAAAATTGTTAGAAAATTTGACTAAAGTTTTGAAAAACATTCAGATAAAGCAAAAGAACAAACGCGTCTTCTAGAAAATTGAAATGTGGCTCCAAACACAGAATTATTCTAAACCATTAAATTTACATGTAGTTAATTTACAGCCCTACGATGAACATAGCGTATCGTTTAATACATATATACAAAGGTTAGACAATTATTTAAACCTGAAAATATCGTAGAAGACAGTCCAGAAAATAATCAAAGTTATTAAAAGCTCACATTTGTCCACCACCAAGCGAAATAGCTGAACAACACAAATTTTCAATGAGAATTTAGAAGGAGAAAGTCGAAGAAGAAACTAGAAGACTCGAAAAATTAGATATTATAGAATGCCGATTGGGGTACACATGTCGTACCGGTAATGAAAAACAATTTAAACATTCGTCTGTGGACGCAGATTATAGGTCAACATTGAACAAGTATATACAAAACGATAACTATCCTATTCCGAAGATTGAGGATATATTTGTCCAACTGAGTGGAGGGAAATGTTCTCGTTCTTTTGACATAAGTCAAGCTTACCTCTATATGCTAGTTGAAGATGGAACGGCTATGTGACAGGCCATAAGCACACATCTTGGTACTTTCGAGGTAAAAAGATTAATGCTTGGGGTTAAAGTAGCTTCAAATTATTGCCAAATATTTATGGACCAGCTTTTACGTGATGTCGAAGGAGTATTATGTTTTTTCGATGATATTAAAATACAGGATGCATCATAGGAAGAAACATTAGAAAGACTTGATACGGTGTTTTAGAGATTACAAGGAAATGGATTACATCTAAACAAAGCAAAATGTAAATTTTTCAAGAATTAGATTAGTATCTGGGATACATAATTGATGAACATGGCTACATACGAATGGTCAATTGTAGATGCTCCCAGGTCGAAAGATGTACAGGAATTAAGAAAATTCTTGGGACTGGTAAATTATTATCATCGATTTTTACCCAGTCTGCCTTCAAAATTAGCACCTCTAAATGCACTCCTTAAGAATAATACTAAATTTATTTGGACGAAGAAATGCCAAAAATTATTCACTGAATTAAAAATGGAACTTACGAGTACGCAAGTGTTTTCACATTTCGTTATGAAATTGCCCGCATTGCTAACTACTGATGCAGCACCAAATAGATTGAATGCTCATTGACCAAGAGCGAACGGAATTACAGCCATATTGACAAAGAGGCAACTGCGATCGTGTGTGTGTTAAAGCGTTTTTTCCAATATTGTTGTGGAAGGAAATTTACCTTAATAACTGATAACAAACCATTGTCTGTCTTTTTTCACCCTCACAAGGACATGCCGGCTACATATGCTACGCACATGTTTCATTACGTAAACTTTTTGGCAGGGTTCGATTATGATATTTAGTTTCACAGAACAGAAGACCTCGCAAATGTTGACTATCTTTCTCGATTTCCAACAGAAGAGCCAGGAGGCAACGATACCGAAGAAGTGAATGCAAAATCAGTTTTGCAAATAGCACATTTAGAAACACTGCCCATAACCGTTCAGGAGATACAAAGAGAAACTAGGAAGGATACCGAATTCAATAAGGTATATAATATAGCTTTACAATCAGGGAATAATTTACCAGCAAGTTGTGTAGCTGCCGAAATGGAATTAGTAAATGGATGTATAATTAAAGGTATACGAACGGTAATACCAAAGTCACTACAAAGCAGTATATTGGAAGAATTTCCAGAACATCCATGGCAACGGATCCATACGGATCCATGTGGACTATTTGGGACCATTTATAGACACAATTATATTAATATATATTATTAGTGGCAGTTGTGGCAGACAGATAAACACACTCACAAAATGGCTTGAAGCTGTACCAACAAAAAGCATTACAGTGAGTGCATCCCGATACTACGACACATTTTCTCAGGCTTCGGGTTGCTTGTGACCATCGTTACAGATAATGGAAGTACGTTTCGATCATTTGAATCATGCTACAACTAATGGCCAAGTAGACAGTTATGCACGAGTAGTTAAGTAAGGATTACGAAATATGATTTAAAGGTGATCTAAAATTCAAACTCCGCAAATTACTCCTGCAGTATCATAAATTACCAAATTCGACAACGGGTATCAGTCCAGTTGAATTAATGTTCAAGCGTCGAAGAGATATTAAAATACATCAAGATGAGTGGACTAATGTTACTTACAAGAAGGCGAGAAAATTGAACGTAGGTGATTTAGTTCAGGTACGTTGTTGTACCAATAAGAACTGCAAATGGAAGTTTGAAGTAGTATCGTTTCGAAAGGGAACACTACACTATGATGTTATTATAATCGATGGAATCAGACATAAACAGGTAGACCAAATCACACCCACGGCTGTTCAAGAAATACAGATACCGCTAGTAGAAACCTCTAACATTAATGATGATAGCGTTCAAGGGAAGGAAGAGCTACCGACAGACGTAAGTTGTAATACTAATACTAATGGGGATGAAACCTCGAATACACTGCCGGTAGGCCCAGTTGAACCAGAAAATCAGTCGTCGCAGCATCTACGAGTCGAGTTTCTTTACGGAGGGAAGAAATTCCACTTAGACGTTCCGGGAGAATTCGAAAACCACCAAACCGCCTTGATTTGTGAACATTCAACGTTTGATTATTAAGACAATTATAGTGTTGAGTTTAATATATATATATCCTTATTTTTATTACAAATATAATGTTTTGTTTCATCTGGGGGAAGATTGTTATATAGAGTTATTAGAATGTAGTTGGCAATATCATTGATAGGAAAAGGTCACTAGAGGTTTTAAAGTGTATTGTGTATGTATGAATTGGAAGAATAAAGTCATCTCGAAAGTTATAACCATTAATATTCATTATCGCAGAGTAAAAATCATACATACATAAAGTCTCACGTTTTATCTTCGAAAACTCACTTCTAGGTAACTGTTATTGAGTATTAACTCCTTTACTTATATTCACGATAATTGTTGAAGATTTCTTGGCGGTAGAGTATATAAATATGCAAAAATATTCTCCTCTAAACTGTCATCAGACCTGACTTAAAATAAGGAACCTCAAAGAATTACTGCTTATAATTTTTATGGGCACATTTTAAGTTATTCCGACAGAATATTCCACGTAGCCATTACTAGAAAAAAAGTGATAAAGATTTTTAGCAAGTAAGTAGCATTTAGCGCTGACACAAAAACATTGATGTTATGGCATTTCTCTCATATCATGTCATTTGATAACGTAAGTAATTAAAACCTTGAATCAAACACAGAAACAAGCTATAAAGGCAGTACGAGTTAAAGACAATAACTACAAAAGTGTTAAAATAAATCGGTCTTACACGTGCTAAAGCTCATGAGGTGGATCTCAGAGCCCATTAGTTGTTCATAATGCAATGGGAACTCAAGAAACGTACTATTGACGACAAGCAAAAGTGATATCAAAGAGCTATTAAAGAAAATCTTGCTACATTGAGAGTGTCGACAACTATAAAGAGAAGCAATAGCGCAGGCAATGTGTAATAAAGGTGGCGTTAAATGTAATATTTACGATACTTTTAAAACTATATCCTTAAAATGTTATCTACTAAGAATCGTGTAAAATTTAATGTCTCTATTAATTTTTACGTAGAAATTACATTAAACATCAATGTAGCGTAAAACTAACTTCTATTACCTTTATTTATTGTTGGTTAGGTAACTTACCTATACTAATCTCACATCTTTTTCAAAATATACATTCTGATGTGAAATATTCAGTCTTTGGTTGTGTACATTTAAAACTTTTGTATTACTTTGATAACTTTGCTTAATGATCTATTTTTCGAGTATATATTTTTTTAAATTAGGCAATTTAAATATTTTTTTCCAAATTATTACTCCTCCTTTGACTCCTTTGACGCGTACTCAAGAATATTTGCTATTATACGGTGACACAGGAGACATGTAACACCCCGTAGCATGTTTATTTAAAAAGATATTATTTTGAAATTTGGTACACTTATATAATGCGTAATTGTCCTTTTTTAAGTATAAAATTTTTTCCCCACTACTTCCGGTTTCACCGGAAGTGATATCTACTCTGTTATTTTAAATAGCACCTGTATATTTTTTTTACCTATCTGATTCGTCTCTAGATTCTGTTTTCAACCATGTATCGGAACGCGGCATTTGTTTTTACAATGACAGTTAATATCAATTTTAGTTTGTTAAGTCTAGGTGGCCCTGATATGAACCTTGGCAGATATTGAAGCGTAGTGTGCCGTGATATCGAAAGACCTCTGATATGCAACTTTGTGCCTCATATTTATTTGGGAATAACCAGTAGCTGAACAGACTAATAAGATCTAACTTTTTTTTTTTTATACATTTATTTAACGTCGGCCTATTTCCGCTACTGAGGCCTAACACCGACGCCTGTAGACGAGCTACCCCCAACCAGGAATTTTGCCGAACCGCTTCCCTTAAAAAGAGTAGGGATCTTTTACTTGCCTAACATTTAATAGACAAGGGACCGACGGCTTTACATCCCCTCCGAAGGATGGTATATCTCCTATACAACCCTCGCCTAAGGTTGTATAGCTTCCGCGCATACACTGATATACAAGCCGCTGGAAGATGTGTGAGGCGAGGACGCGATTTCCTAAGATCTAACTTATTTAAAAAATATATCTTTAAACAACCCACGATTTCATAAAAACCAAGATAGAAACCCCATTTTTTTATTTCACCTAGTTAAAAAATACTTATTTATCTTTTATTTTTGTCCAATACTATTGCTGTGCCTAACCTATTTTATTTTCTTCATTAAAATTAGTATCGAATGTTATTGCATAGTAATAAATATTGTACTTCAACAAAAATATTTAGTAAGCAGGCGGTGGAAACAAAATAAAAGTAGGTAAAACGATTTTTTTAATAAAAAAGAAACATCAGTAAAACACATTTGAACAAAATTGATGAAAAACCATTACACTCTGTAATACATTTTTACAACGGATGAATGAAATTATAATATTTACTGAAGTACTACATACAAAAGCATTTTTTATTGCAGATACTCAAAATGTTGTCCGTTATTATCTTTGCACAATCGTGTGTTTGTGATGGTAGCCCTAAGCACGTTATCTAACTGTAATTCAGTAATCCCATCGATTGCTCTTCTGACTCTCATTTCCATGTCTTCTCTGTTTGTTGGTGGAGTTCTATAAACGTTTTCCTTGAGGTGGCCCCATACAAAAAAATCAAGCGGCGTAAGGTCTGGTGACCTTGCAGACCATCGAACGGGCCCATTTGTTCCCATTGAGTTTTCTCCAAACCTTTCATTTAAATAATTCACCACAACTCTGCTGTTATGTGGTGGAGCCCCATCCTCTTGAAAAATTATTGGGTTAATATTAGGTGGCAGTTCTTCCAAAAAAATTTGTATCTGAATTTGCAAAAATCCCAAATATCTTTCTCCATTTAATGGACCATCAAAAATTATTGGCCCAATAATTCTTCTGCCAATTACTCCTAACCATACATTAAAACTAAATCGCTCCTGGTATGCACTTTCTCTCATATTTCTGGGGTTTTCTTGTGCCCAGTAACGGGTGTTGTTACGATTAAATAATCCCCAATTAGTGAACCTGAACTCGCCGGAAAATAAAATTTGTTCATGAAAATTATTGTCCAAATTGTGTCTGTTCAGAAACCAATTGCAATAGTTCAATTTTCTTTGAAAATCATTCTTGTATAAATGCTGGTGTATTTGGTACTTGTATGATTTAAATTTGTGTTTTTTCAAAATGCGTCGAGCTGATTCCCGATTTACACCGGTTTGGTCCTCAATCTGTCTTATCGAAATCGTGGGATCTGCCTCGACAATTGCAAGTACATTGATTTCCGACTCTTCATCGATAGTGAAATTATTTTCCGGTACATCTGGTTCACTTCTGAATTGCTGTTCAACTCTTACAAAACAGTTGTTTAGTGGATGAATTTTTTCGGGAAATCTTTCTTGATATAAGTCAGCAGCCCGCCTGCTATTTTTCTTACATTCGCCATAGATTAGTAGCATATCTACTTTTTCATTTCGTGAATACATGGCAGAACAGAGTTAAAAACGTTATAACTTAGGTATAATTTAATGAAAAATACTTAAATTGCTGCCAAGTAAACAATTCTTAATTGTCAAATCAAAATGATGCCTCGTTTTACCTTCTTTTGTTTCCACCGCCTGCTTACTATTTTTGTTGCAGTACAATATTCATTACTATGCAATAATATTCGATACTAAAAAAATGGGGTTCCTATCTTGGTTTTTATGATATCGTGGGTTGTTTGAATAAGTTAGATCTTATTAGTCTGTTCAGCTACTGGTTATTCCCAAAAAAATATGAGGCACAAAGCCGCATACCAGAGGTCTTTCGATATCACGGCACACTACGCATCAATATCTGCCAAAGTCAAAATCAGGGCCACCTAGACTTAACAAACTAAAATTGATATTAACTGTCATTTTAAAAACAAATGCCTTGTTCCGATACATGATTGAAAAGAGAATCTAGAGACGAATCAGATAGGTAAAAAATATATAGGGTGCCATTTAAAATAACAGAGTAGATGTCACTTCCGGTGAAACCGGAAGTGATGGGGAAAAAATGTTGCACCTTAAAAAGGACAATTACGCATTATATAAGTGTACCAAATTTCAAACTAATCACTTTTTAAATAAACATACTACGGGGTGTTAGATGTCTCCTGTTTCACCTTATTGCTTTTCCTCTGATAATTGAGGTTACTATTATAATAGAAAAGCCGTCTTATATCAAATATTTTTGCTTCATTATGATCTGTTCTGTTGAGTAAGTTCTTGGTCTCCAAGCGTTAATTTTAAAAATCTTTTTGTAGAATTTCGAGTGGATTAATGTGATTGTTGGTAGTTGGTTCCAAAGCTAGGATACTATAACTTAAGAGATTTTCAACTAAAGCATGATATACTGTATGTATATTACTTTTATCTAGTAGGTATGTTACTTAAGTATTTACATCGATATTAAGCAGACTGAAGTTTTTTTGTAATATACGCTATATACAGATCCCGTCAAATGTCTATAATGTGTCAATAATATTCCCCTTGCTCGCTCGCCTTGGTCCTACAAAGTTGCCTTGCAGTATACCTCATTCAACTGTTAATGTGTCATGTACACATGTAATTACTAAATAATTACAGACATAGCTATCTCACTCTAATACCATTAAGAGATTGTAAATGCAGGGTGTGGTTAATGGTATAAAATGCTTTTGTAAGATTTATGAATTATGAAGAGAAATGTATAAAGATGAGCAGAAAAGTAATAGATCTGTGAAACTTTATAGCAAAACGTTAGGGAATGTTTAACATATCAGTGACTTCTGTTATGATTTGAGGACCTAGGCATAAGTAATTTACTAATGTATGAAGGATAATTAGTAATTATAATTTTATCAGTAAAACAGACAAGTTGATGTTGTCTAAACAACAAGCCAACTTTGTAAATAAGCAGAAATATGATTTCTTCGAGACAGATTGAAAACAAAACAAATATATTTATTTTGTGCCTTATAAAATCTGTAACAGATTGACACATCAAGGCAAGGGTTAAAAACAGTAACAAAGTAAATAAAGTCTGTCAAAACCCTACAATCCGCAGCATATATATTAATCATAAAAGAGGCCCTGATATTGATCCTTGTGGAACACTAATCTCCAATACCTTCAGATCAGCTTATAAATACTGACCGACATCAACAGTCATTTCTTGATTTCATTCATTTAAATACGCCGACATGGTATTAAGGACATTGTGAGTGGCACCGAAAAATTTTAATTTAACGAGTAACAAGATGCCATTAAAACTGTCAAATGTCTTTAAATAATCTAACGTCATTAACACTGTAGTATTATTACACCAGTGCTTTTTATATATAACCACATGGCTTTAAACTAGTAATACCTGTTGTGCTACAAAAAATCAATGTTTTTCATCATGTTTTCCTGCTACTAGGAAAACCTCTTCACCGATTTTATGAGCTTGCTTTCTTTCAATCTTGTATAGACACTTAAACAGCTCAACATCAAAGCTTTTGTTGCAAGATTGGTGAACTCCGCTAAACCATAGTGACCTAGTAGTAAAATTATTTGGTCGTTAATCACAACACATTTCATCTGACAACGATCGTTCTTCTGTCAGTCACATAGGTTCGAATTAAAATAAATTAATGAGTAGTTGAATAGCTCCCGAATTATGTTTGTTGATGACGGACCTACTGCTGAAATATTTTCATGGAGTACTGTTCTGAAAACGTTCTTATACAAGGGTGATTTTTCGGATGTCCCTTATACATTTAATATTCTTGTTTACTCTTTACAATTAAACTGGTTATGGTGATGGAACATCTATCCAAACCATATCTGAAGCCTCACTTAGGAATTGTATTTGCGATTTAAGTTTCATTGCAGTATTATAGGTACTTGTCCGTGCCTAGTTTGAAATGACAAATTTTTATGGAATATTACCTGATTCCATTTGTACTTCAAACAACCACATTGAATAATTTGTCTGTTCAGCCGAGTGAACTTGCCTTTGATCATAGGGTGCAACTGCACTATAAAGTTTAGATGAAATTGCCTTTATCAGATGAAAGTCTAGAAGACATTGTAACCAGTCCCGATCGTCATGAGAATGATGTTTAAGCAATTCGTGCAGAAATATTTCTCAGACAATAGGACAGAGAGAGGCACGAGGTGGTTTGGAATTCAAAATTTTACGCATTAATCAACGAGTTAGAGTGCAAACATGTGACACAATCCGATTGTGGAGAATAATTTGAGATATGAATACATTTTTGAGACTAGCGAGTATAAACGAATTGATTCAATGTCTATAGTCTTCACTCAAGGCATCTAAATCAAAATTTTTGAGTAAAAATAAAAAATAAACTAATTTTAGCATTAGATAAAACTATATAATTCATCTAAAATTATGTTTTATTTTACGTATTAACGAGATATATGGCATTGGGTGGTTTGAATGAATAGTAAGTCAAATAGATACCTATATAAAATAATGAAACATAAATATATTGATTGACTAACTTAGTTTCTAATCCAACTATCGCACATTTATTTTATAGTATAACTCTATTTATATATCGAGTGTCGGAGAAACACTCTTGTTTTCTATTTGTATAATCATTTTTTTGGAAAACGCTCGACCCCGTCAACTTTATTATCAAGGAGAATACTATTATTGGGTATTTTCGATCGCACCCCTTGTGACTCTCTGAAATTAAGAATCGGGACTGAGAAATTTAATTAACACAATATTACTATATACAATGCGGTAACATTGTCGATTTTAGCTTTACTGAGTTTTTGAGACATTGGTAAGTGACGTTTACAAATTAGCGATTGGTAAGTGATTACTTACCGATCAGGAGGCGGTAAGTAAATATAGAAATTTAAAAATAAATTTTTATTAAAGACAAAATTAAAATTACAATTAGAACAATTATTAAAATTTATTGGAGCGATAGAATTCGGGTTTAAAATAACGTTCTCTCCTGATGACGCTACAGTTGCTGCTGCTGTAATAAAACTCTGGGTTACAATGTAAATCTTGTTTGAAAATTGATTTTTATTTTCTACTGAGTCTTCGATATATCCCTCAGCTACAGAGAACTGCGCCTTTTAAGATATAAAGTATCTATTCCTTGGTTTGCCAGAATAGCGGCAGAACTCCCTCGAAATGCGTTTCGGAATAACTTGATGGATCCGGCAATTTTAAGCACTATGCAATTTTACTGGGCCAACTTCCTGTGGTAGTTCTCTACTACCTGGTTCGCGACCTTCCTCTCTAGCATTGCCAAGAATAAGTGAGCTGATTTTGCTTGGTTTGGTCGTAGTGCTAAATATTTTTTATAAAATTCCAGATAACCAACTGTCTTGTTTCCTTGATTTGTCACGGGAAACGTTCGTGATATATGCGTTTTAGTATCGGTAATATTTAGTATAATAAACGCACTTTTGTCGTCATTTGCCTTCATTTTATACAGATTTTTCCTTCTGCACTCTCCTGTTACTCTAAACATCAATCGTACTTTTACATTTAAAAGGACTTCATCAGAAAAATTATTTAAAAACTACATGTGTTATCTGGTAAAGATTCTTCATTTACAGATTTACCCAAAAAAAATTTGGCTTTGAGCACAGAGTATTTAGCTCATAAGCTTCCTGAAGACTTTAGGGTTCCAGTTCCTGAAACAAAATAGGCTAATATTACCTTTTCTGTGATTGTTTCCAAATTTTTCTTGTTTCACCACGTTGCGAATAGCTTGAAAATTTCTCATATCTCTCTTTGGATTTCTCAGGAATTATGGTTGAGCATCTTATTTGCCAAGCATTTTCTGAGTCTGAATCGTTACTTTCTAGAATCATAACTTACAGGAAGCCTAAATTGTGGCAAAAATCTTATTTTGAAGAAATTTTCTATACCAGCAAATGTCACTTGATGATAAATACATGTTTTCATAATACTTAAACGGAAACTTTTTCATGTGCGACTTGTTTATTTTATATATTTTAAAATAATACGTTTTTTAGCTTTAATTAAATTTATTCAATATTTGAGCGTATAAAAAATGTCATAAGCATTGCGGTCATTAAGTGTCTTACTAGTTTCGGATATTTTGGAGATCTCGGATTAGTCTTGATCTCGAAATATATCTTCAACCAGTAAAGAACACTTATTGACCTTAATACGTAGTATACTGTTTCAGTTGTTGCTTGAGGAGAACAAACTTTGTAGCATGACCCTGTAAAGTGCAACAGTTAGAAATAGTTTTTTTGTATAGATGTGGAGACGTCTTTCAATGGGTTATACTGCAATGGTCTTTCAGTCAGTATAAATCAATTGGAATAAACCGTTCCCTCCTAGCCTTTAGGATGCTAGAAACCAAATATAGAGGTAATAATTATCCTCGGATACTTTTCACAATATTGAGTTTTCTTATTTCAAGCAAACAAAAGTTTTACTTTAAAATAACTTGTTCCTTTTTCTTTTAAAAACGACATTTTGAATGCATTTTAAACACCCTCAAAATAAAATCTCATATTATTAACAAGGCAGCAAGCCATATATCATAAAGTTTGCGGATATTTATATACTTTACGGTCAGATTTATTCGGAAGAATTCATTGCCAGCTATCCGTCATATTTAAAGAGAACGGGAAATGAATAATTCTGACATCAAAATATAGTATATACCGAAGTGCCATTGTTGCAAGTGCTGCAGTATACATATGTATACGTTTCAGTGCATACATCTGGAAAAGCTGACAGGTTTACATTTATATCAGGACAGAGTGTGAGCATTTATATTTGTTCAGTAAACACACACTTTTTTAAGGGATGCTTTATCACTAAGGAAGCATATTATACTGTAATAACGTTTCTAAATCTGTGAGATTTATCTAATTTAAATATTAGTTTTATTACTTTCAACTTTCATTCTTCAAATGTGCTTTTAGAGGGCGGAATATTAAACATAATATTTTTAGTCGCAAACTCCTCTATAAAATCCTTATTTTACTATAAGGAACGTAACCAGACTGCAATCAACAGCTACTCTCCGGACTATGTGCCCCGCCGAGCGCTCAATTACAAGTTACAAGCCTAGCGTGTTAAGTGTAATAATTGTATATTATCGTCGAAACGCTAATGCTTCGATTGCAACAAACACCAGCCGAAAGACTGATCCTACTTAAAGGAGCTGTCTTGCCAGCCGTCACACACCACTTGCAGACTGCAGTTTCGAGCTGTTGGCTCTCGTCAGTGCAAGATAGGCATGTGACGACCGGCACGAGGATCCTTTGACTATTTGGTACATCCCGGTATTTTTATAATAGCGACATGTAAAATTGTAAGCAGGCGCTATCTAGCGGTCCAGTGTCAGTTGCAATCGAAAAATAAATAGCCTGACTGGGCTTAGCATAGTTCAAATGTGCTTTTAGAGGGCGGAATATTAAACATAATATTTTTAGTCGCAAACTCCTCTATAAAATCCTTATTTTACTATAAGGAACGTAACCAGACTGCAACCAACAGCTACTCTCCGGGCTATGGTGCCCCGCCGAGCGCTGAATTGCAAGTCACAAGTCTGGCGCGTTAAGTGTAATAATTGCATATTACCATCAAAACGCAAATGCTTCGATTGCAACAAACACCAGCCAAAAGACTGCTACTTAAAGGAGCTCTCTTTGCACTGACGAGAGCCAACAGCTCTAAACTGCAGTCTGCAAGTGGTGTGTGACGGCTGGCAACAAGAAACATTAGCATGCATATGCAATTATTACACTTAACGCGTCAGACTTGTGACTTGTAATTCAGCGCTCGGCGGGGCACATAGCCCGGAGAGTAGCTGTTGATTGCAGTCTGGTTACGTTCTTTATAGTAAAATAAGGATTTTATAGAGGAGTTTGCGACTAAAAATATTATGTTTAAACTTTCACTCTGTTTATTTGAATAAAAGTAGTTCTCTTCTTCATTTCACCTCATTAACATATTATTGTAAAAATGTAAGCAATTCATGGTTAAATTTTATATCAATATTAGTAAAAAATATTATATTGGTTCGATTCTTTTCAAGTATATTTATAATTATAAACAAGCAGTTTAACACCATAAACAAGGTCAGTGTTAATAAACTGATATTGAAAAAATGGTTATGTCATAATATTTTTTTTATTTTTATTTTAACGCCTTATTTATTTCAATGTTCTGGCGTTACCTATCTTAGGCATTTGGGTAATTTGATACTGGGAGTGTCATTTTCGGGCGCGGGAAAAATGCCCGCACCTCGCCAGTGCCGGTCTGAAAATCGTGAGCCCCTTTCGATTTCGAGTGGTGCCGGTTGCTGTCGTCGGTGGAGGGGTTGTTGTGTTCATTTGTATAAGTTGTTGTGAATGCTCTTCTTGGAGGCCCGTTTTTGTTTTATGCGGAGCTGATCGTAACAAGCACTGGATGGGCAAACAACATCATTGCTGTTGCTGGTGGTTGGGTTCGATCCCTCTCTGCTTGATCTGGGAGTAGCGTGTGGCCTAACAGCTGTCTACGAAAACAAGGGTTGGTTTGTGAAAAATAAAAATGTTTTTATTCGGATACTGCAAATTTTTTAAGTTGATGGGCGCCAGCAGCCTCGAAGGTGGTGTTCTCGTAGCTCTGGTGGTTGAACGAGCTCTCAGGGTCGATTTTTGGAATTTGTAGACTGGTTAACGATTTTTTAGAGTATCGGTGGGTACAGCTACTACCCCCTTTACTGTCTCGCCGGCTGACATACACAAGCACCGCTTTTGGTGCCAAGTACCCCAACTTTTGAGTAAGTAGACAGGCGCTGTTGCCTGGTAAGAGTCGTCGATGATAAATAAAAGTCAGAGATACCAAAACATGTAACTCTAAGCAGAACTCTTGCGCTGGTCGATGCACAATTTGTTTTATGAATTTAATCCCTAACAATACTGAGCTAACACTGGTTATTTCGAAGCGAGTTAAAAGTCGCGGCACGATTGTAGGTTGCTGTTGTTGTAGGCTGGCCTTTCTCCTCCACGCTGTAGGGTGTAGATGCACTGGCAACTACGACGCCGTACAGGTCTTGGTTCGTCAGGTATGCTGAAGTTCTGGAAGCTTGTAGATGTAGTAGGCTGAACTGCTGGACTCGCTGGTTGATGTTGACTCGATGAAGGCTCGGAGTGAACTGTCGCTGTTGAAACCCCGCCGCGATACTGTAACTTTCGGGGCGGACGGAGCTCTGAGCGTTAGGTCGGCTGGCGTTTGGAACGCTGTGTGCCGGATGAGCGGCCGGGGCCGCCTGCTGCGTCGTGTTGGACCCGCCCAGTCATGCCGAGGCGGACGGGAATCTAAACGTCGATATACTCTAAGCGCGTTTATTGCGTTGTATTTAATTCGAGCTGAGATATGATGGTGTAATGATGTTAAGTTACAAATTGTGACTTTTTGATTGAATTTAACTGTTTTAAAGGGCCTTTTTTGGCCTCGACAACACAGCATACTTAGCCGCCAGATTATTGGCTATATCGGAAAGCCTTCTTTCTGCTTTGACCATTGACTGGACGATGACTGCGCCTGCATCTGCCTCTGGTGGGAGAAAGACGCCTGGCGCCGATAATGGACGTGGTGGCGGTGCGCCAACGTCAATGGAGTTGATGGCTGGCTGGTATGAGGAGCTAACCCTACTTTCTATTTTTTGTTGATGAGATGGACGGCACTGGATTGGATTGACGACCTGAGCCTGGCAGAGGGGGAGAGCTGTCCTGGGCTCGTCGTGGTCCAATTTACAGAAAATGAATATTGTAGTTAATTTCTTTACAAATATAACTATAAAGCTTTGAGACACTTCGCTTCAAACTTTCCTCATAAAGTCTTTTTTTATATATTATACTAAGTATCTTGAAACTATGTATCACATAAAAAGAGAACTTAAAACATGAACTTATGCATAGATTTTCTTATCTTGATTAAAAACCTACAGGATAACTTTTTATCAGCATTTTTATCCATAATAATTTTCTCAATCTGTCAACAGCTCTTTTGTGCAAGAAACTTCAGAAAGTTCTTTTGCCGTCTACTCATTAATATGAATTTAGCTTGATACTATAAACAAGTAACAAGTAATAATAACTGACTTCATCTAACTTTAAAAAATATAAGAAAAATGGAAATTTAAATTTCACTTTTTAATGTGAATGTGACAAATAAGCTAGTAATTTAGTAAATATTTAGAGATCGTGAAACAGTCTCTTGCAGTATTTATAGATTTATTCTTAAAGTAATGAGTCTTAAAACATAAAAATATGAAATCGTTGATGTCCGTATTTGGGGATTATGTATTCATAAGGCCATATATGCTCGTAACTTTCAATACAGAGCGTGATTTATAGACATATGAATACGCGCAATTAGTAATAATAATAATAATAATTTATTAATCCTTTTGATGACAAAAACATGATATAGGATAAGTCGTATGCAAATAGTAAAAAAAGTCATGATTTAAAATATAATAAAAGAAATAGTGAACTAGGTCAAATAATAAACTTAAAAAAGAGAATAATAATAATGAAATAAGGTACATATATACAAGTATATACTCGTACATGCAGTATGTACAAACATTTTACATATATACAGGAACACTGATATAAAATATACACATATAAATAAAAACAACATACTTAATATATATGGAGAAATAACAAAGAAATAAAAAACAATATAAGTGGATTGGTCACAAACTATTATCAGCGTGATATTCATTCAGAGAATAATAGCATTTATCTATTAATATCTTTTTGAGTTCTAATTTAAAATGCTTTAGTTGTAGATTCTTATACCGATCAGGTAAATGATTATAAGCTTTTATAGCCAGGTACTTAGGGCTTTGTTTATATTTAGCTAATCTGTGTAGAGGAATTTCAAGGGTTGTGCCATTGCGAGTGTTGTACATATGGTGATTATTAAGCGAATTTGTGTTAGTTCTGTTTTAGCATACACTAAGAGATTAAGTAACAAAATGCAAGGTAATGTTAATATTCCTAATTGCTTAAACAAATTTTTACAATTTTTCCAACTTTCTCGTTTATTTATTTTAGTATCCCTTATTGCTAGAAATACCTTTCAATCGATGACCATTAGTGTATTTGGTATTCACGTTATAGCTCCTCAAGGCAATCAGTGATCAGAACTTTTGAGTCTGTTTATATGACCACTGATTTCAATACCTAATTGATGATATGGAGGAAATTTCAGGGAAACTACCACTTGACTAGCATCCACATAAGTCAGTTCTCTCATTAATTTTCGAGCCTCCTGTTTACCATTCCATACTTTCGAGACTCAGAAGAAGTCTCTTATCGTGTTCCAGTCGTTTCGACTTAAGAACATGACTATATGATATGGTAAACATATCAACTGGGAGACATCGACCATCCTCTGATTGAATGATGACCTCGTCCCTTCTAGATAGAACTAAAACCTTTGTGTACTTCAGCCCTGTTTCGTCGCGTTCCACATTCCATGCTTGAACAGCCTATTTGTTGATTTCCTGGCTTCCAGTTCAACTTGAATATGTAAACACGCTAGTCCAAAATAGTCTCCATTGCAATCGTTAGAGTGATCCTCGTTGCTCATGTCGTGCCTAGACAGGCTAGTCTTTGAACTTGATATATGTGAGCTCTGATTGTGGAAAGTTCTAGGAAGCATCGCTACACCAAAGTTGTATATGTCATAAGGAATTTTATCATTGCAGTATACATCCAAATGGAGTTGAGCAAGCATTTCTCGTTTGAATTTCCACGTAGTCATTCCATCACAGTTTGGAGTTTAGGGTTAGTCCCAGATACCTCCCTGTACGGGAAAGACACAACCGTCTACCCATAAGAGAAAAAAGCTGACAATTGCTTACTTTTTTTGTGAACAACATCAGCACAGTTTTGCCAGGGTGCCAGCCGGTGCCTGTCACACCGGATCTGAACTATACCGAGAGCCTTGTGCATGAACCCTGCAATAATCACCTCAAATCGACATCTTATCATGGTAACTAGATCGTCTCCATATGCTTGTACATAGAACTCCCGCTTCGCTGAAATTGGTTAGTAACCCGTCAAGTATGGGACTTAACAGCAGTGGGGAGAGTACGCCTCTCTGTGAACACCTCCCTGTGGACTCCTAACCGTTTCATTGCGGGGCGTGATTTCAATATCGCGAGTACTCAGTATAATATACCGAATTCACCTAATCATGGCATGCGTGTGGTCAATATTGCAATCCGCTAGTGCTTGACAGAGAACGCTACCAAGGTCAGCTCTTTCTACTTTAACGCCTTCTCAACTCTAACAACGATCTAACAAAGAGCCGCCTCCTACAGATTTTCTGGCTTGGTACGTATGGTAGGGTAAATTGGTGTTAATACCAATGCTCTGTCTCTGATATACCTATTTATTAACCTTTCTAGTATCTTCGAAAGAAAGGATGTCAGACTTATTGGTCTAAATGTCTCAGTCTGGTCATATACTTATTTTTGATACGAAGACTACCTTCACCGCTCTACAGGATATTAGTATACCCTATAGTCATGCAACATATCCTAGTTTCATAAGGGGGGAACTAAATACAAAAAAATATTGGTAATATGCGGAGCATATTAAAAACCCGATTTCACACAACCTAATTCTGTACAGGTTTTCAAAAAATATTACTGAAATTTTGAAAATAGTGGTCAGTGTACAACTTATTGGTAGAAGATGAGATAGTGGCGGATATATTTTCAAAAAAATTTTGCACTCTCTATTTCTTGTTTATAATATATTAGATATAATAATTATTTTAAATAATAACAATACCTATACGAAACTGGCTGCGGTAATCCGGAATTCAGAGCTTCATTAGTAAAGTACTTTTCCCACAACTTGCTAAAACGTACGTATTCGACCCTGTACGTTAAAGTAGTTTTTTTTTAAAACAAAACTGATGTACTAAAGTTTTCTTGTAAAATAAATCCCTAACAATATGTATATTTCAATATTCCAAAGAGTATACAGCCACATTCGATAGACTACAATATAGCACATATGTTATTTTGAAAGGTTTTCACATATTCCGATGGCGTGGATTTGAGAACGACTGCTTCTATTCCTTACGAACGTGTTGACATCGTTGTACAGCAGTAGGATGAAATGCCAAATCCGGATATACACAGCATTCTATATTTTTAACCCCGTTTTTATTACCCAAATTTTATGCTGTCATAAATAAATTCGTACATTTTAGAGCAGAAATATATCGAGGAAGAGGAGGTGATGGTGTTAACTTAATAGTTGCCGATGTTTAGATTTTTTTTATAGATATTGGCTGCTGGATTACGTTGGATTTTTTACTGCGTAGAAAATGATAGCTTCCAACGGTGATACCCTTAGACTGAAAATATCAGCAGATTTGCTCTTAAAGATAGATATGTAATTTATTTATTAAGAGTGTAGATGTTTTGTTTAATCCCAAATTTTGACATAACTATCGAGATACCTAATATTTTATAAAAAAAATTAGAATCTTTCGCGGTGTTATATGTGACTAATATTGTAAATCTGGTGTTTCAAACTGTGTAAGGCCACTTACAAGAAAATGAGGAAGAAGTATAGAAATAGTACAATAACTTTTCCTATTTTTTTTGTCACCTCTATCTTCATTTCTTTTGGTGTTTTGGTTAATCATATTAATCATTCTATATATTAGATTAAAGGGGAAACTTGATAACTTCAGCGGCTCAGCATGGTTTAATATTCCATTGTCTGTATTGGGTTTTTGAGTGAGATTTTCTGGTATCAGCAGTCAACAAACTACAAAAATAATAAATGTGTAGCAAGGTAAAAATACCTACTACAAAAGTCCAGTATTCAACTGTTTCCTATGAAAGGAAATCGATTCATTGGCACCAATCAAGGTACACAATGTGCCTTTCCAAATTAATTGAAAATAATGTCCTATAACTTGCGACATACTACGTCTTCAATCGTGAAACGCAAAATAAAATCTGATTGCAATAAGCCTTCTAATCTATTTAGATTAATCCTAAAGAAAGGACTACAGTGCAGGGCTGTTGTGCATCGCCAACCGTAGACTAGTTTCAAGCTTGTTAGCTTTTATCAGTACGACTTAGGCAAATGCACGACAACACTTCATTCTTCTACTAGTCATCAAATCACCGATAAGAGGTGTCCGCAACTTGTCGATAGTTCCATCTGGTGGCAACTTATTGCAATCAAAGTTGGCGAAATATTCGGACTAAGTTACATTTAACAAAATATAAAAGCCAACGCAAAGTAGATAAATTATTACAAAAATAATTAATCTGTAGTAAAGTAAAAATACCTACTACGAATGTTCAGTATTCTACTGTTTCCTATGATAGATTGCGGACACCTCTTGTCTGTAATTTGATGACTAATGGAAAAGTGAAGTGTTGTTGTTCATTCGCCTATGTCATACTGATGAGAGCTAACAAGCTCGAAACTAGTTTACAGCTAGCGATGCACAACAGTCCAGCCCAGTCATTTCTTTAGGACGAATCTATCTGCTGCGGGCTTATTCCTATCAGATTTTATTTTGCGTTCTCCGATTGAAGACGTAGTATGTCGCAAGTTATCAATTGATTTGGAAACGCACATTGTGCATCTTAATTGGTGGCAATGAATCGATTTACTTTCATAGGAAAGAGTGGTTGGTTTTTGTATTTTATTAAACTACTCAATGTTTTATCTGTCAACTATTTTTTGTATTTCTAGTTTTCAGTTCTCTTAAATCTTCTGGACATTCTGTTCAGTAGGTTCTAATAGAATCTGCTAATGAAGTAGGAGCAGTGCTTTAGTTTTTAGTTATTTAAACTTTACCTCTGTCTCGCTCCACTTCAGTCTCTAAAATGCCACAGTGCCCCCGGTACCGTGCATGTTCGACTGGATCATGGTGCGAGTGTCCGAGTAGATCTGATAAATAAATACGTTTGATTTGATTTTTGATCCCAAAGGACTTAAACAGTAACAACAGTAACAACATCCAACAAACATCCTTCTGCTTTACGCTACACAAAAGTTATCAATATATTATTTGAATTTAAAATGCGGTTTTTAGATGCTTTTCAAAAAGATATTGGTTTGACATTTGGTATGTTTATTTATGACCAACTTGAGTTTTGTTTTTCCTATTCATCGGGTAATTAACAAAATATAGAAAGTAACTAAATTCAATGTTTTTTATTATTTTTGGATTTTCTAATAAACTTATAAGACCGAAATCTGCACAGTTTTGTTAGAAAAGTACATAACGAAAGAAATATTCTTTTGCAATTCGACCAATATAAGCCGATATACTTACAGTAATGTACAGGAAAATTGTAATAATACTCATTTTCATCAAAAGCTAAAAACAAAATACCTCCCAGAAGTCAGGCAATATAAAAAATCCCATGTGATGCCAAGTACGATAAAAGAAAACACATGTATCCAGTTCTTAATTTCAAACATTTTTAATGACATTACTCCATTATACTATCTGCCACCAGTGTTGTTTATTGGAACGATGGGAATATAATATTCAATTCAAAACACAAAAATATATCTGGTTCATTCTGGCCAAGAAAAAGAAGGAAGTGGCCGGAGAAAAAACAAAGGAGGAAGAAAAAAAAACACAAACCGAAAGTGCCGCTGTCCCGAATCCATTGAAAAGGTAAGCCAAATATGTCATTCCCAGTAAAACAAAGGTATATAGCAAAAATACATAACCGAGCTGACGCTGACAGTGACAATGTTAAAGAACACGTCAGACCCTCTATAAATTTTTCGAAACTATAACGAAGTCCGAAATATTTCGCATGAAACACGCGCTCCACGTAAAAACGCCGTTGGAAGAGGTTTTTATTTTAGAAAGTACCACGAAAATCAAATTTCAAAAATAAAACTCATTTTACGAATCCACGTTGTGTAGCACTGAAACTCATGCGTTACGCTAAATATAAGGACGAGTTAAAAATGTCTCTAGTCAAAATTTTTCGGGGAATTTGGCGTGAAAGACAAAAAGCGTCAAGGGTGTATTTTCATTTTTAGCAGTCGATTTTGACGGAAAAACGATGTATTTTCTGCGTATTTGCCCTAAACCGGTTCCTCAGTGATTTGGAGGCAAAACAGTTTTATTACCATGTACTCACATGTGTATGGGACCGCCTTGCCTGAACGTATGAATATATAACTGCCACATTATTATTCAAAGTAGTTGCGATTCAAACATTTTTAAGCTCTGAGGAGCGTCCAAAATTATTATTATAATAATACAAAATACGTAAATAGACAGGTAAGCAAGGGCCCACCTATTCATAAATATTGAATTTTACATTGAATCTTTCTGTGTAATCGTTTGCTATAAACTAAATAGGGGATGGTACTTGGAGGCATTGTCTAGTCGTTCCGTTCCTCATCATGTGTTGTACATGGGCCAGACTATTGTTATCATACACATTTCTTGACATTTTGTAAAACATATTTTTTGAAAAGACCAATATATATTTTTTGAACATTAAGAACATTAAATATCGCCTTTTTCTTGTGTTTCGAAATTCCCTTTCAGGTTAATTAAGAGAGTGTTAAACTTAAGACAGTGCCATGACGTCCAATTGATACCACCAGTGACAGCAGTTAAGCAAAAGAAACAGTAAGTATAGATTTTTTGTATTATTCGCCTGAATCAGTCGCTTCGAACCCTTCAGGTGAACTTTATAATATCCACTTTAGGAAGGGTAATAAAAGTTCTTCAGACACCATAAAATGGATGGAAATCTTCTGATAAAGAAACCACAATTGTGCGTAAAGCGCAAGATTAGAAACTGACCATGATATCGACCCAGAGCCAAAGATAAGAAGAAGACAAGAGATGTCGCAGAATGCTACAATCGCTGAAGTAACAAGTCACCAGTATAGAAAAGACTTCAGACGATACATCATTCTGCCACTACAGACGGATATAGTGGACTCACAGCCTCGTTTGCAAGAAGTCCAAGCAAAGAGACATACCCTTAAGTTGGCTAAATTCTAAACCAATCACCAACTCTGCAGAAGTTACTATCCATTAGGCCTACTGCATACATCGTAGTCGAGACAGGATTAATTAAAGTACCTACGAGACCTCGTAAGGGCAGCATACCTATTACCTACTATAAGTTTATAATTTTCATTAGTTACACAGGAAACTGAATTTTCTGACAAGTAGCTGTCTTAGATACAGTAAGGTCATCTTAAGAAGTTGCTTTTCTGTGGTCTGTAGCTGAAATTGTGATCAGCGAAGTTATATCGATTTTCATCCAGTAAAGGAGTATGGTAACACATGGTTAATTATCGTTGCAAAGGTTTTCGGTTTTGTAGCCTATAACTATCATAGGTGCAGTAAGGTGTTACTGAAATACTCAATATTCTGGTCCGTAACTCAAATTGTGGTCAGTAAACTATATCGACTTTCAGCCTGGTGAAGGGGTATGATAACAAATCATGAATTATTTTTGCAAAGGATTCTCAATTTTTTTATCCGTAGCTAACGTAAGTACATAAGGCCATATTGAGACCAAATAGAGTTATTGTTTGTAATTACGGTTAGTAGTTGAAAAGTTTACTGACCTATTCAAGATTTACTCCATTTGCTATCATTATAGTAACAAAAATGTTAATTCTGCAAATAGTGCAAATTCCACAATATGAAGGTGAAGGTTAAGAATAATAAGCATTAGAGTCAAACTTAATATCAATTATCTTTGAATTCTAAATAAAATATAATAATGTTTACTATGAAATGTTGAGTGCATAAAATATAAACGAGTCAAGTTCAAGCGAACATTGCAATATGCTATGTTATGAAATATAAATAATACACATAGCCGATTTATATATTTTTTGACAGTAAGGAAAACCAAACACAACCTATCCAATTTTATCAATAGTTAATATCATTAAGAACTCTGTAACATAACGTTAGTGCCTATCCATCTCTGAGGATATAATAACACCACACAGGTAATTACGACCCCCTTTATCCCGGAAAGCTCTAGAAGAGCTTTGTGCATTTAGAGACAAGGGACACACACCCAAGATCCGTGTATAGTGAAAAATCACTTTTTCCACTGCCACGACCGGGAATTGAACCCGGGACTTTTGGGTGAGAGGCAAGTGCGCTTACCTCTCGACCATCAGTCATACATATATTTTCATTATCAAAGTTGGTTACAATTGCGGGTTATAGTACGCTTCAAACACCAATAATTATATAGTCAAGTTCAAAAGTACTATAATTTGCTAAATCATTCGATCTTCAAGGTCACCAAGTCAAAACACAATAAAAAAGTTCTTCAGATACTCAAAATCATCAATAACCACAATTTTTCACAAATAATTCTGAGAAAATTTATACCACATCGATAGTTCACAAATGGTATAAATTTGTCAATGGAATCATTCAAATATCCAAATTAACCGATTTATAGCCAAAACAATACAAACGACTGCCTAAAAAATACCGCCCCTTCATTATCTCGATTCATATCAAAACCACTCTCCAAACCCTAAGTCAGAATATTTTAATTCACTTCCGTAAATTTCCTATAAACTATTTTTCTCTTCAAATTAACTTCTAATTCAATCTTTCATTCATACAACAAAACACGCTTCATTCGTATTTCTAATAAGCCATCATCGCATTCATCAAAACTTTCTTCCCGATATGCTGATATCAAAACTTATTTCCATTCCATATATTCCATAGGCATTCCCAGCAGCTCGCGGCCCACCACAATCATTAAAACTTATTTCCATTTCGTTCCAACGCCGGCGATGGAACATCTCCAATATGGTATTAATATGGATATTAATATGGCTTAATTTACGACTTCTAAAACTACTTTACGGAACCAATTCAATTTCAGTAAGTTATTCAGATAGTTATCGATCACATTTCTAAAACCAAGTTAGATTTAACCTTCATTTATACTTCAAAAAAATCCTATTTTTCACTGCTGTATTTATGATATATTTTTCAGTCCTAAATTAGAAAATTTCTAAACTGTTGCGCAATATTTCGTAATTTCGAGCCCCATAGACTGGCAGGGGACATTTTCAGCTATATCCAGACCTCGGCAAGCAAAGTCCCCATCGAGCCATATAAATAGCGGAGTACGATGAGCTCAGGCTAAGTCTTTAGTAGTTTCTGCGTTCCGCGAGTGAAGTCTTTACATTATATTAAAATCATATTTAACTTATTTTCATTACTATATCCAACCATTTATAATGGATAATTTCTAACTAAACTGCTTGACATTTGACACTTTAATTGAAATGCACTACAAACTTTTGTTTAATAATGCTCAACATTTAAATGTGATGTCGAAGCCTACTAATATACCATAACATTAATCCATCATAAAATTATTAGGTATTTCTTTACTATCCTACTAATTTCAAGTATTATTTCAAGAACTATTAAATAATATAGGAAAGTTCGAAATATGTGATAATATACCAAGGGCGTACATAGATTTTCTTGTAATGGGGGTAATATAAAAAATTAAAAAAATAGATTTTAAAAATGTTTTTAAATAACAATTAAGGGGATTATTAAACCACTAAAACTAAAAAAATCTGCTCCGCTTAGGAGTAGATAAACTATACTATTGTACCCTGGTCCCAGCATCGAATCTTTCCATCGTCAAATCTTTATTTCTTCTCAACCAATGTTGTTGAAATTTAAAACATTTTGTTTTAATTCCTTGCCCCCTGTGACCTCCATCCCTGCATTTCTTAGGTGCAACTGGTCATGTTACCTTATGCTACTACAACAGTATTCATGTGTTAATTTTGATTAAAATTGTTAGATCCGTTTTAGAGAAAAAAGAAATATGAAATTATTTAAAACTCACTCCCACAGCTTCCCTCCCTGCATTTTCTAGAGCAACTGGTCATATCGGTATTAGGGGAGTGTCCATGTGCCAAATTTAATCAAAATCATTAGAACCGTTTTAGAGGACAAATTATTTAATTCCTTGCCCCCCACAACCTCCCTCCCTGCATTTCTACAACCAGTCATGTTACCTTATGCTACTACTAAGTCAGTATTCGTATGTTAAATTTGTTTAAAATTGTTAGATCCGTTTGAGAAAATTATGAAATTTTCAAAACTAACCCCCCCCCCCCCCCCCGCAGCTTCCCTTCAGGCATTTTCTAAGAGTAACTGGTCATATCATTTCATATTGGTACTAGGGGAGCGTCCATGTACCAACAAAGTCGTTAAAGCCGTTTTAGAGAAAAAAATTATTTTCTATTTTTTTCCTGTTTTTAGAGGTTTACTCCCCCCACATTCGAGCTAGAATGAATTTTGCGATTTCGCCTGGTATGGAGGTGTGGCTGTCTTGAACACACATGTAAAATTTGAACAAAATCGATCTAGTAGTTTGGATTCTAGGTGCCACCACAGACGACAGACTTCAGATGGCAGACAGACATTTTTTAAAACCACTTTTTTGGGTTCAGAGGAAAACTTGTAAATCCATCAAAAACTCAAAATCGAATTTTTGTACGATCACCATACTTTCCTTATATACTACGTGTATGGGAAAGTAAAAATTATAAGTATCTGCAGATAATCCACTAACTATCGCCTTCTGCTCAACTCAATTATCACTTCTACCCCCCTTATCTGCGCCCTTGTAATATATGGAGTATTATTTTATTTAAAATTAAGTGGGGTTGTGTTAGTTCTGGTTTAACCGTAAGTAGTATATATGTTTTTATACTAGGGCGTTACAGAACTTCCCGTACAATGAAAAAAGTTTGAAATTACCGACATTCTAGAATAATAATTTTATTTTTTATCAATAAATAAAAAGTTAAACGTGTTAGTCGAAATTTACATGAACTGAAAGAATGAAGAAAGAAATTCATGTTGCTCCAAATTGGCTGGTTTTTACAAAATTTTCTGAATAGTCAAAATTATTAATAAATTATCCCCTAATCATATTAATCGAGTTTCAAGGTCCCAGCGATCGAAAAATAATCTTATATTGCAGCTCTACCTCTCTGCACTGCAAAGGAAAAATAGTGACTACAGTTACTTAAATTCTTCTTTGGTATCAATCATCCTCCATTTACAAAAATCAAATGTCTTTATTAGTTTTCGACATAATAGCCTGGGGAACTTTAACTGAAACACCCTGTATATTGGGAACATTTTACGCTTTATTAAACTATCATATTTGCTGAATTTAGATTTTATCTTTTAGAAAAGGAACGTTATTTTCGTGCAAACCGGAAGTGACATGCATCTTTTAGTCAATTAAGTAAATACAAAAATCCGCCTTTTGAATTTTTTTTATTAAATCGGTTTTTCGGCCATAACTTTTTTCTATGATGCTCATGAAAATATCTTAAACAATACCGAGAAAATCGGTCATAATGCGATAACCTGTGGACCCTTTCTACATATCATGCGTAATTTAAATTATAGTATATAATTCTGATAATAAATAATTAAAGAAAAATAAAAACTCCTCTAAACCATAACTTTACCCTTGAGTATAAATATTTATATAATGTTAATAAAAGTTCAATTCCTCACAACTTGTGTTAAAGAGCAGGAATTTATGACGAAATTACCGAATCTTTGCGCCTCGGACTAGACAATAACCCCCCTTTCCCCCGGCTTCGAGTGTGCTGAATCGATTCCAGGGGTCAAACCAATTTTTTCACCTCGACAACTCTCTCAAATTGTCCAAAAACCACCCCCAAAGTCCCCTTTTCTAAGAACTCGTTTATTTTCCCCAGTTTTTCGACTAGCTGTTGTTGTTCCCTTGAGTAGAACGGAAGGTCTCTTCAGAGATTCGACCTCAGCCACCCCTACCCCAGGCTTCCAACTCTTGCAGGGGGTGGAAAATTGATATTTATCTTTATGAGAAAGAAATTGATATTTTATAGGAGGTGTTCCTTTGAGGAAGGTGGTAGGTGAACAGGGTCGTGTAACCGGTCCCGGGGGTTGTTTTCACCCTAAAAAGGGGTGGAAAAGCAATTTATGAAAACACTTAAATAAACATATTTTTATATTTTTGAATTATAGATCTAAAAAAATCCACCCCCTTGGAGGATGAAAACAACCCCCAAGGTTGGTTACACAATCCCGATCACCTACCACCTTCCTCAAAGAAACGCCTCCTACAAAATATTAATTTTTTTCTCACAAAAACAAATATCAATTTTTCACCTTCTACAAGGATTGGAAGCCTAGAGTTAAGGGTGGCTGAGGTCAAATCCTTCGAGGGACCTTACGTTCTACTCGAGGGAACAATAGTTAGTCGAAAAACTGAAGAAAATAAACGGGCTCACGGAAAAGGGGACTTTGGGGGTGATTTTTGGCCAATTTAAATGGGTTGCCGAGGTGGAAAAATTGGTTTGACCCCGGGAATCGATTAAGCACCCTCGAAAATGAGGGGGGGGACGTTGTCTAGTCCGAGGCGCAAACATTCGGTAGTTCGTCCGACTCCTTCATTGGACTAAATTCTGTCATTAAACATATAAATACTATTATTTCATCATTGGATTCTTGTACTCATTGTACTCACAAAGGAGAAAAAATAATTTGTATGATTTTAAATTTATTAGTAGACATAGAGATAAATGTTTGTAAAATAGTTCTATTCATATTAAAATAAATTGACTGTTCCTTCAATCACATATGTCACATCATTCTTAATTATTTTTTATAACTACATTTTATGATTCAGCAATCAAATAATGAACACAAACATAAAAGAGAATGGTAAAGGATAGGAAGAAACAAGTCGTAAAAGTAACATTAAACCTTTAACCTGCATGGAAGCAGTGTTCAATCCCTGACGATATAAACATGTCGAAAAATAAAGTGGAAAAAATTAAGAGCGTAAACATCGATTATGAAGCATTTTTACCCTGGTTAGTAAAGTTGTATGTCATATACCAGCAGGATACCAGTGTCGCAGGACCCCCAACTGTTCGTCTGTCGGGAAGACGCAACTTAAATACGGTAATAAACTCTAACACCACGCAGTGAAAAGATTTATCTCCTTCGTCGCTACATAGTTTCAGTTTAGCATGATGGACGCCACTAAAAACACACTTAAAATACTGGCAATTGTGGAATCCAGTGCGGTGTTTTGAACTGAAAACAACTTAGGGATCGTTTGTTCTAGGCCTTTTGTTTTTATCGGAGTACGCTTAGAAATACGAAAGGGATAATGCTATTGTTTCCAGTCATAAATATACTTGAATAGCAGAGGAAGTCGTGATCTTCCATGTTATTGTACTCTTAGATGTAAGCCATTGATACATCGAGCTAAAATATTTTTGATAATAAAGTATTTTAGTTCATCGCCTTATTTTCTTTGTGATTCCTAAATGTATAGGCAAACGCACTTAAACATCAAGAACTATAAATTAAGTGGTGTTCTAAGTTGCAAAGAAAATATTTATTTTATCTGTTTTCTTGTATGTCTGTCGTATCCTTTGAGCTTTAATAATAAAAGGCAATAACTCATCAAAAATATATTAACCTTAGACAAAGTGTGTATTATATGTACAATACTACAGTAAATATCAGTGAACTCCAATAACCATTTTTCTACTAAATGCCATCCTTCTATACACACATCTACACCACATACAACCCCATATCCAAAGGCAAGGGTTGCCCGGAAGGGGGTTACTCATTTGAAAAACTCAGACAACCTCCACTACCCAAAGGTATTGCTAGTATCAGTGCCGGGAATCGAACCCAGAACAGTAGAGTCTGAGCAAAGCGAATTTGCCACATAATGCACTCTAGCCAACTGAGCTACTGTGACGGTGGCATTTGATTCATTGTTTCAATATTAGTTGTCAAAATGTTGAGTGAAAAGCAATACTGTTGATTACATTGAACAGGAGGCATCCTCCGTACAAGAAAAATCGCCATAGATAACTGGGACAGGTAACCTGAGTCTTAAGGTATTAGTCTAGATACCTACTCGGAGGAGTTCCGTTTGTGTTAAGAGGTTCAAAGTGTTTTCTCTATAGAATCGTTTAGCGTTGGTCCCATATCTCGAGTTATTAACCAATTTCGATTATCCACGAGAAAATACAAAAAATTGTTTTCTTGCATTTCCTTTTGTGGCATCTAGAAATATTAGTATTCCAGTGTTCCCTTTTAAGTATTCTGTTACAACGCATCGATTAGTGTAGGTCCTAACCCCAAAAGTGGACCAATTATAACTTATTAACGGGAAAGTGTGAAAAATAGTATTTTTCTACTCATATATACAGAGTGACACATTTAAGCGCGGAGCACCTCTTTAAAATTTTTATTGGTTGGCCGATTTAAACAATTTTTTCTAAATGATAGAGCTTCACTAACTCTACCGTCGTGCAAAATTTCAGATCGAAATTCAAAATTTCAAGGCATATTTGGATTTTTTCTAAGGCCACAAAAACCCAAAAAAGTGTTAATTTGTTTTTATCTCAAATTTGACTGCGCGACTGGGTGGAGGATACCTTCAAATGGATGTGACCGAAATTTTATGTTACCGAAATAATTCGAATATTTATCATACAATTCACAATAATTGTTTAAACAATATTGTTTACAATGCTCGTTTAGATCGTTATCAGTTGAATTTTAAAAATTATAAGTTTTCTTTAAAGATGCACCATATTAAGGATAATTATTTTTATTACCAAAGCTGGCGTTGGAAGATTATGTAAATAATAATAAAGCCCACAAACCAAAAATTCTCAAACATAGCCGAATCGATAGCCGAGTGGGTTAAAGAGCGAGGTGGCAATCGCGATTAATCACACGGACATCGCACCACCGGGTTCGAATCCTGGCTCCGGCACTGTCGGAGGAAATGGTTGTATGTCCGCGTTTTTTCAAAGTGTAACCCCCTTCCGCACAGGCCCTGGCTTCCGAAATTGGGGGTTGTCTAATTTCTGTGATGTTTATTATAGAAACGATATTAAAAAGACAATTGAATAGGTTGAAACCGCTGTCAATATATATATTTGAGGTACATTTAAAATAACCTGGTAAATTTTTCTTTACTGGAAAAGATGCCTGCCTGATGCCACACTAGTGAAAGTCGTACCTCAATTAATTAATTATTTTCTGGTACTAATTCTTAAGCTCCTTTTCATTTCTTTTATGATATGTTGTTTTGATTCATACGTTTAATATATGTTAGCTCGTTAAATTGACCATGCCCTTTATTTTGAGTTTCCTCTAACTCAATTTTTCAGGATTAAAATTAACCGTTTTTGTAAAAGTGTGTAGAGCCAGCAGCGATTCATTTTTGACTCCTGAAGTTGCCCGTTTCCTCATTATAGCCATAATATATGCTTCGATCACAACATTGTTAAGGAAAATGGTGTACGTGAACACAAATCAAATATTGTCATTTCTATATTATTTTAAAGAGAATGCCAGAAAACACTAAGTCGCTTTACTCGAAATTAGAATATTTTTTACATCTCAGACCACGTCAATCAATCCCACGCATCAAAATATCTAACAAATAGCAGTAGCATATTAAGATATTTGTATAGGTATCTCAAAATTGTAAAACAGAGCACATTGTTTTTATATGGTAAAAGTGAATTTTTTTTTCTCGAGGACAATAAAACATAAGGAATCATTTTAGTCCACATGCTATTTCGTCTACAAATGTTGAATATGAATTAAATAAAAACTGTTATTTTTTCCTCGAATACGTTTAATGTCGCTCGTGAGTTCAGTATAATTAATGGAAAGTTACGCATTAATTAAGGGCCTTCTTTGTACATAAGTAAAATTTTCTAAGTTGTCATACAGAAATCTTTCTTAGTTACTATTTTTGCGTATAGTCTCAACTCCTAATCGAGTACTTGCTTCCTGTATATTGGTTTGAGTAATTTTGTTACATTATATATTTTTTTATGATATAAAAGCTTGTCGCGAGATTTTACCGTGTAAAGGAGATTACTCGCGACAAGCCTTTATATCATAAAAAAATATATATATAATGTAACAAAATGATAGGTTTGATTTACTTCAAAGTTTATTTTCTACTTTCTAGAGCATTTAAATAAAATCTTTTTGTAAAAGTATTTTTTATAGAATTTTATTTTTTACTTTTTAGTCTTTTGATATGCTGTAATCCACAGATATCGATTTTGACACGAATTGGATCATAAACGGTAAAGTCGTCCGCCATCTTGAACTAAATTTTTTACTAGAAATTCGTAATCCGCGACCCCGAAAACCCCAAGATATCGGTTTTGTTCGATTTGGAGCTAAATGACAAAAGTCATCAGCCATATTGGCGCCGCCATTTTGAATTTCTGAATTTCGACCAAGAATTCATAATTGGCGATCTCGAAAATCCCAAGATATCGATTTTGAGTCGAATCGGATCATAAACGATAAAGTAGTCCGACATCTTGAAGCCGCCATCCGGAACTAAATTTTTGACTAGAAATTCGTAAGCGGTGTACCCGAAAATCCCCAAATATCGATTTTGATCGATTTGGATCTAAATGACAAAAGTCGTCAGCCATATTGGCGCCGCCATTTTGAATTTCGACCAAGAATTCATAATTGGAGATCTCGAAAACCCCCAGATATCGATTTGGAGTTGAATCGGATCATAAACGATAAAGTCGTCCGCCATTTCTCGCCATCCTGAACTAAATTTTTTACTAGAAATTCGTAATCCGTGACCCCGAAAACCCCCAGATATCGATTTTGATTGATTTGTATCTAAATGGCAAAAGTCGTCAGCCATATTGGTGCCGCCACTTTTAATCTCTAAATTTTCACCAAAAATTCATAATTGGCGATCTCGAAAACCCCCAGATATCGATTTTGAGTCGAATCGGATCATAAACGATAAAGTAGTCCAACATCTTGAAGCCGCCATCTTGTTTTTTCTTATATGAAAATGTAAAAGTGTATTGTCACCGGACTTATACACATCTGCAAAATTTTAAAGCTCCAGCTTAATTAGAACTAATCGAAATTTTGATTGCAAGATTTGACCTAAGCAAACAAACGAACGAACCGACCGACCGACCGACCGACCAACCAACCAACATAGCAAGTTTAATAAAAGCTTTTAAAAATATCACCAGGATTTAGTGCTTCCTTTAGTTTAGTTACAGATACTGCATCTGTACGTCTTGAAGATTTGTTTTTATTGGAATTTTAAGTAAATCATATAATAATAATAATAATAATAACAATAATAATCCCGGGCAACAGGCAGAGGTAAAACTCTGCCTGGCTGATGTCGGACGTGGGTCTCAGGGCTAACCACCCTGAGATTCCTGACTTGGTTATGAACAGCCAAGAACGGGCCCCTCACAATCGACCCCAGTCGGATGGGGGTCAAGGAAATGTGGGAGGGGCCAGACCGGACAGTCCTAATGATGACAACCATGGCAATGTACAAGGGCGCTTTAGGTGGACGAGGGAACTGCGGGATAATTTGCTGACCTGCTATGAGAGCAGCGAACCTGCGCGTAGAGGATACATGGCACGATTGCACGCACTTTGGTGCGGAATGCATCCAGAGTATCGTGCCTTCTCTCAGCAACATCTGAGAGACCAAGTATCCTTCTTGCGCAGGACAGGTTATCAACGCGTACCCCGTCAGCAAGTAGCTATACCAGCCGCACAACCACCGCGGCAAAACGCTGACGGGAGACTTCCAGCAGAGTACACCGAAGCCGACTTAAGGACGAGGGTAAGTCTTATCACCAGGACTACCCTAAAGGCCCAAGACCTGGCTAGAATGGACGCGGTCATCGATGAGGACCTCCCAGAGGATGCCGACATCTGGCAAATCAACTCTGCGGTGTACAACGCCGCTAGGCAACTCGTTCCTCGCGAAAGGCAAACCAATGCCTCTAGCGGAATCGAGAAAGCTAAGCGGCGGGTACAAAAAATCGAAGGCAAGATACATTCGGCCAGACAACACGCTTCTCGAACTCAGAGTGTGGTGGAACACATAACATCTGGCAGGGCATTTACGCCTAAAGTCCGGCGAGTGGCAGCCGGACTGAGACGCCAACACCACACTCTGAATCTGACAGTGTTGCTTACCATCAAGCAGCACTGTTTAGATAGGATTCGCACACTGATGGCAATAAAGAAGAAGTTGAACAAGCGGGTGCGAAGTATGGAACAAAATTCAATGTTCCGTACGACTCCCTCCCGCCTGTTCAAGGAGCCACAGCGTGTTGTCGATAATCCGCCGAATGTAGAAGATGTCGAAAGATTCTGGAAGGGAATCTACGAAACGACGCGTCCATTCAACAGCAGCACTCCAGCAATAGCACACTTCGAGGCTCTGTGTAACAGAACCTTTGGAGAGCAAGACGAAGTGTGTCCGGCGATCAGTACGGAGGAAGTCCAACAGGCACTTGTTGGTACCAAGAACTTCGCTGCTCCTGGCCCAGATGGCATTAACAACTGGTGGTGGAAGAAATTTCCA
This sequence comes from Leptura quadrifasciata, assembly GCA_963675555.1. NCBI lineage: Eukaryota > Metazoa > Arthropoda > Insecta > Coleoptera > Cerambycidae > Leptura > Leptura quadrifasciata. The sequence continues at coordinate 89,263,551 of OY776675.1, forward strand.
TCCACCCACCGTCGTCTGGCGCGGGTTTTCAACTCTTGGTTGAACGAGGGGCAGCAGATTCCGGACTGGTTTGTCGAAGGACGTACTGTGTTAATCCCCAAGAAGGGAGATCTGTCCGATCCGAGTAGGAGCTCAGACCCTCTCCTGCAATTAGTGAGAAATCATGAAAATGCAGGAGTGGGAGCAGGATTATTCAAGGCAGCAAAGAGAGTCGCAGATGAACTCGGTCTCGTATTCGACATCAGGCGAGGAGGCCGGCGAGGTGCCGACCCAGAGTCGGTCACTGAGCTTCCGCCAAATCGCCTGAAAGCCCAGATTAAAGCCGCTGAACAGGAGAATCTGTTTAGACGACACGTCGATAAATCCATGCACGGTGTATTCTATAAGAACATAGAAACGCTGGGTTTATCGACCAAGCTGACGTTCGCCTTTTTAAGATCAGCTGGGCTTAAGTCGGAGACCGAGGGATTCATTGTGGCCTGCCAGGATGGTGTTATTAACACCTTGGTCTACCGAAGCCGTGTGATGGGTGTAGGGGTTCCTGATACCAGCTGCAGGACCTGCCATCAGTCGCCGGAATCGCTCATGCATTTACTGTCTGCATGCCCGGTATATGCGATTTCGGCCTACATCCATCGCCATAACGCGGCATTACGAGTGCTTTACTACCATCTACGGCACTCGTACGGGGTAGACCAAACACCAGTGCTGCCTTACATCCCCGGAGATATTGAGTCCGTTGTCGAGAACGAGAGGTGCAGGATATACTGGAACTACTCGTTCCCGACCGTCAGGCTAATTCAAGCTAATAAGCCTGACATAGTACTCCTCGAGCATCAGCAGAAGGCGATATACATCATCGAGTTTTCAGCTCCGGCTGAAACAAACATCGTCTTGAAAGAGGAGGAAAAACGGGCTAAGTATCGCGATCTCCGGTATGAGCTCCTAGTGCTGTATCCAGGCTACTCGGTCAAGTTGGTAGTCCTTATAATCGGTGTACTTGGAGGTATGAAGCCCACGCTGCTCTCGGAATTACGAACAATACCGGCCTGTCAACATTCGGCCGAATGGCTGGCAGGCCAGATGCAGAAAGCTGTTATCCTGGATTCTCTTCGTTTACTTAGGGCACACGATTTAGGAACCTACGGTCGCTAACTCTGCAGGTTGCAGGGAGTGGTCGTAGTGAATTCGCTGGCGCTTCTTCCGTGAGAATGTCGGAGACACGGCAGAACTGACCAGCATCGATCTCGCGAAAAAAAAAAAAAAAAAAAATAATAATAATAATAATAGATAAGCAGGAGGGGCTAACTTCCATCTATTAAGCCTTCGGTGAGTAGCGCCACCACTTACTCCAGCTAGGGGTGCAAAACCGAACCGGCAGCCCTAGTGCACCCGGGAGGGGAAAGCATCTTCCCCTCTGGTGTCGGTCGTGGGCCTGCTGGGCTAACCACCCACAGGCTCTAACCTTTGGTTCCAGCAGGCCGAAGACTGGGCCCCCACGATCGACCCCGTTCGGATAGGGGTCAAGGGCAAGGTGGTGGGGCCCAACCGGATAGACCGCCCGTTGACGACGTACGCAACGAACAAGGACGCTTTGAGTGGACAGATGAACTGAGGGATGAGCTTCTGCATTGTTATGAAAGCAGTGAGCCCGCGCGGAGGGGGTACATGGCGCGGATGCATGCTCTGTGGTGTGAGAGGCTACCAGAGCATAGCGCCTTCACGCCACAAAATCTGCGTGACTATGTATCCCACCTTCGTAGTAGGGGCTACGTGAGGGCTGCTCCTGGGCCGGTGAATGAGGTGGCCGAAGAGCCGCCACATTCACCGGTTGAGGACGTGGCTCTCCTCGTTCCGCCAATACCAGAGGGCCTCAGTACCAGAAGGGGGTTACACCGTCTGAAAACCCCCGGGCCACAAGACCTGGCCAGAGTGGACGCTGAACTTCGTACAGCGCTACCAGAAGAGGCTGACATCTGGCACATAAATTGTGCCGTGTATGCCGCTGCTCAACGCTCGTCTCAGGTGGAGAGGCGAAATACCTCTTCCCCACAGGAGAGAGCGCAGCGGCGCATACAAAAGATGGAAGCCAAGATCCAGTCGGCGAGGCAACACGCATCCCGTATCCAATGTGTGATGGACTATATGGCGGCCAACAGGCCGTTCACGCCTAAAGTGCGTCGATTAGCCGCCAACTTAAGACGCGTCCATCACACACTCAATGAGGCAGTGCTGCGAACCACCAAACAGCACTGTCTCGACAGGATACGGATGCTAGTGACTTGCAAAAAGTCATTAGTGAGGCGGGCGAGGGGGCTTGCGGAAAATAAACTGTTCCGCGAGAAGCCCTCGCGCCTTTTCCAACCGCCTCCGCGTGTTGTAGACAATCCGCCGACTGCAGATCAGGTGGAGAACTTCTGGAAAACGCTGTACGAGGAGAGGCTTCCACTCAACCGAGATTCTCCTGCCCTTGCACACTTTGAAGCCTTTTGTCAAAGGCTTCAGCAACCACAGGAAGTGTGCGAACCAATAACCCCAGAAGAGGTTCGTAGGGCTCTTGATGGCTCTAAGAACTTTGCTGCTCCAGGTCCCGATGGGATAAATAACTTTTGGTGGAAAAAGTTATCGAGCACCCACCACCATTTGGCCAGAATATTTAATTCCTTGTTAAATGGGGAGCAGCAAATCCCTTCTTGGGTTGTTGAGGGGCGGACAGTGCTGATCCCCAAGAACGGAGATTTGTCCAACCCAAAGAATTACAGACCGATAACCTGTCTAAACGCATGTTACAAAGTGTTTACACGCATTTTGTACATGCGGGTGCTCCACGCAGTTGAACCGGTTTACGAACGGATATATGAGCAACGAGGGTCGAAGAGAGGTGTCGCTGGCTGCAAGGAGAACCTGTTGATTGACAGATGTGTCACGCAGGACTCCATGCAGTATAAGCGGAACCTCTCTATGGCCTGGATCGACTACCGCAAGGCATTCGACATGACATCGCATGAGCTCATTGTTCACTTGCTCCGATGTCTTGTGGTACCCGGTCCCGTAGTGAGATGTATTGAAGAACTGATGCCGCTCTGGAGGACTCGCTTTACCATAACATCGGGTAACGATAGAGTCCAAACAGAGTCGGTAACATTCAGAAGAGGAGTATTTCAGGGAGATTCCCTCATCCCCCTTCTGTTTTGCATCTCACTACTGCCATTATCCGTCTCGCTCCGGAAAACCCGTGGCTACAACTGCGGTACCCCCGGCGACAGGAGGCATAAGGTCACCCATCTATTTTATATGGATGACCTTAAACTTTATGCCTCTGGAGAGAGGGATCTCCAACAGTCCCTTAGGGTGGTACAGGAGTATACGCAGGCTGTCGGTATGCAGTTCGGGTTGGACAAATGCGCACTGATCCATCTCAAGAGAGGACGATGCGGTGACTATGGAGAGGACGCGCAGCTCGTGGACGGAAGCATCTTACACCATCTAGATGCCGGAGAGTCGTACACTTACTTGGGTGTCGAGCAACGCTCCACCCAAGAAGTGAGTGTAGTGAAAAACGCTCTCCGCGGCAAGTATCAGCACCTACTCCGACAGATCTGGTCTTCAGAATTGTCGGGGAAGAACAAGGTGTCTGCTACAAATATGCTTGCCGTTCCGATCCTTCTCTACTCTTTCGGAGTAGTGAAGTGGACTAGAGAAGAGCTGCGTCAACTCGATGTAGTAACCCGCAAGAAGATGCATCTCAATAGGAGCTTGCATCCTAAATCGTCCGTTCCACGGTTATATCTCCCACGACATCGGGGAGGCCGTGGACTCTTGAGCTTGGAGAGTCTCCATAGCAGGATGGTTCTGGAGGGAGCATGTAAGGTCATCAGGAGTTCGGATCCCCTCCTCTGCATGGTCCGAGACCATGAAAATGCAGAGGTAGGAGCTTTTCTCTTTAAGGCAGCACGCAGAGCAGCCGATGAACTTGGTCTCATCTTCGACGTCTAGCGGGTAAACCCCGACTCTGTCACCGAGTTGGAACCCGTTCGACTAAAAGCCCACATTAGAGCTGCAGAACACAACATCCTTCTGCAGCTCCATAAGGATAAGCCATTGCACGGGATCTTCTATAAAAATATAGAAGACCTCGGCTTATCCGAAAGGCTGACCTTCGCCTTCTTAAGGTCAGCTGGGCTGAAGTCTGAGACCGAGGGATTCATAATGGCTTGCCAGGATGGTGTATTTAACACTCTCGTCTATCGACGTCGTGTCATGGGTATGGAGGTCCCTGATGTCAGCTGCAGGGCCTGCCGCAGGGCACCGGAGACTGTAATGCACTTACTGTCGGCTTGCCCGACTTACGCAGTCTCGGCCTATATTCATAGACACAACGCAGCATTACGAGTGCTTTACTATCATCTAAGGCACTCGTATGGGATAGACGAAACACCAGTGCTGCCTTACGTTCCGGGGGATATTGAGTCCGTTGTGGGGAATGAGAAGTGCCTAATTTATTGGAACTACTCGTTTCCCACCGTCAGGCAAATACAAGACAACAAGCCTGACATAGTACTTCTCGACTACCAACTCAAGACAATGTATGTCGTGGAATTCTCAGCTCCCGCTGAGAGCAACATTGTCTTGAAAGAGGAGGAAAAACGGACAAAATATCGAGATTTGCTCTTCGAACTCCGCAGGCTTTATCCAGGCCATTCTGTTAAAATAGTGGTACTGATTATAGGAGCCCTCGGTGGAATGAGACAGACGCTGCTTTCAGAACTAAAGATCATACCGGCATGCCGAGATTCGGCAGAGATCTTAGCCGGCAGAATGCAGAAGGCTGTCATCCTCGGTTCATTACGTCTACTCAGGGCACACGATTCGCGGACCCGGTAGTCACTCACCCCACGGGCGTGGGGAGTGGCTATTGGTATTACCAGCTCCCCTCTGTGAGGGTCGGAGCCACAGAGTAGGGTGACTGGTTCTTTGTAAAAAAAAAAAAATAATAGCTAATAATAATAATAGCTGCAGAGCTGCAGAACACAACATCCTTCTGCAGCTCCATAAGGATAAGCCATTGCACGGGATCTTCTATAAAAATATAGAAGACCTCGGCTTATCCGAAAGGCTGACCTTCGCCTTCTTAAGGTCAGCTGGGCTGAAGTCTGAGACCGAGGGATTCATAATGGCTTGCCAGGATGGTGTATTTAACACTCTCGTCTATCGACGTCGTGTCATGGTTATGGAGGTCCCTGATGTCAGCTGCAGGGCCTGCCGCAGGGCGCCGGAGACTGTAATGCACTTACTGTCGGCTTGCCCGACATACGCAGTCTCGGCCTATATTCATAGACACAACGCAGCATTACGAGTGCTTTACTATCATCTAAGGCACTCGTATGGGATAGACGAAACACCAGTGCTGCCTTACGTTCCGGGGGATATTGAGTCCGTTGTGGGGAATGAGAAGTGCCTAATTTATTGGAACTACTCGTTTCCCACCGTCAGGCAAATACAAGCCAACAAGCCTGACATAGTACTCCTCGACCACCAACTCAAGACAATGTATGTCGTGGAATTCTCGGCTCCCGCTGAGAGCAACATTGTCTTGAAAGAGGAGGAAAAACGGACAAAATATCGAGATTTGCTCTTCGAACTCCGCAGGCTTTATCCAGGCCATTCTGTTAAAATAGTGGTACTGATTATAGGAGCCCTCGGTGGAATGAGACAGACGCTGCTTTCAGAACTAAAGATCATACCGGCATGCCGAGATTCGGCAGAGATCTTAGCCGGCAGAATGCAGAAGGCTGTCATCCTCGGTTCATTACGTCTACTCAGGGCACACGATTCGCGGACTCGGTAGTCACTCACCCTGTGAACGATCCATGCTTTTGATGGAAGTCTGAAGGATGTATTTTCTGTTCGAAAAACTTAGAAAAATTAAAAAAAAATAGGAAAAAGAAAAAATTAATTTTCTTTTTCCTCAACCTTTTCTAAATACTAAATAAAAATATTACGTTCACAAAATTTTTAGGGTTCAAAGTGACTGTTTCAGACGGAGATTAATGGATAAATCATACTTACTGTCGTTTATGCTTAACTGCGGCTCTGATGGTATCAATTGGAAGACGTCGTAACACTATAAATCTAACACTGTCCGTTTAACACTCTCTTAAAATTAAATCTGAAAGGGAAATTTTGTTAGAAAACACAAGTAAAAGACAATATAAAGTTCAAAAAATGTATATTAAATCTTTAAAAAATTTATGTTTTTACAACAACTTCTTCAGAGAAAATGTTAACAAACAATGGTCTGACCCGTGTACAACACATGGTGAGGAACGGGACGATTCATACGGTACCAACTACCATCCAATATGCAGTTTGAAAAGCTAACGATGCACAAAAAGATTCAAGGAACAGTTCATGTAACTGAAATTTTGGTGGGCTTATGCTTGCCTGTCTTTATAAACGTATTTATTAATTCACATAAATTTTGGTCGCTCCTCGGAGCTTAAAATTGCTTGAAGCGTTTCTACTTCGTTTGTATTATGCAATAACAAATTTTACGTTCAGGCAAGGCAGATCCCATGCACGTGTGAGTACATGGTATAGATACTTTTTTGACTCCGAATCACTGAGGAACCGGTTTAGGGCAAACCCCGTCAAAACACATCATTTCCCCGTCAAATCCGACTGCTAGGAAATGATGGGGGTCCCATGTCGCTAAGGGCTATTTTCGCTATAACTTCCGATATACTTTGAATAGTCGTTGGACTAACTTGTCCTCATATTCAACACTTCGTAAGAGTTGCAGTGCTTGACAACGTGGATTCGTAAAAGGGTTTTTAATCTTGGAAATTTGGAAGTTCAATTTTATGATACTTTCTAAAATTGGGTGGTCGGGGCGACATTACGTCCCTGTGCAGCGACATTTACTACACTTACCAAATTAACGCTCCTCGAAGAGTTAGCGAAAATTTGGCATAAAAAACGCTCCGAAGAGCAAAAATATATTTCCAAGAATTAAAAACCTCCTCCACGGCGTTTTTACGTGAAGCACGCTTTTCTTACGAAGTATTTCCTAAGTCGGATTTTGTTACAACGTCGAAAAGTATATCGGGGTTATAGCGTTCTTTAACACTCCCCTCCTTTCCGTGAATCTTTTTGTGTAACGTTTGGTAAATTGTTTGTTTGAAAATAAAATGGATCATTGGATGTAGTCTCCCATGTGTTGTATTCGGTTATCGTTCAGACCGGCCTATCTGAACAAAACATAGATGCAAATCTAAAATGGTGATAAATTTTTGAACATATATCGATGCATAGCATTCGATTGAATAATTGAACATTGTATATGAAAAAGGCATAAAAAAAAGAAAAAAATCGAGAATCCTCGGATTCTCGATGACACAACACAAACACTTTCGACGCACTTATCTTTCTTAGTGTTCTTCCACTAATGCGGGCTTGCGTCTGCTCCTCCTCGTGTCTATGCCTCGTCGATCACCTTCGGTGTCGAACTGCCTTCTGGAACAGCTTAGGTGGTCCTCGGACTGCTTGGCTCCAGCTATACTATGGCTCTGCTCGGTTTATATGAAACAATATAAAACAAAATTTTAGTAAAATGTTTGTCTACATCCCGTCTGGGGATCTGCGACCGATAACATATCGTCGTCTTTGAGAATAGGAACACTGAATTTTGTTGACTTATATTGATTGAAATGGTTTCCGTGTAGTTAAAAAAATCTCTTCTTGGGAGAAATCTGCGACCGATATCACATCGTCGTCTTTGAGAATAGGAACATTGAATTTTGTTGACTTATATTGATTGAAATGGTTTTTATTAAAATCTCTTCTTGTGAGAAATCTGCGACAGAATCTGCATCCGTCGGATCGTTGCATCTGCCCCTCCAGCAGACGTGGCGGCATCTCGCCCTTGAGTTGCTAGACTCGTCTGAATCGCGCTCTTGCGTCAGAGTCGTCGTCTTTCCATGCCGTGCCAATGGAACATTTGTTTGGACCCTTTGGGTCGGACTCTGCTTACAGACGTATATATTTTGAACATATGAGGACTTAGAAAAATTATAAAAATACCAACTCTGCCGGACACGGTCAGAGTTGCTGCAGTGAATTTTGAAGATTTGTATGTGGATACAATATCCTCAGATGAAAATAACTTGTAAAAAATGCATAAAAAATACCAACTTTTGCCTGACACGACAAGAAGTTGGTATGGAAATTTTGATATAAAATAAACCTAGCACTAAGTTAAAACTTAGCCTAGGTTGAAAAATATTATAAAAATATAATTGAATCTCCAGAACTTGATTCTGAATCAGAAGTGGAAGCATCTCGTGGCGGTGCATGAATTTGTACAACCGTTTGCTCCGGCGGTAGAGGTTCTGTGGAATCGTCTGAGAACGGGGAATCATTTCCATCGAGTGATGTTCCGCCTGGACTAGCATTTTCTTCATCGGAAGATTCGATTTCCAAGTTGTGCTCCTCTGGCGGGGCTGGTCTCAAATCATCGACATGTACTCTTGTCGTTACATTTCCCTTTTGCACGAGATACACTTCGTCTGAAAACTTCTTCAGAATTCTGGTCGGGCCTGACCAAGACGGCGTGAAGGTATGTACCTTCTTTTTTCTCTTACTCATGACTCTGTCTCCTACTTTGTAAACGATCGGAGTGACGGCCTCTTTCGGCGCATATTTCTGTTTGTAATTTTGTTGGGCCTGACGGGCTTCCTTGATTCGCTCGTATCGTGGAAGCGTTTGTTGCTTGGCTCTTTCTTGCCTCCAGGCATACAAATCCCATTCGCCTCTTTCGGCTGGATCATATCCTAACACGATCATGCTAGGTGTTTGATTTGTAGCGGCGTTCCTACGATTTCTTAATATGTATGTCATTTGATGCACGTAGCGATCCCAAGTGTCGTTTGGCTTTTTGAATAAAAGAGTCTTTAAAATTTTCTTGCATTCCTGAACCCGTCGTTCCACGGGGTTGGACTGTTGGTGATATGCCGGAATTAAATATCGTTCGATACCATTCCTTTCGCAAAATGTGATGTACCATTCGGAATTGAAATGACCACCGTTGTCTGAAATTATGACTCGAGGGACTCCGAATCTTGCTACTATTTCTTCGTCGATAAATTTGGCTATGGTTCTGCCATCGACCTGAATATATGCCTTTGCCTCTATCCATTTACTGAAAACGTCTTCGACGATAATCATGTATCTGTTTTCGGCGTCTTTAGTCCTCTGCAGCGGGCCAATTACGTCGACGCTCAAGGTTTCAAATGCATTTTGTGGTGCATGACTTCTAAGTGGAGCATTGGGTTGGGCTTGTCTTGTCTTTACAGACTGGCATATCAGACAGTCGTTTATGTATTTGCCTACGATCCTGGCCATATTATTGAAATAGTAGCGTTTCGCTATTTTCCTGAGAGTCTCGTCTCTTCCTGGATGACATGCTTCATCTCGGTCATGGTAATGGTAAATCAATTCCTTTATTTTCCTCTTTGGAACTATTAATTTAAAATTTCGATCGCAATCTTTAAACAGTACATCGTCTTGGACGTGAAAATTTTTCATAAAAATAAGATCCGCATCGGAACGTTGTTCCTGTTGAAATAGATCATTCCAACGGCGGATCTTGTCTTGAATATCTCTTGAACTCAATTGAGCCTGTACGATATCTTCGTATATTTCTGAATGCGTTAAAACAGAAATACGTTCTGGACACTTATAATTTGGTAGGAACATTCTTTCCTCTTCATCGTCTGTCTCGACATACTGATTTTGTGGGTTACGACTTAGAAAATCTGCTAATAAATTTTCCTTTCCTGGACAGTGTTCAATTTTGAAAGCATATTCTTGCAATAGTAATGACCATCGAGTAAATTTTGTTTTGTCGTCCTTATGTTTGTTTAACCAAAGTAACGCCCTGTTGTCCGTCTTCACCAAGAACGGTTTGTCTGCTAAGTACATCTTGTACTTTTTAATATAGTTCACCACCGCCAAGCATTCTAGTTCGTTTATGTGGTAACGTCTCTCCGCTGGAGATAACGTGTTGCTTGCATACGAAATTATATATTTTTCGCCGTTGTCGCCCAATTGATATAATACGGCCGAAAGGCCTTGTAGTGATGCATCTGTTTGCAAAATGAATTGACGTGAAAAATCCGGCCGATGGAGTTCCAGCGGTCCGGATAATAATTCTTTTAATTTTCTAAACGCTTCATCGCATGTATGGTTCCAGTGAAAACGATTTTCCTTCGAAAGAAGTTTCGTTAGTGGCTTCGTGATCATCGCCACATTTGGTAGATATTCTCGTACCCAGTTGCAAAGCCCTAGGAAACTTTGTAGCTGCTTTTTCGTAGCTGGAACGGGATAATTTTGAATTTGTAAGACATGTTTTTCTAATGGTTGGGAAGTATCGGTTCTAATTGTATGGCCTAAATATTGAATTTCATTCGTCGCTATTACACACTTTTCCGGTGACACTTTCAGATTGTGTAGACGTAGTCTTTCAAAGACTAATCTCAAGTGGGACATATGCTCCTTCACGTTTACGCTGTAAACGATTATATCATCTAAATACACTTTACAGAAATGGTGCAGGTAACCCGTTAAAACGTCCTTTGCCATGAATTTCTGAAAGGTACAGGGAGCTGTCTTGAGTCCGAAAGGCATGACATTGAATCTGTAAGCTGCCTCATCAGGAGTGGTAAAAGTCGAAAAATCTTTTGATGCTTCATCTAGTGGTATTTGCCAATATCCACTTTTTAAATCCAACACAGAAAAAATCTTCGAATTGCCTAAATCTTTAATACTTTCGTGTATTTTGGGTAAGACGGAAGCCTCGTCTTCAGTCATTTCATTCAAATGGCGATAGTCGATGCAAAATCGTGGTTTCTTGTTCGAGCGTTTTATTATCACTGGTGGTGAACTATATTGGGCAGTGCTAGGTTCGATGACGCCAGCTTTTAACATCTCTTCGATTTGGTCGTACATAATTTTCTTAGTACTCGGAGACATCGGATATGGTCTGATATTAAATGGTTTCGTGTCTTTTACTGTAATTTTGTGTTTCACAGTCCCTGTGGTTGCTTGAGTCGGTTCCGCAGTGAACAGATCGACAAATTCTTCGAACAGCGGCCGTAGAATTTTGTCTTTAATATCAAGCTCTTCAGGAAGCTTTGCCTGCTGTCTCTCCCTCTGAGAAGCTTGATTCCAGAAGACGGTAATACGCTCTTCCGTGCCGGCATATAGGCATTTTCGGCCATAATCATATGCGACATTGTTCATATATAAGAATGGTGATCCTAATATTATTGTTTCGTTCAAATTTTCGATTACTTGAAAATCAATTTCAAAAGAGGTGCCTGAAATTATTACTTGTAATTTTGTCGTGCCAAGAGAGTCCACCATTCGATCTCCGCACGCCATAGCAAATGATCGGCGTGTCGTGAGATTTTTAAAATTATCCAACATCCTCGGATGGATAACGTTTCGCGTCGAGCCTGAATCGATCAGTGCGTCGACCGCATGTTCATTAATTTGAACTTTTATACGAGGCAAAGGGAACGCTTCGCTCATATGACTCTCTTGTCTTGTGCAGGGGAGCGTCGTAGTGGTCATGAGTATCGGAAAAAATTACTGGACATTGCTGCCGCCTTGGTTCGGCCGTTGTGCCGGGGATCTTGCAGATGGACCCTGGCCTGGGTCTCTGGCCCCTCGAAAGTTTCCCGGTCTCGTGCTGAGATGCGGGTTATTCGGGCATTGGCTATGGAAGTGCCACTGTACTGTGTCTGTACAGTATCGGCACGGGGTTGCCGGTCGGTCGGGTACTCGGAATTTCCCCGATCCGCCATTAAAATTGGTTTGCCTGCGGTCAGGATTCACTGAACCGCTCGTAGAATTAGGCATAAAAAAAGGACGACCAGGCGCTCTGCCTGGACCGTCCTGTCGAGAGACATCCTCTCGGAAATGCACCCTCGGTGCTGTCGGAGTTGGGCTTCCATTGCTCCTTATACTTGAATTTTGTGGACTGATGTGTCCCGGCTCTCGATAGTAAGACGCGCGGGACAGACGTTGATCAATAAGCTGGATTAGCGACGTCTGTTCGTCAGCTGAATCCCGCTCGACGTTAGTAGCCGCTGCTATTAACATCTCTGTGTTTGAAATTAGGTTGCTTCTCAAGCGTGACCTAATTTCTGGACGCAGTTGGTCCATGATGACCCGAGCTCTGATGGCTTCGGATTTAAAGGGATCAATACGATCGAAAAGGCAGGTTTTCCTTGTGATAAACACTGCCGTGTCGTCTAAAGACGTTTGCTTGACGGCATACAGTTGAGCAATAGCTCGTGACTGTATGTCGGGAGAATTAAATCTCGTAAGGAATCTTTCCTTGAATAAGGCATACGAAGTAGTCAACGTCCTAAATTGTTCGGACCATCGTTGAGCTTCGCCCTTGAGTTGGCCGGTTACGTTATGGAGGCGATCATAGTCGTGGCTTATGCGAGCTCTGTCGAAATATTCCTCCATAATTTTCAGAAATGCTTCTGGATCTTCATGATCAAGCCCATGGAACGTCACGTTCGGACATCTTTGTCTCTCATGGGGCGTACAGGTCGACACGTTCTGTATCGCCTGCACGAAGCCCTCTGCCATTTTCAGAAACATACTTTCCATCGAAGCAGTTTGTGGCTGTGAAGCTGATAAATTAACATTATTTCCCTCTGGAAACAGTCGCTGTGGTTCTATCCCTCTAGAACCGTCGTCGACGAGCGGTGCGGTGACTCGCTCATAAAATTCTCTTGGGGTCGACCCCTCGGAGTCTTCCGCCATAAATGAGAAAGGATTTGTTGGGTTTGGGGACGGCATGGTCCCTGCTCGGGCGCCATGTGAACGATCCATGCTTTTGATGGAAGTCTGAAGGACGTATTTTCTGTTCGAAAAACTTAGAAAAATTAAAAAAAAATAGGAAAAAGAAAAAATTAATTTTCTTTTTCCTCAACCTTTTCTAAATACTAAATAAAAATATTACGTTCACAAAATTTTTAGGGTTCAAAGTGACTGTTTCAGACGGAGATTAATGGATAAATCATACTTACTGTCGTTTATGCTTAACTGCGGCTCTGATGGTATCAATTGGAAGACGTCGTAACACTATAAATCTAACACTGTCCGTTTAACACTCTCTTAAAATTAAATCTGAAAGGGAAATTTTGTTAGAAAACACAAGTAAAAGACAATATAAAGTTCAAAAAATGTATATTAAATCTTTAAAAAATTTATGTTTTTACAACAACTTCTTCAGAGAAAATGTTAACAAACAATGGTCTGACCCGTGTACAACACATGGTGAGGAACGGGACGATTCATACGGTACCAACTACCATCCAATATGCAGTTTGAAAAGCTAACGATGCACAAAAAGATTCAAGGAACAGTTCATGTAACTGAAATTTTGGTGGGCTTATGCTTGCCTGTCTTTATAAACGTATTTATTAATTCACATAAATTTTGGTCGCTCCTCGGAGCTTAAAATTGCTTGAAGCGTTTCTACTTCGTTTGTATTATGCAATAACAAATTTTACGTTCAGGCAAGGCAGATCCCATGCACGTGTGAGTACATGGTATAGATACTTTTTTGACTCCGAATCACTGAGGAACCGGTTTAGGGCAAACCCCGTCAAAACACATCATTTCCCCGTCAAATCCGACTGCTAGGAAATGATGGGGGTCCCATGTCGCTAAGGGCTATTTTCGCTATAACTTCCGATATACTTTGAATAGTCGTTGGACTAACTTGTCCTCATATTCAACACTTCGTAAGAGTTGCAGTGCTTGACAACGTGGATTCGTAAAAGGGTTTTTAATCTTGGAAATTTGGAAGTTCAAGTCCAATTTTATGATACTTTCTAAAATTGGGTGGTCGGGGCGACATTACGTCCCTGTGCAGCGACATTTACTACACTTACCAAATTAACGCTCCTCGAAGAGTTAGCGAAAATTTGGCATAAAAAACGCTCCGAAGAGCAAAAATATATTTCCAAGAATTAAAAACCTCCTCCACGGCGTTTTTACGTGAAGCACGCTTTTCTTACGAAGTATTTCCTAAGTCGGATTTTGTTACAACGTCGAAAAGTATATCGGGGTTATAGCGTTCTTTAACAACCCCACGGGCGTGTGGAGTGGCTATTGGTATTACCAGCTCCCCTCTGTGAGGGTCGGAGCCACAGAGTAGGGTGACTGGTTTTTTGTAAAAAAAAAAAAAAAATAATAATAATAATAATAAGCAGGAGGGGCTAACTTCCATCTATTAAGCCTTTGGTGAGTAGCGCCACCACTTACTCCAGCTGGGGGTGCAAAACCGAACCGGCAGCCCTAGTGCACCCGGGAGGGGAAAGCATCTTCCCCTCTGGTGTCGGTCGTGGGCCTGCTGGGCTAACCACCCACAGGCTCTAACCTTTGGTTCCGGCAGGCCGAAGACTGGGCCCCCACGATCGACCCCATTCGGATAGGGGTCAAGGGCAAGGTGGTGGGGCCCAACCGGATAGACCGCCCGTTGACGACGTACGCAATGAACAAGGACGCTTTGAGTGGACAGATGAACTGAGGGATGAGCTTCTGCATTGTTATGAAAGCAGTGAGCCCGCGCGGAGGGGGTACATGGCGCGGATGCATGCTCTGTGGTGTGAGAGGCTACCAGAGCATAGCGCCTTCACGCCACAAAATCTGCGTGACTATGTATCCCACCTTCGTAGTAGGGGCTACGTGAGGGCTGCTCCTGGGCCGGTGAATGAGGTGGCCGAAGAGCCGCCACATTCACCGGTTGAGAACGTGGCTCTCCTCGTTCCGCCAATACCTGAGGGCCTCAGTACCAGAAGGGGGTTACACCGTCTGAAAACCCCCGGGCCACAAGACCTGGCCAGAGTGGACGCTGAACTTCGTACAGCGCTACCAGAAGAGGCTGACATCTGGCACATAAATTGTGCCGTGTATGCCGCTGCTCAACGCTCGTCTCAGGTGGAGAGGCGAAATACCTCTTCCCCACAGGAGAGAGCGCAGCGGCGCATACAAAAGATGGAAGCCAAGATCCAGTCGGCGAGGCAACATGCATCCCGTATCCAATGTGTGATGGACTATATGGTGGCCAACAGGCCGTTCACGCCTAAAGTGCGTCGATTAGCCGCCAACTTAAGACGCGTCCATCACACACTCAATGAGGCAGTGCTGCGAACCACCAAACAGCACTGTCTCGACAGGATACGGATGCTAGTGACTTGCAAAAAGTCATTAGTGAGGCGGGCGAGGGGGCTTGCGGAAAATAAACTGTTCCGCGAGAAGCCCTCGCGCCTTTTCCAACCGCCTCCGCGTGTTGTAGACAATCCGCCGACTGCAGATCAGGTGGAGAACTTCTGGAAAACGCTGTACGAGGAGAGGCTTCCACTCAACCGAGATTCTCCTGCCCTTGCACACTTTGAAGCCTTTTGTCAAAGGCTTCAGCAACCACAGGAAGTGTGCGAACCAATAACCCCAGAAGAGGTTCGTAGGGCTCTTGATGGCTCTAAGAACTTTGCTGCTCCAGGTCCCGATGGGATAAATAACTTTTGGTGGAAAAAGTTATCGAGCACCCACCACCATTTGGCCAGAATATTTAATTCCTGGTTAAATGGGGAGCAGCAAATCCCTTCTTGGGTTGTTGAGGGGCGGACAGTGCTGATCCCCAAGAACGGAGATTTGTCCAACCCAAAGAATTACAGACCGATAACCTGTCTAAACGCATGTTACAAGGTGTTTACACGCATTTTGTACATGCGGGTGCTCCACGCAGTTGAACCGGTTTACGAACGGATATATGAGCAACGAGGGTCGAAGAGAGGTGTCGCTGGCTGCAAGGAGAACCTGTTGATTGACAGATGTGTCACGCAGGACTCCATGCAGTATAAGCGGAACCTCTCTATGGCCTGGATCGACTACCGCAAGGCATTCGACATGACATCGCATGAGCTCATTGTTCACTTGCTCCGATGTCTTGTGGTACCCGGTCCCGTAGTGAGATGTATTGAAGAACTGATGCTGCTCTGGAGGACTCGCTTTACCATAACATCGGGTAACGATAGAGTCCAAACAGAGTCGGTGACATTCAGAAGAGGAGTATTTCAGGGAGATTCCCTCAGCCCCCTTCTGTTTTGCATCTCACTACTGCCATTATCCGTCTCGCTCCGGAAAACCCGTGGCTACAACTGCGGTGCCCGCGGCGACAGGAGGCATAAGGTCACCCATCTATTTTATATGGATGACCTTAAACTTTATGCCTCTGGAGAGAGGGATCTCCAACAGTCCCTTAGGGTGGTACAGGAGTATACGCAGGCTGTCGGTATGCAGTTCGGGTTGGACAAATGCGCACTGATCCATCTCAAGAGAGGACGATGCGGTGACTATGGAGAGGACGCGCAGCTCGTGGACGGAAGCATCTTACACCATCTAGATGCCGGAGAGTCGTACACTTACTTGGGTGTCGAGCAACGCTCCACCCAAGAAGTGAGTGTAGTGAATAACGCTCTCCGCGGCAAGTATCAGCACCTACTCCGACAGATCTGGTCTTCAGAACTGTCGGGGAAGAACAAGGTGTCTGCAACAAATATGCTTGCCGTTCCGATCCTTCTCTACTCTTTCGGAGTAGTGAAGTGGACTAGAGAAGAGCTGCGTCAACTCGATGTAGTAACCCGCAAGAAGATGCATCTCAATAGGAGCTTGCATCCTAAATCGTCCGTTCCACGGTTATATCTCCCACGACATCGGGGAGGCCGTGGACTCTTGGGCTTGGAGAGTCTCCATAGCAGGATGGTTCTGGAGGGAGCATGTAAGGTCATCAGGAGTTCGGATCCCCTCTTCTGCATGGTCCGAGACCATGAAAATGCAGAGGTAGGAGCTTTTCTCTTTAAGGCAGCACGGAGAGCAGCCGATGAACTTGGTCACATCTTCGACGTCGAGCGGGTAAACCCCGACTCTGTCACCGAGTTGGAACCCGTTCGACTAAAAGCCCACATTAGAGCTGCAGAACACAGCATCCTTCTGCAGCTCCATAAGGATAAGCCATTGCACGGGATCTTCTATAAAAATATAGAAGACCTCGGCTTATCCGAAAGGCTGACCATCGCTTTCTTAAGGTCAGCTGGGCTGAAGTCTGAGACCGAGGGATTCATAATGGCTTGCCAGGATGGTGTATTTAACACTCTCGTCTATCGACGTCGTGTCATGGGTATGGAGGTCCCTGATGTCAGCTGCAGGGCCCGCCGCAGGGCGCCGGAAACTGTAATGCACTTACTGTCGGCTTGCCCGACTTACGCAGTCTCGGCCTATATTCATAGACACAACGCAGCATTACGAGTGCTTTACTATCATCTAAGGCACTCGTATGGGATAGACGAAACACCAGTGCTGCCTTACGTTCCGGGGGATATTGAGTCCGTTGTGGGGAATGAGAAGTGCCTAATTTATTGGAACTACTCGTTCCCCACCGTCAGGTAAATACAAGCCAACAAGCCTGACATAGTACTCCTCGACCACCAACTCAAGACAATGTATGTCGTGGAATTCTCAGCTCCCGCTGAGAGCAACATTGTCTTGAAAGAGGAGGAAAAACGGACAAAATATCGAGATTTGCTCTTCGAACTCCGCAGGCTTTATCCAGGCCATTCTGTTAAAATAGTGGTACTGATTATAGGAGCCCTCGGTGGAATGAGACAGACGCTGCTTTCAGAACTAAAGATCATACCGGCATGCCGAGATTCGGCAGAGATCTTAGCCGGCAGAATGCAGAAGGCTGTCATCCTCGGTTCATTACGTCTACTCAGGGCACACGATTCGCGGACCCGGTAGTCACTCACCCCACGGGCGTGGGGAGTGGCTATTGGTATTATCAGCTCCCCTCTGTGAGGGTCGGAGCCACAGAGTAGGGTGACTGTTTTTTTGTAAAAAAAAAAAAAATAATAATAATAATAATAAGCAGGAGGGCTAACTTTCATCTATTAAGCCTTTGGTGAGTAGCGCCACCACTTACTCCAGCTAGGGGTGCAAAACCGAACCGGCAGCCCTAGTGCACCCGGGAGGGGAAAGCATTTTCCCCTCTGGTGTCGGTCGTGGGCCTGCTGGGCTAACCACCCACAGGCTCTAACCTTTGGTTCCGGCAGGTCGAGGTGAGGGCCCCCACGATCGACCCCGTTCGGATAGGGGTCAAGGGCAAGGCGGTGGGGCCCAACCGGATAGACCGCCCGTTGACGACTTACGCAATGTTCATGGACGCTTTGAGTGGACGGATGAACTGAGGGATGAGCTTCTGCAGTATTATGAAAGCAGTGAGCCCGCGCGAAGGGGGTACATGGCGCGGATGCATGCTCTGTGGTGTGAGAGGCTGCCTTATGCTCCGGGGGATATTGACTCCGTTGTGGGGAATGAGAGGTGTCTAATTTATTGGAACTACTCGTTTCCCACGGTCAGGCAAATACAGGCAAACAAGCCTGACATAGTCCTCATAGACCACCAACTCAAGACAATGTTCGTCATAGAGTTCTCGGCTCCCGCGGAGAACAACATTGTCTTGAAGGAGGTAGAAAAGCGGACAAAATATCGAGACCTACTCTTCGAACTCCGCAGACTGTATCCAGACCTTACTGTCAAGCTGGTGGTACTGATTATAGGAGCTCTCGGTGGAACGAGACACACGCTGCTTTCAGAATTGAACATCATACCGGCATGCCGACAATCGGCAGAAGTCCTAGCCGGGAGAATGCAGAAGGCTGTCATTCTTGGTTCATTGCGTCTGCTCAGGGCACACGAGTCACGGAACCAGTGATCACTGACTCTACGGTGTAGAGAGTGGTTACTGGCGCTCCCAGCGTACCCTCTCTGGTATCGGAGGCAGGGAGAAGGACGACTGGTTTTACTTAAAAAAAATAATAATAATAAGCAGGAGGGGCTAACTTCCATCTATTAAGCCTTTGGTGAGTAGCGCCACCACTTACTCCAGCTGGGGGTGCAAAACCGAACCGGCAGCCCTAGTGCACCCGGGAGGGGAAAGCATCTCCCCTCTGGTGTCGGTCGTGGGCCTGCTGGGCTAACCACCCACAGGCTCTAACCTTTGGTTCCGGCAGGCCGAAGACTGGGCCCCCTCGATCGACCCCGTTCGGATAGGGGTCAAGAGCAAGGTGGTGGGGCCCAACCGGATAGACCGCCCGTTGACGACGTACGCAATGAACAAGGACGCTTTGAGTGGACAGATGAACTGAGGGATGAGCTTCTGCATTGTTATGAAAGCAGTGAGCCCGCGCGGAGGGGGTACATGGCGCGGATGCATGCTCTGTGGTGTGAGAGGCTACCAGAGCATAGCGCCTTCACGCCACAAAAACTTCGTGACTATGTATCCCACCTTCGTAGTAGGGGCTACGTGAGGACTGCTCCTGGGCCGGTGAATGAGGTGGCCGAAGAGCCGCCACATTCACCGATTGAGGGCGTGGCTCTCCTCGTTCCGCCAATACCAGAGGGCCTCAGTACCAGAAGGGGGTTACACCGTCTGAAAATCCCCGGGCCACAAGACCTGGCCAGAGTGAACGCTGAACTTCGTACAGCGCTACCAGAAGAGGCTGACATCTGGCACATAAATTGTGCCGTGTATGCCGCTGCTCAACGCTCGTCTCAGGTGGAGAGGCGAAATACCTCTTCCCCACAGGAGAGAGCGCAGCGGCGCATACAAAAGATGGAAGCCAAGATCCAGTCGGCGAGGCAACACGCATCCCGTATCCAGTGTGTGATGGACTATATGGCGGCCAACAGGCCGTTCACGCCTAAAGTGCGTCGATTAGCCGCCAACTTAAGACGCGTCCATCACACACTCAATGAGGCAGTGCTGCGAACCACCAAACAGCACTGTCTCGATAGGATACGGATGCTAGTGACTTGCAAAAAGTCATTAGTGAGGCGGGCGAGGGGGCTTGCGGAAAATAAACTGTTCCGCGAGAAGCCCTCGCGCCTTTTCCAACCGCCTCCGCGTGTTGTAGACGATCCGCCGACTGCAGATCAGGTGGAGAACTTCTGGAAAACGCTGTACGAGGAGAGGCTTCCACTCAACCGAGATTCTCCTGCCCTTGCACACTTTGAAGCCTTTTGTCAAAGGCTTCAGCAACCACAGGAAGTGTGCGAACCAATAACCCCAGAAGAGGTTCGTAGGGCTCTTGATGGCTCTAAGAACTTTGCTGCTCCAGGTCCCGATGGGATAAATAACTTTTGGTGGAAAAAGTTATCGAGCACCCACCACCATTTGGCCAGAATATTTAATTCCTGGTTAAATGGGGAGCAGCAAATCCCTTCTTGGGTTGTTGAGGGGCGGACAGTGCTGATCCCCAAGAACGGAGATTTGTCCAACCCAAAGAATTACAGACCGATAACCTGTCTAAACGCATGTTACAAGGTGTTTACACGCATTTTGTACATGCGGGTGCTCCACGCAGTTGAACCGGTTTACGAACGGATATATGAGCAACGAGGGTCGAAGAGAGGTGTCGCTGGCTGCAAGGAGAACCTGTTGATTTACAGATGTGTCACGCAGGATTAAATGCAGTATAAGCGGAACCTCTCTATGGCCTGGATCGACTACCGCAAGGCATTCGACATGACATCGCATGAGCTCATTGTTCACTTGCTCCGATGTCTTGTGGTACCCGGTCCCGTAGTGAGATGTATTGAAGAACTGATGCCGCTCTGGAGGACTCGCTTTACCATAACATCGGGTAACGATAGAGTCCAAACAGAGTCGGTAACATTCAGAAGAGGAGTATTTCAGGGAGATTCCCTCAGCCCCCTTCTGTTTTGCATCTCACTACTGCCATTATCCGTCTTGCTCCGGAAAACCCGTGGCTACAACTGCGGTACCCCCGGCGACAGGAGGCATAAGGTCACCCATCTATTTTATATGGATGACCTTAAACTTTATGCCTCTGGAGAGAGGGATCTCCAACAGTCCCTTAGGGTGGTACAGGAGTATACGCAGGCTGTCGGTATGCAGTTCGGGTTGGACAAATGCGCACTGATCCATCTCAAGAAAGGACGATGCGGTGACTATGGAGAGGACGCGCAGCTCGTGGACGGAAGCATCTTACACCATCTAGATGCCGGAGAGTCGTACACTTACTTGAGTGTCGAGCAACGCTCCACCCAAGAAGTGAGTGTAGTGAAAAACGCTCTCCGCGGCAAGTATCAGCACCTACTCCGACAGATCTGGTCTTCAGAACTGTCGGGGAAGAACAAGGTGCTACAAATATGCTTGCCGTTCCGATCCTTCTCTACTCTTTCGGAGTAGTGAAGTGGACTAGAGAAGAGCTGCGTCAACTCGATGTAGTAACCCGCAAGAAGATGCATCTCAATAGGAGCTTGCATCCTAAATCATCCGTTCCACGGTTATATCTCCCACGACATCGGGGAGGCCGTGGACTCTTGAGCTTGGAGAGTCTCCATAGCAGGATGGTTCTGGAGGGAGCATGTAAGGTCATCAGGAGTTCGGATCCCCTCCTCTGCATGGTCCGAGACCATGAAAATGCAGAGGTAGGAGCTTTTCTCTTTAAGGCAGCACGGAGAGCAGCCGATGAACTTGGTCTCATCTTCGACGTCGAGCGGGTAAACCCCGGCTCTGTCACCGAGTTGGAACCCGTTCGACTAAAAGCCCACATTAGAACTGCAGAACACAACATCCTTCTGCAGCTCCATAAGGATAAGCCATTGCACGGGATCTTCTATAAAAATATAGAAGACCTCGGCTTATCCGAAAGGCTGACCTTCGCCTTCTTAAGGTCAGCTGGGCTGAAGTCTGAGACCGAGGGATTCATAATGGCTTGCCAGGATGGTGTATTTAACACTCTCGTCTATCGACGTCGTGTCATGGGTATGGAGGTCCCTGATGTCAGCTGCAGGGCCTGCCGCAGGGCGCCGGAGACTGTAATGCACTTACTGTCGGCTTGCCCGACATACGCAGTCTCGGCCTATATTCATAGACACAACGCAGCATTACGAGTGCTTTACTATCATCTAAGGCACTCGTATGGGATAGACGAAACACCAGTGCTGCCTTACGTTCCGGGGGATATTGAGTCCGTTGTGGGGAATGAGAAGTGCCTAATTTATTGGAACTACTCGTTTCCCACCGTCAGGCAAATACAAGCCAACAAGCCTGACATAGTACTTCTCGACCACCAACTCAAGACAATGTATGTCGTGGAATTCTCAGCTCCCGCTGAGAGCAGGAAGGAGGAGGAAAAACGGACAAAATATCGAGATTTGCTCTTCGAACTCCGCAGGCTTTATCCAGGCCATTCTGTTAAAATAGTGGTACTGATTATAGGAGCCCTCGGTGGAATGAGACAGACGCTGCTTTCAGAACTAAAGATCATACCGGCATGCCGAGATTCGGCAGAGATCTTAGCCGGCAGAATGCACAAGGCTGTCATTCTCGGTTCATTACGTCTTCTCAGGGCACACGATTCGCGGACCCGGTAGTCACTCACCCCACGGGCGTGGGGGGTGGCTATTGGTATTACCAGCTCCCCTCTGTGAGGGTCGGAGCCACAGAGTAGGGTGACTGGTTTTTGTAAAAAAAAAAAAAAAAATAATCGTCTTTATTTAGTACGATAATTAACAAAATATTAATAACCATAAAAAAAAAAGTAGGCATTGATGTAATGGCAATGATCATTGGAGAATAATATAAATAGGTATGTAACAAAAACCGTATTAAAACATTTTTTATGAGCTTAATAGGAAACGTTTAAGGTGGTAACGAAAAGAATTAATTGAATAAATTTTAAACGTATTATGTAAGGAATTGTATTGCTTTTTTTTTTTTTTTTTTTTTTTTTTTTTGGCTTTGGGTCATTTGTATTGCTTAACAGCCATTAAATGTAAAGGATTTTTGAAACGTGGCAGTCGTATGATGTGGCATCGTTAGAATATAATTTCCTCTTATATTTGCACCATGAATTTGATTACGATGTACTAGTTTATTTCTAAGATAGGTAGGTGTAGAGAGAGTAATAAGACGATGAACGAAAACTAATAAATGATATTTCCAAGAGAGATCGAATTTTAACCATTTTAATTCTTTTATTTTAAGACTTACATGATCGAATTTACGCAGCCCACAGACAAAACGACAGCAAGTATTTTGCACTTTCTGTATACGATATTTTGTGGCCGAATCTAAGCAAGGGTAATATATAATATCGCAGTAATCAAAAATAGGAAACACCAGGGACTCGCAGAGTTTTCTTCTAATTTTAAAATTGAGGATATGTCTATTTGAGTACAGTAGCTTTAGTGTTATATATGACTTTTTAATTAAATTGTTTACATGCGGCATAAATTTGAAATTTTTATCAAAAATGACGCCTAAATTTTTCGCATATTCCACTATTGGTATAATTTCATTTTCGATTTTAAGTACTACTGAAGTTTTTACATCATTATAACTGTTTTTTGAACAAAAAAGGACTATATGTGATTTTAGGGGATTAATTTTTAATGCATGATTTTTGCAATATTTGCTAATATTCGCAAGGTCCTGATTAATATTACTAACAGCATACTGACAGATATTAGGATTGAAGCTATACTTTAACTGGGTGTCATCCGCATACGATTGCATCTCAGAGAACTGTGCACACTTGTAAATGTCAATTGTATAAATTAAAAAAAGCAACGGCCCCAAAACAGAGCCTTGTGGGACACCAGATATTACTAATTCATTTGATGAAATACCAAGCCTAGTACGTACATTTTGTGTGCGCCCATTTAAGTAACTTTGAAAGAATGATACCGCAATATTATCAAGGCCATAATATCCTAATTTTTCACAGAGCAAGGCACAGTCCACGGAGTCAAATGCTTTAGAGAAATCCAAGAGCATTAACACCGTGGCCAGTTTCTTATCCAGTGCACTCAATATGTTGTCAGACATATTTATCAAGGCAGTAACTGTACTATGTCCTGGCCTGAACCCTGATTGATGTAGAGGTAACAAATGTTTCTCGGTGAAGTATTTATGCAGCTGTATAGAAATGATTTTTTCCAAGATTTTACCAAATACCGGCAGTAAACTAATTGACCGTAGGTCGTTATATTGCGTAGGGCTATTTACCTTAGGTACAGGACATACCACTGCCTGCTTCCAAGCAGCAGGAAAATACCCATTTTCTAAGCAGCAGATAATAACATGCGTTATGTAAGGCAATAGTAACGGTAAACAGAGCTTAACCATTTGCAATGATATACCGTCGACACCACTTGAATTGGATTTAAGGCTAGAAATAACTTCAAAAATTTGTTGCTGATTAGGCAAAGTAAAGCTAAATTCATTACCAGCATCAAATACTCTGCTCTTATAAAAATTGATTGTGTCGGGACTTGCGGCGTTACCATTAAATGCAGATAGAAAAAAGTTATTTATTTCAGAAGGATCTGCAATATCATAAATATTACTACAAATATGGATTTAATACATTTTCAGGATCTGCGCCTCGTGAAATTATATCGGCTGGATTATGACCCAAGCTAACTTGACGCCAAAGACAATCTGACGTTGACTTTCCGCGACTCGGTGTGCTACAAAGGTTTTCCATATATTGGCGGAAGCTGCTATCTTCGACAACGCTATAGTGGAATCACTCCAATAATATGCTTGTGATATGTTATTTAGGGCTTGAATTGTCTTGTTTGCTAATTTCGCTAAGAGTTACGCTCCGCATAATTCTAACCCGGGTAGCGTCAGAGAGAATCTCTTGATTTTGCACATATCAAACTGATCAATCGTTGTCGTTGCGTATTTCTTGTACGCAAATATAGGTAACCTCACTAGCATCGCAGAAACCATGTAATTGTATTGCATCTATATGAATCGTATAAAGGCACGACTCTTCCCAATTGAGTTTTAATTAACAATACTTATTTACCTTTAACTAGACTGAGTCCTATTAAGTAAGTAACTACTTTATTCAACTTTTTGTGCAAGAAAATTGTCACAGCTACGTCAGTACAAAAATAATACATTAACATAAAATTATTACAATAATATATAATGGCTTAAAGTCTCAAGAATAAAAATAGACATAAATATATTAATTCAAAAAATTAGGACATTGATTATCGCAAATTATTTATCATTTATCAACATCATTGAAAAGAACATGATAATAATAATAATACTTTATTTAGATTTGTGTATACATCACAGTAATAAAAATGATAATACAATCTTATACTTAAAATTATAAATCTTAAAATTAAAAATAGACAAATATTACTTACAGATGTACAGTGCACATTTTCAAATAATGGTTGGCTTGTTTATCTTAGATGATTTAAAAGAAGCATACGATTCCGTTAATTTAAACTTCTTGGATGTCAATCTTTATACTTTTGGTATAACATCATTTTCTAATATCACTGAAATATTTACAGATAGAGAAATTCATATTAGGGATCACAATAACGCACTACATGGCACTAGAATGGTCTCGCAAGGACTACCTCAAGGATCAGTTCTTAGCCCACTTGTATGTAATGTCTATACAGCTGATTTGTATTGTACGTTTGATGACTCAATAAAATGTATCCAATATGCCGATGACATTTGTCTCTACACTATCCTATAAGGCATGTATTAAAGACCTGAAATACATAGAATTCGTTGTTAAAAACTGGTCAATGGACCATGGATTCAGCATATTTCCAGAAAAGTCTGCAATAATATTCTTTACAAGACATCGACTTAATACAACAAATAGTATTAATCTTAGTGGCTATTGTATACCAGTTGTAAACTGTTATAGACAAAACACATTAAAACTATACTACTTAAAACTTATAAACTACTTAACTTAATTTTTGTTGCGTTATTGTGGACGATCCATCTAGAGCACATGACTTTTACAGTTTGTGTTTGGGTGCGTTTGTCACACCCTCGGAGAAAAGAGACAGAGATGTTAGTAGACGAGATTACAAAATGTATATTTACTGTCAATTGCTACCAGATACTTTCACTGTCCTTGGACACTACACTTTCACTAAGACATTTTAATTCACTATCGACTAATGTGATTTTTTGATTATAGCCGCAGCAGGCTCGCATTACGGATCGGAATGGGTTGATGACTTAAACCGTCATAACATCCTAGGTATGCTTTCAGATGTGATGCTTTCCAGGACCAACCACGAGCTGTCTGTTAGCATCCTATTTTCTGGAAGAGATGAGTAGGATCGAAATAAAACCGACCTATAGAAGGCAGACACTTGTTTAGTTTACAGATGGTTTCAAAACTCCTAAAGCAACAGGAGCTGAAGTTTATAATCGCAATAATTTTGAACCTGGGTAATATCGCGATAATTTTTTAGGTTGCGATATTTCTATTGAACTTTGTGTACAGAGACTGATACTAATGCATCTTAGACACAGATAAATAAAGATCTTATCAGACAGCCAAGCAGCTCTTAAAGCTCTTCAATCATATGGATGCAATTCTAAAACAATATGGAATTGCCCAAAGGCTCTAGCCCAATCGGACACAAACGACAAATTAACTCTGACCTGGGTGCCTGGCCACATGGAAGGCAATGAAATTGTCGACTGCCTAGCCAGAGAAGGTGTGGTATCAAAATTTATAGGGCCAGAACCTGTTAGTGACATATCCTTGAGCACTGCCAAAACAAATATCTTAGACTCGACCGAGAGCGGAGCTCTCCGCTCCTGGTAGGAATTACCAGGATTACCTCATTCAAAAGAATTTATTACATATCCTTTGAAATGAAGAGCTAAAAAACTACTAGAGTTAAACAGGTTACACCTAAGGACTCCAATCGGCCTATATACTGAAAAAACGCTGAGTGCCATCTGTATTTAGAGGAAGTTGAAACGGCAAGGCATGATTGGTGCACTTGTTCTGCTGCAGAAAGAACCCGGTCTTCAC
Organism: Leptura quadrifasciata; assembly: GCA_963675555.1. Classification (NCBI taxonomy): domain Eukaryota; kingdom Metazoa; phylum Arthropoda; class Insecta; order Coleoptera; family Cerambycidae; genus Leptura; species Leptura quadrifasciata. The sequence continues at coordinate 89,290,559 of OY776675.1, forward strand.
CATTTGGCATAGGACAGCTCTTGAAAGAGGACCTGGACAGTTTCTCATTCAACAAGCTTTATTAAAAAACATAAACCATTGGGCGAAATATAATTAAGAATGAACCACAGTAAATAGAATGGTCGCAGTGGAGGGCCCGATATGGACCCACTCACATTTCAACCTAACCTGACCTAACCTAACCTAACGGAGGTCCAAAGTTTCAAATGAAAATTTTAAATTTCTTGACAGTGAATAGGGGAAGGCCCAAGGGCGGGGCCAAAAATAAATTTTCATCGAATCAAAAATTCAGTATGAAAAATTATAATGAAAAATTTGTTATACATTTTTAATAAATAAATTAGAGAGGTTCAAGGAGGGCCCAAACAAAATTTTACATCTTCTTAACCCCCTCTCAAGTCACTGAGTTAATTTCTTGAAAGTCCACAATTCTCAACTTTGTGCTTGGTAAAGGGAAATTAAGCTCTACAGTCCCTACACTTTATAGTGTAGTTTCAAGGATCCAAGAAGGGTTCAAAAACTCGTCGAATCAAAAAAAAACTGAAATGAAAGGGTTGAGTATGAGAAATTGTAACGAAAATGATGTTATAAATTTCTCGTCAGTGAGCCAGGGAAAGCCCAAGGAGACCCAAAAACAATTCTTCGTCAAATTAAAAGTTTGAAATTCAAGTTGCTTCGTATGAAAAAATCGCTGCCCAAGGAATCACTACTTCCACATCCAGATTTTGTAGCCAAGTCTTATACACACTAAATCCCAATGTAATATTTTATTCCCTTTAATAATAGAGTGGGGATGATAGAGGGGGTGGCAAATGTAAAAAAAAATTAGAAGCCCTTGGTTCTCGTATATCCACTAAATCCCGATTAAATTTTTTATTCCCTTAAACAATAGGGTGGGGGTGGTAGCTAATGCCAAAATAAATTTTAGAGGCCCTTGGTTCTCGTACACACACTAATTCTCAATTTAATGTTTTTCTCCCTTTAGTAATAGGGTGGGGGTGGCAATGGGGATGGTAGAGGGAGTAACTAACGCCAAAAATTTATTTGAGATGTTTCATTCTTGAACACACACTAAATCACATTTTATTTTTTTACTCCCTTTCACAATAGTGTGGGGGTGGTATTGGGGTTGATAGGTGGGATCGCTGTTGTCAAATAAAATTTGAGACCTTGACTTTTCGTACATGCCCTAAATTGCAATTTTATGGACTCTTACTTGCTTTCTTTGCCTATTTACACTTATTTATCCCCGAACCCCTAACGGAATTAGATAAAAATATAATTAAGTTCCAGATCTCGTTATAACACATAAGTGTCCCAAATTTCAAGTCAATATCATAAACGGTTCCAGAGTAAGCGTGCGCACAAAAGAAGTTACAGACCGACAGACAGGAAATTTTTTTCGCTCAAATTTAAAATGTCGACGTTTCATGACACTTTAAGCTTGTCAACAAAAAAAATTTTTTTTACGTTACTATACTTAAACTGGACGTGGAAGTAAAATATATTTTTGCAAATTGCTCGACAGTAAATCATGGACGAGTCCAAAATTTTTTGTCGGATTAAAAATTCAGAATATGATGAGAAAGTATTGCTGAGGAGCATCTACCTGAGAACGATTTTTTTTTATATTAGAGTAAGAAAATTTTATAACAAAAAAACCCATAGTAAAAAAAAAGAGAATTTTGTGAGAGTATACATTTAATTTACGAATATCTGATACTTGAATTAGCCACATAACTAGCAGAACCATTATAATAATTTTAATTATCCTCTTCAGCAAAGTTAAAGCCAAAAATATACTGGAGGTAAAGCAGCATTATCTTTAACAGAGTTCTATTGTTGAAGCTCGTCTTTTGTCTTTACAAAGTCGAAACATGCCCCAATTTGCTAATTATGTTCCAGTTTAAAACTTTGGATTTTAAAGTTTAAAATATTGTGCAAATGAATATATAAATAAGTCATAATGTAAAAACTATGTTACTTTATACTATAATATATGCTGAGAGCACATCAAACATTTTAAAGGGCAAGGTGAAATTATATAATAGGCTCGAAAAACTTTTACGTTTTCGCTTATGTGGGACAGAATGAGTTTTGCAATAAAAGATAAAACAAAATTTGTATGAGCTCTCATCCTTTCTGTAAGTTGCAACACTGTGGGTGTACGAAGGTTTTTAGGAATACGACCCAGGTAAGTGTAAAGTCATGTAGGTATAAAGGCCTTATAGTGCTCCTCAGTAAGTAGAATGGCAGTTACACAAAACAATAATAAAAATCCACTTGAGTTTGAACGAGAACCAAACTCCATTATCTGAATCATCGACGTATTTTTGTTGACGTATTAATCTTATCATAACTATACATGCTTTTACAGACTACAATAAAGTAATCCAAAGAATTATGAAATTAACTCATCATAAGTTGCTAATAAAAGTCGACGTTAGCTACCTCCGGCAACAGACTTCGGTTGTGAAATGCGTTTATTTTTATGATTGTGACAGTATACTTAAACCCCAGGTAAAAAAATGGATACTTGAGTAGTAGTACTGTGTTTTGATTTGTGAATTATGAGGATATTAATATTTTACATAGGCAATAAAAAATAAATATTAATTACCAAGGGTTTATTTTATAATTAATCTGCTCCATCTAAGGAGGTTACCATTTAGACATAATAACCGTTACATGCGACATACACAGTCCTGGTTAAAGGAGGTGCTGGAGGGGCTATAGCCCCAGGCCTCATTATGATTTAGGGCCCCCGGCAACTTTACATATTTTAAAACTTCGAATGCAACGCGAATCAGGAATAAAGCAAGAATTACTTCATATATGAATGAAAGCGAAAACGTCAGTTGTATAGTAAATACGGCCAAAATTGAAACTAGTCAGTTTTAAAGCACAGGACCGTGCGTACTGAACTTGATATTTTGTCCTATATATTTGGCAATGGTATCGAGATTCGAACGGTAGTTGAAACTGTGCAGGCGAGTCCGAGACTGGCAATGTAATCAGCCTGAATGAACCATCTACGACTGCACTGGTTTAAAGGTAATAAAACGGACAGGCCTACTAGCACAAAAAAAATAGTAAATCGTTTCTTATCAGTCAACGTGGAAGTCTAACAACGTGCTGTCTATGTGCCAGTGCAGTGCATAAATACCTATTATAATATCAAGCGTAGGAGTTTAGTTAGTTACTGTTCATATTTATAAATATTTACTACTGTATAAAAGGTAAAATATTTTAATTATTTACTAATTTACCATGGCTTTCTGGAGACCATTTGAAACAGAGGATAATATAATAACGACCGAAAATCCCGAAATAGTTAAACCGGTTATTGTCGAAAAAGTCGAAATAAATTTAGAGTTTAAAAACCAAGATTTACACGTACAAAGTCAACGTATTATTTTAAATATACATGAATGTTTGAAAAGTGAAAATCCTGAACAATGTGAGAAAGAAATAATACGACGTATTAACGAATTAACTAAAATATCAAAATCAACAATTTATCGCGTAATTCTAGAAGGCGATGTTATAGATCACAGCGCAAAGAGGAAACGGAAAAATATGAAATTAAAAAATATTGATGATGCCACTAGAGATGTAATACGGTGTATAATTTATAATATGTATGAAGAAAATATAGTTCCTACGTTAAAAATGATTCAAGAAAAATTGAGCGATTATCCTGATTATAATTATAGGTCTTTAGATACACTACGAAATGTCTTATTAGAATCCGGTTTTAAACATAAAAAACTTGACAGTCGTATGGTAATTATGGAATCGCGACGTATAGTTTCACTTCGAGTAGATTATTTGGAAGAAATTAGAGAATATCGTAAACCAAACAGGCATATAGTGTATCTAGACGAGACGTGGTTTGACAGGCATGATGTTGTTCAGTATGGTTGGGTAGATAGTTCGCACAATTGTGTTTTAAATACTCCGTGTTCTAGAGGAAAACGCGTTATCATACTTCATGCGGGAAGTGAAAATGGGTTTGTACCCAATGCGTTGCTCTTGTCGGCCAAAAAAATATCGCAGTCTTCTGCAGACTATCACGAAGACATGACAGCCGATCTATTCGAAAAATGGTATTCTCAACAGCTTCTACCAAATATTCCGCCAAATTCGGTAATTATATTAGATGATGCTTCTTATCACTCGCGTATATTAAATAAAATACCAAATAACAGCACAAAAAAGGAAGACATTTTAAGATTCATAGAAAAAAAAAATGGAAATTCCTGTAAAAGCTCCAATAAAACGTGAATTATTGGAAAGAATAAAAGAACAGAATTTCAAAAAGGAATATGTTATTGATAACTTATCTAATGTACACGGTCATACACTTTTGCGGTTACCTCCATACTATTGCATATTTAATCCTATCGAGATGGTTTGGGGAACACTAAAAGTACGTTTACGAAAATGTAACACCTCTCCAACGTTAAGCGCGATAGTAGTTGATCATATAAGAGAAGTAATAAATGACATTGACAATAATACTGATTTATGGAAAAATTGCGTTAGGCATGTAATTGGAGAAGAAAATCAATATCCAACGCTACCCCCTAGTGCGCCGATTTTAATTCAACTAGATAATGATTCCTCCTCAGAAAGTGAAGATTCGGACGCGTCAATTAACATTTAACTTTTCTTCATTTTTTCTTTCACTTCTTTATTGTTACATTTCGTGGAATATATTTTATTTAGCTGACAAGAAATTTTAATTTAAGTTACTTCATTCTAGAGAAATATTTTAATTTTGTTTTTATTTATATTTTATATATACAAATATTTATTTTTGTTTTCATATAATAATTCTTTGCTTTGTTCAAGAAACTTACGTTTTTATTTTAGAAGAAACTTAAATTTTTATTTTATTTTTGACTAAAATTGTTGCCCCTCGTTAATCTAACCTGCCCCATCCCCTCCTGGCAAGATATGTTCATACCTTCTCGTTGGTCCTTGCTGAGCAATAACATATTTCAATATAATATGGGTTAACTTTAAAACTAAAACCAATAAATTTAAATATTTAGACTTTATATCTAAAACTGATATAATACCTCAAAAATATGTTATTGACGAAATGAACCTAATAAACAAAAAATAATAAAAATGAATACAATTTTAACATTTTATTATGACAATCATTTCTATTTACCTCCGCCCATGTACAATAAAGAGATACCGACTGTTTTTGCCGGCTATTAGCTTTTATACGGTTTCAATTCCGGCCGTATACACTTTAAAACAGTGTAATAAAACAATCCAGAGTATCAAAAGTCGACGTCTGACATACCTACCCTGTACCGATAGACCGTACAGTGAAATAAATATTGAATTCTAGGAACATGAGCACAAAATCATTTTTTTTAATATATAGAATTGATAAATGAGGCATTTTAATGTTTCTAAATTGTTTTATTGAAACTCTACACGTTTTTCGGTTTCGTTTCGGTTTCGGATAAAGTTAGAAAATGTCAAATCACAACAGAAAATATATTAGTTTTTCTGCTAAACGCAAGGAGTTATTGTTTTATAAATTTAATTAATTTATGTTTGCTGTAATTATATAGTTTGCTGTAAAAAATAATGCAAATAACGTTATTAATAATAATAATAATACATAATAATTTTCAATATAAACTGATACAATAATTTCAATATTTATACAGAGTGTTTGACGGATGGTTGGCCGAACAGAAAGGGTCGATAGGTGGGGCCATTTGGAACATATTTAGCTCCAATGATTTTTATACAAAGTCGCACGGTTTTCGAGGTATTATCATCTATTTTTTGTTATATTTGAACATTTTCCATTGAAATCGGTAATTAAAGCTGATAAAGAAGAAAAAAAGTGAGCTAACAAAGTTCCGACAATGGGTAGACATTATTTTAAAACAGTGGCGGGGAAAACACTATTTTTCCGACATTTCGGTTATTTGGCACATACTTCTTCAGGGCTTAATAGTTATAATTACGGTGACTATATGTACTTATTTTAGTTATACAGTACTTTCTTTTCGGGTAGTGTCCTACTGTCCTTAAAACGTTCATTAAAGCACCTAAATGTACTTCTTTTTCTTGAGATACAAAAAATTCGAAATTTTAATTTTCATTTATTTTTTGCAAAACTGGAGTTTGAACATAAATGAACTGAATGTTTTTGAACGTGTGAATTTGAGAAGACTAGTTTCACAAAATCAAGTTTTTTTTGTTCATATGAGGCTTTTAAGGACTACATAGGTCTGGTATTGAATGAAGACGAACTGTTCGGCGAAGTTGGTCTAATGCAAGCCAACGTTGCAGAAGATAAAATTGCCGGCTGGAATTCCGAAAATATGTTCACTATCGCGCTGAAGATCGCTGAACTAACTCGAGAGTCTGGATAAAGTCAAAATAAATTTAAAAATGTGGAGGTTTTATGGGAGTTTATTTTTTGTTTTCGTGAGACAATTGCGTGGATAAGCAACTGTTCTCCAATATTAATAATTATTGTAGTTCAGAAAAATCGTAAATGGATATATTCGCACTAGAGGCTGTAATGTAAGTTTGCACGAACATCAATGAGCGTTGCAACTAACTGTTTCAGTTTCCAAAAGCCAGACCGCAAATTTTGAAAGCAATCCTAAGTTCCCAAAAGTGCAAATGGTACCAATGTGATGATTCAAGTGCTGTAGTTGTAGGTGCGTCGAAGACAAATTGAGGAGCATATATGTTATTTTGTTATATTTTGTATTAGAATGTAGAATACTTGGTCTTTTTACCTGATATAAATATATTTAGTATTTCATATTTTTAAGCCTTGCGCCCACGAGACCTACAATATTATTTTAAATAAAACTTCTAACTTTTAATTTAAGGCCTTTTGATCTTGAAAAATCTGAAATTTTCGCCCGCGGCGCATTTTTTGGCCCTAGAATCTTCGATGGGCCCCCCATGTCGAAATTCTGGGACCGCCACTGTTTTAAAATTAGATTTTCCATTGCATTTAAAAAAAACTAAAAGCAAAAATGTTCTCTAGTTTATGCCCTTTCTAATGGTGTATAACATTCCCTACAAACTTTTAAATAACTTGAAGAAATCAGTGATAGTTGTTTATAAGGAACTCTGAGCTACATTGTGGAATAGGACTAAAGAAAACAAAAATGTTTTGCTTTAGCATAAATCCCCAAACGTAAAAATCAAATGGTGTTAGGTTTGGGGATTTGGTGAAGTGGCCCAATTAGTGGCCCGCATGGTCTCCATACCTAATACCACTTATTTTTTACGTCTGAAGATATACTAAAGCACTTGTCTGTGATGAAGGCATTCAAAACCCGTAGCTTTTAATTGCAAAAATTAATGCCGGAAGGAAAAGTTGCGGCTCGGCACAACTATAGTTCAAATGCATCGAAAGTGCCGCGCATCATTAGAAATGGCGGAGGGTAATTCAGCAAGATTTGTAATGAATAAAAAAATAAAATTTGTTGTTTTATTTACACCTATTAAATTTTCCCTAAATGTAGCTTATAGAGTTCCTTGTAAACAACTAACACTGATTTCCTCAAGTTTTCTTGTATGGAATGTGAGATACCGTTAGAAAGGGTATAAAACTAGAGAACATTTTAAAACTATTTGAACATCTTGATCGCTTTTAGTTTTTTTAAATGCAATACATAGTTGAATTTAAAAAAAAATTCTACCCATTGTCGGAAGTTTGTTAGCTCACAATTTTTAAAAAAATTTGTTTATCAGCGAAAATTATCGATTTCATTGGAACAAAGATGCATTAAAGATACAGATAAAAATTGTTTATAGTTGTTAAAACCATAAAAAATGAGTTATCGAAATGGCCCCATCTATCCACGTTTCCCATTTGGCAAACGATCTGCCAAACACCCTGATATATAATGTAATTCGTTATTAAAATTAAGTATGATTATTTACAAGGGATAGATTCGGTGAGTTTTAAGAATTAAACACTGCTTTTCCACTCAAACCAATTCATTAATCACTCTGTTAATTTTTTTCATAAAAAATCAGATACCTTTCGAAAGTAAGACGGGTGAATTTTTTCTTTTTTCTCTTTACAGATTCGGCAATTACCTAAAGTTACTGATTTTTTCAAAGTTAAGCAAACTCCATTAGCGTTAGTTTCTAATTCAGATTTATTTTAAAATAAAGAAGAGCCAACATGTTCAACATCAAGCCAATCAAGCGAATCAACAGTTTCAAATATAGCACTAATTCATGGTACCCATATTGAAAATATCAATATCTGCCATGAAGCCGAAAATGTCCAATCTCGAATAATGCCATTGTCTAATATACAAATACAAATTGTATCTCATTCTTAAGGGCAAATTGAAACAGATTCTGCTCTATGGCCCGTAGAAATCACCGATAATATAAGACAAGAGTATTTAAATAAAAATTCAAATTACTTCCAAAATGATGATTAATCCTAACAATACTTGTGGGTGTGTGGGCCCGTGTTTTTATTAGCCTCAGGTCATTTTATGTATTAATCCGGCACTGGATATACACAGCGGGCTTTATTTCAAATGGAAGTATCCGCACCTCTGTAAGACTCATATTTTGCAACAAATTGAAACCAAATTTTTCTAGGACCTAGAGGCTCATAAAGTCGACTACCGCACAAAATTTCAGAATGTAATCTAAATTTTCAAGGTATCTTGGTTATTTTTCGATGTCAAAAACGGCATCTATCTTTCCCATCTGATTTCTTTTGCTTAAATATAAATTGAAATGAATGATAGCGTCCTCTTTTATATGGGCTATCAGTTTTAATTCCATTCATTCTACCGATTTTGTAGTAATCAATAAGTATTTTGTTCGCTTTGCAGATATACGTCATATTGTATTCTAAATTGCAAAATAATATAATTTATAATATGTACAAAACATAATGTGTGCATGCACAATTATCCATGCATGGATATTTCGCCGACATGTGTCAAAGAATTTCGTGAGTATACAGGCTGTCCATTTTATCAGGGCTCTCGAGAATATCTCACTTAATATCGGTCGCACAAAAAAAAATATTTTTACGAAAATTATATATATAATAATTATATAAATTATATATATAATTTATATAACCTACAAAATGGTTTAAAGATATTTGAAATCCATGGCCTACTTTGAGAATTATGGTGGAAAATATCGAAAATGCGGAAAACGTCTAGGCCAAATACCTCCGTTATTTGAAGAGATACGAGAAAACATTTAAGGCGAAAATTTTTTGCAAAACAGAGTGTTTCAACGAGGTTTTATCTAATATTTTTCAAAAGCACTGTATTTTGAGATTTAGTCTTCAGGCTGTTCCAAAAATTATTTTGAAACGAGCGGGAAATGGCGCCATTAAATAGAGCATTTTCCTCCCTTTTCCACGATATATCACATGCCATATTTATTCATTGGTACTACGTTAGTAGTTATAAAAACATTTTTTAAAACCAATAAAAAAAATTTTAACAAGCATGAATGCCAAGGAGAAGTATGATTAAATAAAACGATAAAATAATTCAATAAGTTGTTCAAATCTTTGCTATAATAAAACATTAACACAATTAAGAAGAATAAAGTAAATTCAGGTAACAAAAACAAAATAATAATCAAGAAAGCAACATGGAGCAATTATGGAAAGAGTATTCGCAGTTATGCCAATATATAGAGGTCCTCCATAAAAGCGTCACCCTTGCTCAGAAAGTTAGAATGTCTTTACCAATTAATTTAAGTATAATATCCATTTGTTTGTATTTCATGATTTCACTATTATTTCAATTATTTTAAAATAGTTGGCTATGAATAAACTTGACAATTTAATTTTTTGACAGATCATCTCAGTTAATACTTAACTCTCACTCAATCACATTCGTTTAAGAATTTAGAATTTTCAAAAATGATTTTCACTCACATTGATCGTTATAATATGTTCGTTACAATACAATTTTAACTCTGGATTAGCTCCAGTAGAATATAGAAACAGATTTAAACAAGCACTACAACCGAATAAAACTCTGATCAGAAAATTAGCTACGAAACTGAAAAATAATGGTTCATTTTTAAAGAAGAAGACAAGGTAGAACAGTGTTACTGATAATGTAAATAAGATAAACCGAGTTATTAATTATGTAAGAAATAAAAATACAGAAAATTTGGAAACATCATTAAGAGAAATTCAAATTGCTTGTCATATAAATAAAACAAGTGCTAGAAAAATTTTAAAGAAAAATGGTTGCCGGTGTTATAGAGCTAAAAAAGTTCACAATTTACAAGCGGGGGACAAACCAAGGAGGATAGGTGTAGGTGGCTGTTGGAAAAAAAGCGTGCCGATCCATTAATATGTAGTAAAATACTTTGATCCAACGAGGCAAATTTTTCCAATAATGGATTTTTTAATCGCAATATTCATTACAAATGGACTTCTGAAACTACACACTGGCATAGACCGACTGAGTTTCAAAATCATTTTTCAATAAATGTGTGGATAGGTATTTTAGGCACCAATTTAATTATTTTTATGATGGTCACCTCAGTGGTCAAAGGTACCTAAACTTTTTTGAGAAATAAATTTAATGAATTGTTACATGACCTACCTTTAGAGAATCGACACTACTTTCAATATTTTCAACAAGATGGAGCTCCTCCCCACAATTCCCAGATTTGCCTAGATTGCTTAGACGAAATTTTGCCTCAACATTGGATAGGTAACAATGGATTTATTCGATGGCCTCCTCGTTCTCCAGATATAACCCCAATGGAATTCTTTATATGGGGGTATATTAAAGATAAGGTGTTTTCGACGGCACCGCAAAATATAGAGGACCTAAAAGCTCGAATTCAACAGGCATGTATCACAGTTACCCCCGAAATACTGAGTAATATTTTAAATGCAGTGCCTCGCCGCGCTCGATTGTGCATAAGTAATCGCGGTGGACACTTTGAACACTTGATATCATATCTTAAAAAATATTTTGAGGATTAGATAAATATTAATGTTCTGTGTGCTATATTCTTTTTATTATTAATTTGTTGTTGTTACCTGAATTTACTTTATTTTCTTAATTGTGTTAATGTTTTATTATAGCAATGATTTGAACAACTTATTGAATTATTTTATCGTTTTATTTAATCATACTTCTCCACGGCCAGTATAATGCTTGTTAAAAAAAATTTATTGGTTTTAAAAAAATGTTTCTATAATTACAACGTAGTACCAATGAATAAATATGGCATGTGTATATCGTTGAAAAGGGAGGAAAATACTCTATTTAATGGCGCTATTTCCCGCCTTTTTCAAAATTTATTTTTTTTAACAGCCTGAAGAGTAAATCTCAAAATACAGCGGTTTTAAAAAAAATTTGATAAAACGTCGTTGAAACACTCTGTTTTGCAAAAAATTACCGCCTTAGAATTTTCCTCGTATCTCTTCAAAGAACGGAGATATTTGGCCTAGACGTTGACGCATTTTAGATATTTTCCGCCATAACCCTTAAAGTAGGCCATGGATTTCAAATTTCTTTAAACCATTTTGTAGGTTATATAAATCGGCACAAATTTCGTAAAAATAATTTTTTTTATACGACCGATATTAAGTGAGATATTCTCGAGGGCCCTGATAAAATGGACAGCCTGTATATAGCAGGGTTATTCACTATAATTTGACCCCTTTAATTATGTTATTATTACGAATAAAAAAAGTTTCGTATAAAAGTTGTAGGGGAATGGACAATACTCTGTTAAGTCTCAATCATTTAAAAAAAAAGTTCATTATTTTCAAGACTAGCTCAAGACTACAACCGAAAACTGGCAATTTAAAATTCCACGAAAATGTGACTTATATGTACTACGTAATTGAGAACACTACAAACATTAAATATCTGTGTCTTATAATAAATGAGACAATGAGATGGAATCACCATACCAAATATCTTAATACAAGATTAAGAAAACTTGTTCATGTATTCTATAGACTTCGCAACATTCTCCCAATTAATATCTTAAAAGTGGCATCTAAATCATTCGTAGAATTCCTACTTACCTACGGCACAATAATATGTGTGGCATATAACATCCAATCGAAAAATATAAAAATAACTCATTAATGCTGTGGAACACTCGAAGATATTCTACAGAACAACTTTTTCTAGATAGTAATGTCTTCAGTTTAAATGGATTATATATCCTTAATGTAGCCAAATTTATCTACAGAAATAGGGAACTAAGAGTACCAACAAACCACATACACAATATGAGACGAAATGAACGCAGTGCTCATTTTAGTCCTAGACCAAATTCTAATAAGCCTATTGGCTTCAAGGGTCCAAAGATATATAGTATTATTCCTGAATACATAAAAACAATAAACAATTTCAAATTATTCTACAAAATGTTGTCAATATTTATCGTGCATAATTTACATTTATCCGAAGAAATATTCTCATACATTTTATTTCAATTATTGCATTTAATTTCCATAACTTTAGAATAGTTATTCATAATTATCATTATTAGTCTTTTATTTGTTAGTTTTAGATGTTTGTAACTCTTAAACGGAATTCAAATTGTTAATTATTAACACTGATACTGTGTAACGTTACTTAAAACAATATTTTAATAAAATGATAAAGCACAAAACGATTTCCTCGTGAAATCAGGTGCATTTATATTATCAAAAATAACTACTGTACAAATAATATTGGTAAATTGGATTAAAATAAAGTTATTACTAAGATGCAATTGAAAAACAATTGCTTAAAATTATAATTAACTTTGTTGTTAATTATAATTTTAATCAGAATGTTGAAATGATTAAAACTAAAATTACGGAGAGAATTAACGAATTAAACCAGGACAATAATAGCCCTGTTTGAAACTGTAAATAATTTAAGAAAAGATATGAACTTTGTATCTTAAATAATAGAAATCAGTTTGAACAATTTTTATAGTTCATGAACCTAATTTCATGCTGCTGTAAAATTTGTTGCTATTTTACTTTATAAATTATTGTTCATCTCAGGATTTTATTTTTATAATACATTAAATTTTACTACTTCTGCTCTGCTCCTGTGTAACCCCTTTTGATGAAATAAAAATACAAAATATGAAACAATAACAATGATGTCATAGTATCATCAGTCCACTAGGGTTTTAAGATGACCCCACAAAAATCCAAACTACTGAGGTCGGGGAATCTTCCTGGCCATTGCCTATCCAACGGTTAGGATAAACCACATGTAAATGGACGCGAACAATTACGCTGAAATGAACAGGAGCTTTCTTAACGCAATTGGTACATCTTCAAACAACACAGGTAATTTTTCTTGGATAAAATGCAGGTAAGATTGTCCATTAAGGCGTCTTGGCAGAAACAAAAGGCCTATATAGTAGCATATAGTATAGCATTTCTAGAAATACTTGCTTTGTCTGTGAACATAATTTGTGACTCAAACTGCGAATTTAATGTAACAATCTGAGGGTACCACTGGCAGAAGATCTCCAAACAATTTGAGGACAAATATTCAGAACTCTAGCGATTTTCCTCGTACTCATCTCAGTATGTTCGTTGATTTCCTGCAACACCGCTTCCTCATTTTGGATGTTCTGGCAGTTTAAGATCCATCTACTGAAGTATCTTTTTTGGAAACTGCCAGATTCATAATGATGGCAACGGATAATCGAAAAGGGTCGGCTATCTGGCAAGGCATGATTAGGATATCTTTCCTCATACATATTTCTGGCTTTTATTGAATTACCATCTGCGATGCCATATACGTAATTCATTATCTCTATTTCCGCATTCGTATAATTCACCATATTCAGTGAGACATTGGAATAAAAACGAAAAAATAAAATAAATTCAATGAAACATTAAAAATCTAAAAAATAATACAATGAGATGGTTTTGAACACCAACAACTTACTTTATTAAAACATAATATTTTTAGTCGTAAACTCCTCTAAAAAATCCTTATTCTACTATAAGGAACGTAACCAGACTGCAACCAACAGCTACTCCCGGACTATGTGCCCCGCCGAGCGCTCAATTACAAGTTACAAGCCTAGCGTGTTAAGTGTAATAATTGTATATTATCGTCGAAACGCTAATGCTTCGATTGCAACAAACACCAGCCGAAAGACTGATCCTACTTAAAGGATCTCTCGTGCCAGTCATCACACACCACTTGCAGACTGCAGTTCCGAGCTGTTGGCTCTCGTCAGTGTAAGGTAGGCATGTGACGACCGACACGAGGATCACTTGACTATTTAGTACATTTCGGTATCTTTGGGATAGCGACGTAAAATTTTCAGCAGGCGCCATCTAGCGGTCCAGTGTCTGTTGCAATCGAAAAATAAATAGCCTGACTGGGCTTAGCATAATTCAAATGTGCTTTTAGAGGGCGGAATATTAAAACATAATATTTTTAGTCACAAACTCCTCTAAAAAATCCTTATTCTAGTATAAGGAACGTAACCAGACTGCAACCAACAGCTACTCCCGGACTATGTGCCCCGCCGAGCGCTCAATTACAAGTTACAAGCCTAGCGTGTTAAGTGTAATAATTGTATATTATCATCGAAACGCTAATGCTTCGATTGCAACAAACACCAGCCGAAAGACTGATCCTACTTAAAGGATCTCTCGTGCCAGTCATCACACACCACTTGCAGACTGCAGTTCCGAGCTGTTGGCTCTCGTCAGTGTAAGGTAGGCATGTGACGACCGACACGAGGATCACTTGACTATTTAGTACATTTCGGTATCTTTGGGATAGCGACGTAAAATTTTCAGCAGGCGCCATCTAGCGGTCCAGTGTCTGTTGCAATCGAAAAATAAATAGCCTGACTGGGCTTAGCATAATTCAAATGTGCTTTTAGAGGGCGGAATATTAAAACATAATATTTTTAGTCGCAAACTCCTCTAAAAACTCATTATTCTACTATAAGGAACGTAACCAGATTGCAACCAACAGCTACTATCCGGACTATGTGCCCCGCCGAGCGCTGAATTACAAGTTACAAGCCTGGCGCGTTAAGTGTAATAATTGGATATTACCATCAAAACGCTAATGCTTCGATTGCACGAGAGCTGCTTTAAGTAGGATCAGTCTTTCGGCTGATGTTTGTTGCAATCGAAGCATTAGCGTTTCAATGATAATATGCAATTATTACACTTAACGCGCCAGGCTTGTAACTGGTAATTCAGCGCTCGGTGGGGCATATAGCCCGGAGAGTAGCTGTTGGTTGCAGTCTGGTTACGTTCTTTACAGTAGAATAAGGATTTTTTAGAGGAAATTGCGGATAAAAATATTATGTTTTAATATTCCGCCCTCTAAAAGCACATTTGAACTTACTTTATGTCAACAAATATTGTTTTAAAAAGGATCTTTGTAAATACGTAATTTATTCCAGGATAACTAGATTTACGTTAGTATTCAAAAATTATTGGTCAATACTATTAAATGGAGCAATTTGAATTTGATTGTTCTAATCAAGAACTGGGTCTGCCGAGAAAAATGCAAGAGATCGCTTTCATGCAAAATTGACTAGGCTAGCCAGAAAAAATATTCACATGGAAAAATGTCAGTGGCGTACCACTTTTTTGGCAAAAAATATTAGAGGCCATATTTGCAGGGACGCCATTGGTGAAGCGATAAAATAATTTTTTAAACTAAAATATACGGTTTTATATCCTATCAATGCATAACAAAGCTGAAAATAGTTTCTAAAGTACTTTCTGAGATATTAAAAAATAACAATAAAAAAACATATTCCTGTACCACGCACCATGCGGCTCCAGCTTCTGACAATAAGCATGAGCCGAACCCTACCCAGCGTAGACGTAGTCAACCCGATGGTGTTTTCGGGAGTGGTAGAAATATTTTCCATAAGCTGGTAAATCAAATCAATATTTTTCAGAATTATGAATCGCCTGCTTATCTGCTACATTCTAAGTAAGTAGCAAAGTGTTTAGTAGATTGCTTCAACAGTAGTTCATTGATTGAATGTGTTATGTGGTGTTATCAACGGGATTTTTTGTGTTCCTCACATCCTTTCCCCGTGACTAAATGGGCCGCTATTAAATAATATTTGAAAGAATCATTTCGAAATTATTCATCCTAATTCAACATATAAAAGAGCTCCTGCACACTGTGGTGTTTCAAACTATTTGCGGGTAAACAATAATCATCCTGAAGGCTGACCACTTTATTCAACCGATTTGGCGCCTGCCGATTTTTTGTCAAGGGCTATTTAAAAGACGTTTATGTGACCCCTGTAAACGTTAGAGAAAAAATTTAAAGTGTCCTTTTTTTCTGATTTGCCAAAAAAACTATTCCCGAATAAATTTGAAATAAGTTTTACTTAAAAACTGATTATTTTACAAAAAATACAAGAACTACTATTCGTGTAAGATACTTTACATTTTCAAATTCTGTTCATTAATTAATTGAAAAGTAACACACAAAAAATAGAGAAAACATTGTATTTAGACCTCCTCAGTTTTAACCGCTCCTAAATATAGTTGCTATTTTGTCATATAAAGAGTAAGAAGCTGTGACATAAGAGACGTTTAGCAGATATTCATAAAAAACAATTTTTAGAATATTTACTTGAACAACTTATATCTCGAAAACTAAGTAGTTTCTGTGTAGCGTTTATTTTTGCTAATAGACTCTCACAGCGATTCTTTTGTATGTAAATAGGTAGGCAACCGACAATTCAGAATATATATTTAAGATTTTATCTAGCAGGGTTATCGCTTATGTATGGTTAGCGCAGGGTTGTTTTTTGATTAGCAGTAGGAGCCAGCCACCATGAGAACTCCGTCTCATTTATTTCACTTGAATCCCGTCTTAGAGATACAGTGGAGCAACATATTCGGAAATTTCAACCCTATGTGCTAGAGTTTTTCAAGAAGCCATTTCCATCCAGGTAACGATCCTAACTCAATTAATTATACGGGGGTATAATGAAAAGGGGTCGTTGTTGTTTTTTTGTAATTTTTTTTAATACTTTCCTAAAAATACGTTTCTTTTTAGGCTTCAAAATGTTAGTTTGAAATACCAGTTTAACATTACCAATTTAAGTTTAAAATAGGTACCAAGTTGTATATATTTTTCTTTTAACATTTCTTTCTAATAAAATCTTTATCATAATATCAAATATCCTTCCTGGCTTAAGATTGCCGAAGAAAAGTTATGAAATAGAAAGTCAGTGGCGTCCTGGGTAAGTAAAAGAATCTAACTAATTATTAAATAACATCTTACATCAAAAACTATAATCCCTTATAACATACACTGAACTAACTCATTCTCTCCAAACAAAAGAGCTGCCGTTCGTCTTGCGTGTAAAAAGGTAAGTGTAGCCTTTGTAAACATTACATCTGACTCGGGTTTACAAGAACTTTTTTTCTTATTTTGAAAAGTTCTATTACTTCGTGAAACTTGGCCTATGCAGTTTGGGACATGCTGTATGATCAATTTGTCAGTAATATATTCACTATCGCATATTGGAATAATCTTTAGGGTGTATTTACCTTAAAAATATATCAATATATCTCATGAGCTCCTTACAACATTTCTAGAAGACGTAATAAATCACTAGTACATTAGCCTCTTTCGATTTTCCAAAGACATCCTATTGCTAAGTATTCGTAATATTGGCAACTGATACATTATATTATGTTAAATTTATTCAACAACATACTTCCCACTCAGAAATATATACGTTAATGTCATAATGTAAGTAATAAATTTACTAATGCCATTAAATTAGAATGTTGTTTGAGTGTATACAATGTGTCTCACTTTTCATCACTCCCCCCAATATCTCGGCCATTTGTTGATCGATTTAGATAGTTAAAAAGTATTCATTCCTTTACAAAAAAATCATATGTTTCAATAATAATCGCCCTATTATTCGCGTTATTTATTGTCGAATATTTACATAACTTGGTAGTAGTGTAATAATGACGCTAATTAATCATTAGGGCACCTTTTTTCTTCAAAGAAAATATCAAATAACTAAACTTTAATTTTTGTAAAGTCATTGTAACTTAAACAACACTTAAAATTATTACTTAAAAAATATATATAATTTTAAAAAGTAAATATTAAATACAATCTTTCTGCACTAGTCCTCCATCAATTCTGATACATCTTTCAATTGTATTCTTATTATTTTTTAAAACTTTTCTTACTTCTTTAACTGTTACTTCATTACATGCTTCTCTAATTCTGTCACATAGTTCCATATTTCGTGGCCTATTTTTATAGACTTTATTTTTTATGATACCTTAATAAGAATCCATAGGGGTAACGTCTGGTGATCTAGGTGGTCACGCAATTAAAGGACTATTTCTTTCAATCCAACGCATAGGGAAGTTGTTATTCAGCCAATTTTTAACTATTACTGCATTATGAATGGAAGCTCCATCTAGTTGGAAATGAATGTTTTGTTGTGCGGCTAAAGGTAAATTTTGAACAGCATCTAGAAATTTATTAGTTAAAAAATGTAGGAATCTACCACTATTTAACGTGTCATCAAAGAAAAATGGTTCAATCAAGGTCTCATTTAAAATTCTACACCAGACATTTACTTTTTCGGAATACAGCCATTTACAATTTATAACCCAGTGTGGGTTTACCGTTGACCAATACCTTGAGTTTTGCGATGAGACCACGCTATTTATTGTAAATCGTCATCACTGAAAATAATTTTTCTCAAAAAAATTTGTGTCATTTAAAAACAAACCCTGTGCCCCGAAGTAATATTCCAATCTCCTCTCTGTGTCTCCTTCTTCCGTAGTGTGTAAAAACTAGGGCTTGTATGGTTTTAAATTATGACGTTTAAGGCACCTCTAAATTTTATTTCTGTCTACATTCAATAGAGGTAAATCTTTGACACTAACACATGGTTCAGCGTTAATTCTAATATTACTTGATCCAATGGATGATCGGCAACGTTGTATTTTTTGGCTCTAAGTTTGGATACATCTCCAGTTCTATTAAATATACTATTAATTGAATCAACCGTGGTGTAGTTAATCTGTGGGCGTTCTGGATGTCTCAAATTGAAAATACTGTCTGCATCTCGATAAGAGAGTGCACACTGTCACTAACAATTCTTATTATTTCAATTTTATCAGCAATACTTAATTGTTGTGCAGCCATGTTTAAATTTAATTTAGACATTCGATACAATTGTCAAATCCATTCCAGAGCACTCCATGATAACAGAGATATTAGTATGCCGAGTTTTAAGTATTTTAAGAAATAATTACCAATATTCAAATACTCATTTCATAATAGCGTTCTGGATAAAAAATATATAATAATAATAATAAATGTCTTTATTCACTTCTTATTCAACATTTTGTTAACAAAAGTAAGTTAAATTGATCAATAATAAAAAATATATTAATAAGTAAGGTACATAGAGGTATAGAAATATAAATTAAAGAGCGAAGGACGAAGTTTCAGATTAGAGCTCTTTTCAACTTAATCCCAAAAATTGCCTTAATAAATATAAAATGTAGTCTATAACTAATTTATAAAATAAAGAAAAAAAAAACAAAATAAATGAATTTTAATGCTTTGTATTTCTAGAGCACATAAAATAAAAGTGATTGCCTTATTTAATTGGTTTCCATATACAAAATTAGAATTGAGTGTCTCTCATAAGTTGTTTTAATTTCTTTTTGAAATTAATTATTGACGTATCCTTCATGACAGGTGGAAGTTTATATACAGTTTGGGAGCGAGATATGAAAAACTACGTGCAAGGACAGCGGTATTGTGATTCGGTATTAATAAAATATTTTTATTTCGTGATGATCTATCTAAATTAAAGTTACTCAACTTGATCAATCTATTATATAGATAAGTAGGCTTATTAGATATTAGCAGCTTGTGAGTGAAACACAAAAAATGATATTTATGCATGTCATTAATTTTCATCCAGCCTGCATCTTGGAATTTGTGACTTACATGTTCAAACTTCCTGATACCATAGGAGAAGCGTATGCAAGAATTCTGCATCCTCTGAAGTCTATTTCTGTCTATTTTCAGCAAGTGTGAGCCGAATACTACATCGCAATGTGACATCTTTGAAAAAATTAGGGTCTCGCACAGCTTTATTTTAGGTTTTGATTAATAACGTTTTTTTGTGGATATAGTAGTTTCAGAGCGCTGTAAGAAGTTTTTAGTACTTGATTAATATGTTTTGTAAATCGTAAATCTGAATCAAACCACACACCTAAATTTTTGCATTCGTCAACTAGTTGCAGAACATTGTCAGCTAATGAAATTGTTAATAAATTATGTGCTATGCGCCTTTTCTTTTTGGGTCCAAATAGTATGATTTGTGATTTATTTGGATTTAATTTCAACTAACTTCAAGTGATATTTGTAGGAGGGAATTTAAATCTTCATTAATTTTATTGTTTGCAGTGAATGATTGTCAATAGCAAAATTGTGGTATATCTGTGTGTCGTCAGCATAGTGATGAATAGTGCAGTTGGTAACTACTGAATGAAAGTCTGAAATATAAATTGAAAATATCAAGGGGCCAAGGATGGACCCTTGTGGCACACCAAATTTGACAGGAAGGGAATTGGATACATTGGACTTTAATTATACCCTTTGGGTTCTGTCACTAATGTAGTTTTGTATTTATTCGACCGAGTGCATATCAAAACCAAAGAACACAAGTTTCTTACAGAGTATTTTATGGTCCAATGTATCAAACGCCTTGCTAAAATCTAACAATACTAGGCATGTTAATTCATTTATATCAGTGTTATGCACTATATCATCAGTAACACAGGTAAGAGCAGTGGCTGTACTATGATTAAATCTAAATCCTGACTGCATTGAGGAAATGATGTTATATTCTAGAAAATATTCTGGTATTTGTTCGTGCATTGCCATTTCTAGAACTTTGGATAATGTAGGAAAAATGCTAATGGGACGCAGGTGAGAAATATCATAGGATTATCTATTTTGGCTAATGGTAGAATGTTTCCATGCAGAAGGAAATGTTGAAGTTGTTATAGCCGAGTTGACGGTAAAAGTTATGTGGTTGATCAAATATGTACTTACTATGAGAAGCATTTTAATAGAAATACCATCCAATCCGGTAAAATTACTTTTTATCTTAAGAATACACTTTTGGATTTTGTTGAGGTCAACACCTAAACAAGGCAGTGTTCCAAATTTGGCCTAATATTGTATTTATTAAGTAGAGGAACATTTTCGCCAGTGTTGATGTTTGAAGTTACGTGAAAATACGAATTGATTCGATTAACATCACATAGATCGTCTGGTATATTATTTCTTAACTTTTTATTGCTAATCAAATCCATAGCACGTAAAGTTTACCAAGTTTTTTTTACTATCTCTGTTTCTAAGTACAAATTCTAAATACTCACGCTTCTCTCTACGTATCGCCTTAGTAATATAGTTACGAAGGTCTTTATAAAAATTGAAGCCAGCTGGAAGTTTTGATTTTTTATATTTATTAAATGCATTGTTACGCAATTTTATCATATCTTTAATAGTGTCAGTCATCCAAGGTGCTAGTGGTTTTGAAACACGCACTGTTCAAAGAGGAGCGTGAGTGTCGAAAAGTTGTAAGACTTGATTATTGAAGAAATTTAACTTATCATCTACATTATCCAGAGAGTAAATATAGTCCCAGTCGACCAAATTCAATTCATGAGCGAATGACTGCTCGTTAAAATATCTAATATCGCGATATTCAACAAATTGTAGTATTTATTTACTTTTAAGTTACTTATTTCACAGGATGTTAAACAATGATTAGATATTCCAGGAATATCTACTACTTTTGTAGATTTTATTGTTTCACTCCTGGACATCGCTATAATATCCAATAAAGTGCTTGTTTGGTAAGTGATGCGTGTAGGTTCACAAATTATTTGATTTAAGTCATATATTTCAAGAATATTAGATACATTGAGAGAACCTGCATTATCCATACATAAAAGATCAATATTCAAGTCACCCATCATTACAATGGCATCAGAGTTTGTCATAATTAAAGATAACGTAGTATCAAGCTCCTCTAGCCCAGAGTTTACGCTAAAAGTTGGGGGACGATATAGTGCTCCAAACAGATATGACTTACCAAATAATTTTACAGATATCCATAATTGCTCTAAAAAGTTATTATTAGATAGATCAATTAAATTATATTTGATGGGATTTTTTATAAATAGAGCAATACCGCCGCCTCTGCCTTCTCTGTCCTTTTTTACCAGACTATAATTGGGTATGATAAAATTATCTGAGTTGATACACTCATTTAACCTCGGACATTGCAAAAATAGAAAAATCTTCGGTACATATATAGTCTTTTAAAACATCAAAACAACATATCCTAATGCTTATTTAGCGTCATTATTTATATAACTGTAAATATTCGAATATAAATAACTCGAATAGAAGGGTGATTATTATTGAAATCTTAGATATGATTTTTTTGTAAAGGAATGAATATTTTTTAACGAAATTTTGTGTACAGGAGTTTTAAGCCATGCCGAACAAGATTCTGTAAAAACAAAAATCCTCTCTCAATCGCTAATATAAATTCCTAAGTTTTGCCCATTTCTTTTTATCATAGTAGGCATATTTAATTTTGAAAGAAAAATTTCTAAGTAACTTTTTAATTACAATCTGAAACACAAGAAGTATACCTTTGATCTAAATCGATCAACAAATGGCTGAGATATTGGGGTGTAGTGGTGAAAAGTGAGACACACTGTATAATTTAATCAAATTCGTGAAAAACAACTATTTTTATCCCTAAACGTAACATATACATTATACACATTTGGGATTATACCCCTTATATAGTTTTATTTTCATCCACCTACTTCGAACGTTAGATAACGAAGGCAGCAGCAACTAACTATATCACTCCTGCCCTAAATGTTTGACAGGCGAACCGGAAAAAAATATATATATACTAGAGCTAAAACTTTAGGTCAACAACATCCTGCCAGCACAGTTTAACATAAATTTCCCATTTCACCCTAAACTAAACATTTGTTCGGAAAGTTGAATGCCAACAAAGTAAGCTAACTAGTCGTCAACTTTGTTTACCATAGGGTGTTAGTTAGATTGAGATTTAGGTGTCATGTCTCACCAAGGCACATATTATAATGGTTTATATTATATACTAAACACATATTCGACTGGTAATTTAATATACCGACATTATTTAATAGAACGGTGAAGGCCTATTAATAAAATCATTAATCTAACGGTAGAATAAATTTTACAATAATTATAATTTCACGTAGAATGCTTGTACACTACACTAAAAATTACATACCTTGCATCCTTGGCCAGTCTTCATAAGCAGGCATCATCAGACTGGCTTTAGTTCGTAGTTTCTTGTTGGTGTGATTGTCAAATAACCTATCAAAACGTATCTAAACTCATCTCATTTGAAATCAGCAAAAAATCTCATCGAAATATTTTACATGAACCTCGTGCGACAGGTAAAAACAACGTCAGAAGATATTTTTGGAAGTAAGAAGACTTATAGGCCAATCAAATGGTTGAAAATACCTCATTTTCAGTAATTGAAAATATGTAAAAATTAGAAAAAATTCCCTAGAATTCAATGAACTACTTTACCCTACCTGAATTTTTGGGTTTCATTTTCAAAATGGCGCCCAAAGTTCGCAAAAAACAGTTTTTTTCATTTATAAAAAACTAAACATTTTAGAAAAAAATGATTCAAACAAAAGTGATAGGAATTTTTAATACGGATTGAATAAATCTAATCCGGTTTTGATCGATAAATAAATTAATTAGTTATTGCAAGAAACCGCTAGAAATTCGCAATTTTTTCAAATAGCTGTATCTCTTTCAAAAATAAATACTTTTTTTATGAAACTTAGTGAAAAGATATTTCTTGATAAGCAAAATAAAAAGATTTTTTCAAAATTAAAATATATTTTATAGATTTTGCAAAAATCGAGTTATTCGAAAAAGAAGCGTTTTTGTAAAATCCCCATAATTCTTAGGCCGCCACATCTTTAAGAACGGTCATGGGCTTAAAATTTTATATAATAATTACACTATTATGTGCAAATATTGCGCGGGCCTCAAATTGATTTCAAATATTACAAACAACGATCGAAAAATCGTTTTTTTTTTTTCGAGGCCATAAAACTTTGATTTAAATTCGTATCAAAATGTCAATACTGCCATTCGATAGTTGACATTTTTTCACGAATTAAAAAAAAAAATCTGTTTTACGACCAACAGGGGCCGAGAAAGATTTTTTTTTTTCTAAAAATCGCCACGACCTCATTTATTAATATTAAGGGCCGAAATTTACACATGTTATAGTTGAATACTTGTACTTCAATGTGAAAAATAGTCCGCAACGATTGGTCAGATTTTCTTTCATTAAACTTCATTTTTATGGGCCCCGCATATTACTTGCTCCGCTCGACACGTTGATACGAGCGGTGGGGGAGAGAAGACTGTAATACTACTATTGTATATGTCGATCCTACGTAACGAACTACGTGTATTTTTTCTTTTCATGTACATTTATAAAGCTTTTTTATCAGTTATGAATTTGTATTTACATAATGGTACGTATCTTATTGAGATAATAAAATAATAAAAGTAATGTCGGTTAGTTGAAGAAATAAAAAGGCGGAAAGTAGAAAAATTTCTGATTCATTAAACATATAAATAAAAGTATAAAAAACAGTATACAATCAGTTATTTTTTTGATTGTATGAAAATTATATTAATTTATTTTTGAACGTTTCTTAGGCCTCCATTCTTTGCTACTACTGTTTAACACGATTTCTTGTTCATCACTATCGTCATCGTCAAAGTTTTCTTGGTCTGATTCGATTTCATTTTCTGATAAACATGGCTCGTCCATATCTTCCTCGATATCTTCAGTAACTATAGTTTTTTCTTCGATATTAGAACAATTGTAATCTTCGCACTTCAAACATAAATTAGAACATTTTAATCCATGTTTTCGGCAGCTGCACGCATTAGTTTTGCAATCACCGCTTTCGCATCTACATGCAATGTTTTTAATATCTTCGGGAATCATGTGATCAGAGCTATATACAGGCAGCAAAGTATTGTTCAAGTATTCATCCCGCATAGGTAAAATAAACATTTTCCCTTTTGTAGAACTGAAATAAAATTAGCCCTATGGCCTCAAAAAGTGATATAGATTTAAAAATTATGTATAATGGATCTGTACAATCTTATATTCTGTTTCATCTGCCTCTCTTTTCCTAAGCACACCGTCATTCGGCTGTGTCATAGGCGCCCGCTTTGAAAGTAGGATTATTTTAGGGATCCGCCGCCTGTTCAATAAAGCAATAAAACGGATCTTTTTTGTTTCCTGTTGCAATAGTTACATTACATCTATTCATCTGTGGATTCCAAAGTGCATTATAGTAGTACATTTTGTATTCGTGTGATATTTGTTGTTTTTAATTATTTGTGCATATAGGAATATGCTCGAAGTTCTTTCGTTTTATGTGACTCTTTCGTCGTTTTTAGCTGGCGTACTTAGTTTATATAGGTAGTCGTTAAAAGTGTAAGTTGATTATATTCGAAGGATGGTTAAATTACGGTTAATTAAATTTTATAAAATTAAAAGGCATAATTAAACATTCTTTTTATTATTATTAACAGAAATAATCTAATGAAATTATTTTTGCTGTAATCCTAACTAAAAGAATTTCAACCCTTTGTATCAATTACTACATATTATTACTGCTTTCTGATCTCCAAAAGTAAAAAACCTGGGACAAATTTTAAGAAGTACTTTGATTTATATTTCTGTTGAAAATTTATGAAAAATATCTATTCCAATCCTACAAGACTATTGCTCTATAATATACGGAGTGTTTCAGATAGTCAATCATTATTATTTGTAATATTATATTTATTTTTTCGCTTAAGCTGAACTATTTTTTAATTCTCAGATTCTCAGGTCTTTATTTAACAAAAAAAGAGTGGAAACAAAACCATGCACTGGGGTTTCATCCAATTTACTTCCAAATATTGATATTAACAGAACCAGTTCTCTAGTTAGTGATAATTTTTGGAAAAACAAAATTCTACCCAAATTAGCAACATTTTTCGAGAAATGCCTCCTACCGTAGTTGGTAGATCCATGCTATATAAAGGGTTTGGAAATAAGAAACCCAGATCGAAAAAAAAAAACCTTTATTCAATATTTTTTTACCAGTTTACCTATATTATAATACATATTATTATACAGAGTGTTCACTTTTTCATTGGGATTGTATCTCCAGATGGTGCCAACATGGTTGGCGAAACGCGTGTCGAGTAGTATATTCAAGTGTAGTGTTTAAGTGTTTTAGTGCTTCTGAAACTTACGTCAGAAACAGTCTCACACAAAAAGTCGCAACTCCCTCCAGGATTTCACAACCAAGCATTCCAGAACTTCAAAAGGTAGAAAGCCGATTAAATTAGAATTAAGTTGTACATTTTAAAGGTCGTCAAGATGTCGTTTGCAGATTTGAAAAATCTTCTGTATTCTCAGAGATATTCTGAAAATAGTGAAAATCGCTATTTTTTATATTTGTTATTGACGCGCAAATAGGATTTAGAGAAAAATTTTTAGATAAAAGTTGAGTGTTGTTCCGTTGCTTATTTAAAATTCTCAAATTTACAATTGCACCATTTCGACGCTATTCATCGCGACGCCCAACTTTGGTTGTCCTTATGAATGGCTATCCTTTGTCAAGGAAATTGAATTAGCAGCATATGATTTAATACATAATATTATTATAATAGGGAAGTACTACAAAAAATGTTCGTTTTTTATTTCTACATTAAATTGCCGAAAAATATATAGTTTGTTCCATTTGAAAAAAATGAGAAATGTCAATTAAAAAAGTTCTTAACTGAAAAATAATTTTTAGCCGCCCTGTACATATTTAGGAAGTAAAAATAATTCAAAAACATTAATTAGATGTCTCGTAACTAGTATTCATATAAGTTTTTCTTAAATCCCATAATTGTGACTCTTGATTTTTTCAATATGTAGATATTATTATTATTATCTGCAGATGGCATTATTTCAACAAAAAAAATCATTACATCCAAGTGGTTGGGAGATAGCCAATAATAATATAGGAATGAATAGAGTTTAGAAAGAGGCTCAAATAATGTTCTGATAATATGTAGCATTCCATTTTAAAAAGCCACTTGATTCTGTAATTTTTTCTTGGCTCGCCCTGTATATTGGAAAATAATTTTCGGTTCTAAACTTTTTATTTAGTCTACTTGTATGTTTTTTTTTTAATTTCTAGCCATTGTGGAACTCGAGAAACCAAAGTCCGACGCACTATTGCCCTACCTTGTATATACTTCCCTATTATAATAATATTATGTATTAAATAATATGCTGCCAATTCAGTTTTCTTAAAGAAAAGATTACCGTTAATAAGGAAAACCATAGTTGGGCGTCACAACGTCTAGCGTTGAAATGATACAAATGTAAATATGAGATTTGTAAAGAAGCAACCGAATTCCATTCAAATTATTTATAGATTTTTTTTAAATCATCTGTATCATTTGAGAAAATTAAACATCGCGATTTTCTCTGAAATTTCTCAACATTTTTCAAATCTTAAAATCCGCTTTAACAAACTTTATTTATATTTCACAACTTTTCTCTAATTTAACCAACCTCCTATCTCTTACAGTTTAGAATTAATACAATCCCATTAAAAAAAGTGGACACCCTGTATACAAACGTATTCTATTTTTATTTTTCATTTATTTTAAAGTACTTATAATAGCAAAACTTTTAAAGAAAATTATTATTGTATATCTCGCCCGTTTCACGCTAACAATAAAAATACTAATTTTACTTATTATTTAATTGGTTTATTTAATTTAATTCTATATTAACTATTAATAATGATAATTTGAAAAAATGCATTAATACATATTCTATAAAGTATTGCACGCCTATGACTTATTTAAAACGGAAGGTCAAGTATACAAGCAACGCACGAGGGTTGTATTTAGCAATTTTGTTGACGTGAAGTCTTTTACAATTAAAACTATGACGCATATACTCCGAAGTCCTCTTAACATAAAACATTGATTGAATCATCGACAACAGATTTGGTCTTGGATGCTTGGATGTAAGTTATATACATTATTTCTGTCATAAAGACATTACCTCGACAGATTTTAATTTAATTAAAAAAGAAACTGAAACGGATAACATAGTGTAGTCTGTTATAAATTTTGTCAAAAAAGGTTGGACAAAATGTTGTAAAGAAGATTTGTTGTGAGAATTGTTCTATTAATAAGGCTAGTCCTTCTAAAATGAAATTGTGTCCTTGGGTATGATCTGCATAAGTTTTTTCTAGAATCAATATTGATTATTTGGGTTCATTCTTAAATAAACATTTTTGGGTTATTTTAGATGCCTATTCTAAATGGATAGATAAACATCTTACTACAAAAATATAACCACACATTTCAAGGTATAGATTGCCAAAAATAAAAGTATTTGATACTGCTCGAAATTTGGCTAGTACTGAATTTAATTTTTTTTTTTTTTCAAATTTAATATTGAACATATGAACCTCAGCACCAAATTATTTTCAGTCAAATGGCGCAGCAGAATGCAGTGAAAACTTTAAAAAGTGCTTTAAAAAATGTTTTAGGGCAAAATAACAGTTTAAAAGTATGTTAATTTTTAAACGTGACATGCGTACAAGATTTAGTTTGTCAGAACCCGCTTCAATAAGCAATACACTTTAAAATAAGATTTCAAGGGAGCAAATTTTACAGAAAGAACATTTTAGCCCAATAAAGAAAAAATTGAACTTGGAGATAATATAACGGTCAAAAATTTTCTAATGGTAAATAAGGTAACTTGGATTCCAGCAATTGAAAAAATAATAGGCAAGTGCATGTATGTAAAAGTGCCTGCAGTTAATACAACCTAGAAACGTCATACTAAGCAAATGTTAAATGCTAATATTGAAGTGAGTAATCAAGACTCCCTGAATTTGCCCGCCAGTAATACTAGTTGTCTTAAAGAGTTTAAAGACAACCATTCGAATAAAAATAAAGAAAATTTAAATAACCCTGAAAATAACATTATTACATAAAATTGAATATTCCTATATATATTTTATTATATTTTTGTGAGGGGAGAATGTGATATATTGAATAATATATGTTAAACATGTTTTGCCCATTATTAACTTTAATATGGACGCTAGGTAAACAACAATTGTAAAATGAAGGTTTTAAAGAAATAAACGTATTTCTGAATAATTGTATTTAATTTAATATATTATAACAAGCTCGCATTTTCGTAGATTTGTTGATAGAAACAAAAATCAAAATATTGTAACAATTTTGTTAAGTTTTCGTGCGTGCATGAACTATAAAATATACTTAATATACAGATATAGGTAATTGAAAAAATTAAACAGAGTAAGAAAAGATTTTTTTCAGTTTAATTTATAAGTGTGTAAAAGATTATTACTAAAGATCCGTGGAAGCCTAATTGTGATAAAGCAGATACATTAATCTCAAAATTTGGTGAATTTAGCTGTTAAATTTACGAAGGAAGTTCTATTCGAGACTTGTGTTGGGAGCTGCTGATGGAGCTCACTTGTGGCACTTACGGGACTACTAAATAATTATTAATGGTCAGTTGTAAACCGATACTAAATAATAATTAATGACTTAAGCCATTCCTAACTTGTCATGTCTTATTTAATGATCCAAATTTCGATATACACATCTGGGAAATTTTTAGTCCAGATAAAATTAATGTCATACATTTCTAATATTTTTGTAGATGTTCCAGTTAATAGTTAATTAATTTGACTTATATTTTAAAAGAAACATTTATTAGAAATAGAGTACTTCGATTTAAGTAATGAATATGAATCTCAGAAATGTTTTTATCTGTATATTTTTTTGGTTGCAGTTAATAAGTTTTTGTAACTTACAAAAAAGTTCTTGTATATACCTTTCGACATTCCCTAAAAAATAAGCGCTTAAACAACTATTTATTTTACAGTGTTATTGTTTACGATTTTTATAAGCTTTTACTTTCAATAATTCATTACAGCAAAATAAATTCAGATCCTTATTTTTAAGAAAAACCTGATAGTTAAGGCGGGCGGTATCGCGTATGTACAATTTCTCCCATATCCACGAACCGACTCAAAAACATTTTTGATAGGCGATTAGAGAAAACTTGTTTGAATAGCACGGGATTATTTTTTCTTGTGTGGAAAACAAAATGTGATTTTTTTTTTAGTTTTCAGTAGTCCAGTACCATTCTGTCGAGTATACTCTAAACGGCTATCAATTTTTTTTTACTCCATGGATGTAGGAGAAATTGTCGAATTACGAAATCATTTATTGCCCCAAAGTGCTAAAAGCTGGGACATGGCAAGTTGAAAGCTTATGCTCTAAATAGCATACATTCACATTTATTCTAATATTGACCTTTACAAATGGGCTCTATTCAAAATGTTCGAGTTATTCACATGAATTGATGGTCGACATCGTATTCTATATTCTGCCAAATTTTAGAAACAAATATGTGTCCGATTCTAAAATTATATACTTTTCATAAAACATGGTCTCTAATGCAGATGTCCAAATTTGAAGGCTTTTATTTTCGTTCCAGCGAGAATTTTATTTATTTTGCTACTTTTTTCTTTCTTCATGAATTTGCTCAAAAACAAAGTATTAAATAAAAAAAATCGTTCTCTAGTAAAGCTACAGTGCCATCCGTCCCAATTGCAATGATTTACCGCTCATACTTTTAACATTAAGAACAAGCGATGTATAGTAATTAATAAGAAACAATGACAGTCGATGTTCCATTTTATCGTCCCTTTACATCTGGCCCACAACTTGCGATACCATTGTCTATTAAATACTAATACAATATATAACTACTAATAACAATACAATTATTTTATTAATCATATTTAAGATTTATATTCCATTGCTTAAAACTTATTTGAGGCATAAATTGATTATTTATCATTTATTTGCTTCTGGGATAATTGCATCTGTCATAAAAATCAATATAAAACATATTCCAATGTTAATATATATTTTTTGTATCAGGAGATTGTAATTTTTGGTTAAGACAGATCGAAAATGTTTCTAGCTTGAAGAAAAAGATGTTTTGGAAAACATATTAAATTTTTCCAATTATTGAATGGTGGTTTTAGAAACACATTCGATGATGATATATTTAAGATGGTAGCTCAGTGTGCTAGCGTCTTGGTAGCAGACCCGCGAGGCGAAACAATTTTTCATTAAAAAAAAATTGTCCGAGGAGTGGTTCGGAGTCCATAGTAAACTGTAAGGCCTCGTCTCTCTTTACCTAGCGCAAGATCTTTGAGACCTTCCAGGGAGTTACTTCGGTAACTTGAGAGCGGTTAAGAAAACTATTTTTTTTAAGAATATCGATTTTATTCTCAAATTATATATGAACAACGAAGGTAT
The DNA here is from genome assembly GCA_963675555.1 of Leptura quadrifasciata. Classification (NCBI taxonomy): domain Eukaryota; kingdom Metazoa; phylum Arthropoda; class Insecta; order Coleoptera; family Cerambycidae; genus Leptura; species Leptura quadrifasciata. Next base: position 89,322,157 of record OY776675.1, read on the forward strand.
TGATTATCTGAATTATGTGCAAGGAATACTGGGTTATTCAAAGACCACTGATATACTATCACCTATATACAGCCTACATCAGTACTGCCAAGGGCTCACTATCAATGCAATATTTAGCTAAGTTAGATGCAACTAATCCAGATCCTACTAATCACTTCAAATTCCACCACCATCTCTAAGAGCTGTAACTATATGTAAATGTAATGTAAAAGACAAGTATAGTTTGTGCCCTATTTATTACAAAATTTCTTTTTGTATAGATTATAAAAGTAAATGGTGTATGTCAGAAGACATAGGAATATAAGGTGAAAAATACAGGAACCACACATTATTGAATTTGATTTACGAAAAATTTTATAAAATTATTAAGTATTAAATATTATTGATTTAGCAAAAGTACAAAAAAAATACAGAAAACGACTGTATTTATTTAATCCATACGAAATTAGAATAAACGTTGACGTTTACGCCAAAGGAATAGTCAGAGGTTATGTTTTGCAAATAATATAAATCGGAATAAACACAGAAATTATGTATTTTGCTGACGTTTCGGAAAGTAATTTCTTTCCGTTTTCAAAGCTTTTTTTGGAAGAAAACTTATCTTGCTGTGTATGTCAAATACACGGCTTTAAGATTCTGTTTATGTTATTTCCATAGATACTTACTACTTACACAGAACATAGAACTGATGATATTTTCATTTAGATAATGTTGAGTTTGTTAAGTTCTTCTTTTAACATTGGTAGCCAGGTTGTACAAATATCTACAGAACAATTCGATACGCACTTATCTTCATTCAATAAGATTATTGCTGATTCTTTAATTTTTCATTTTTTGGTATCTGCTTCTTTTGTTAAAGTTTTTGCCGAATCCCAGTTTATTCTATGTCCGTTTTCCCAAGCATGTTCACAAATTTTTGATTCTTGAATTTCATTCTTTCTAATGTAATTCTTGTGCTCATCTAACCTCACACTGAAAGGTCTGAATGACTCGCCCACATAACATTTATCACATTCGCACGGGACATTGTAAATACAGTTTTTTGAATTCTGCTCCCTGTTTATCGGTTTTGTTTTTGTTAAAATTGATCTTAAATTGTTCCCAGTTTGAAATATCGTCCTAACATCAAATTTGTTACCTATACGGCGTAGCTGTACTATACTGTATTTAACTTATTTTTAACATATTAATTGTAAGATAAAAGTCCAAATTCTCGATTTGTGTCTCCCAAAAATTAGCTTCTTGATGCAAAAAAAAAACGTAGTAATGTTGGAATATGTACGTTCTGTTCTTTTAAATATTTTATTCCAGAGGCAAATATATTTTAAAAATAAATGATTATATACCTTATATTATAGATAATTAACAAAATAATAATATTATTATTAATCAGTTATATTTTTTATCATTATTTAATAGACAATGGTATTGCAATAATTGAAGTATACCATGAAGTTGTGGCCCGAAGGGCAATGGAAGGCTAGTTGTGTGCAGCGTTAGAGGAAATGAATGATGTTCATCATTAAAAATATGAGTAAACAATGTAAACATCATAGTAATCAGGAAGGATAACAGTGACGACACAACTTTGTAAACTTGATATTCGAGCAAATCGGCGAGGAAGGAAAGAAAGTAGCAAAATGAGTTAATTTTGGCAGCACTTCAATCGAAGATGTGATCGTTTAAAGATGGAAATCTAGGAGACAATTAGGCCAATAAAAATCGCTTTTCATTGATAACTCCTTTGAGCTAAAATGAATTTTGATAAAACCTTTCACATTTCACTTATTTGACTCAAGTTCAAAGTTAAAAAATTGACAAGACTTGCCGAACCCCCCTTAGGGGTAAACCCGACCTTGGAGGACGTAGAATAAAACAGCTAGTACATTCTACATTTTTAAAAATTAATAACGGGTATAAGGTTTTCGGGATCTCCGATTACGAAGTTGATGGTAAAAAGCCAAAATGGCGACGGAAAATAACCGTTTTTATTAAAAAAGGCATTTTCTCTATAATTTTACAAAAATTTGCAAATGTTTGGTCAAAGAAATGGTATGCTTTTATTAATTTTTTTTATTTTGATAAACAATGAAGTACATGTAATTTGGAATGGTCCGGGGTCCGATGCCCCTTTTTATAGTGATTACTAACAGGCCGAATTTTCGTGAGTGGCTTCGATTTGACGTTTCCAACTTTTCTCTCTGCGAAAATTCTCGGTAGAGGTATACAAAGTTCTACACAGCCGCTGAACATGCTGATCGTTCTACACTCTCATAGGAGGGTTTACTAGGGCTGTTATGGCAAGTCTTTTCAATTTCTCAACTTTGAACTTTACAGCCAAATAAACAAAATGTAAGAAACAAGGAGCACTGAAGGCACCTTCCCTCCTGAATACAATACTAAGTTTCGCATCAGTGAAATACCTTGGGGTAACTTTCGATGCCAAACTAACGTGGAATCTTCACATAGATAGAAGACTAAAGAAGACTTACATTTCTTATGAGAAGTGTCTCAGAACCGTGGGGAAACCTGGGGAATGAAACCCAAAGTGGTCATATGGATGTACACTGCCGTCATAAGACCAATAATAACCTATAGGGCTGTAATTTAGTGGCCTAAGAGCAAACAGACTACAGCTAAGGTCAGGCTCAGCCAAATGCAGAGAGTTGCCTGCCTAAGCATAACCGGAGCTATGCGAACAACGCCAACGAGAGCTATGGAGGTAACGCTGTGTCGACCATCACTAGATATATATCTAGGAGAAATGGTTCTGACAACAATGGTACGCCTCAAATCCGTTGACGTACAACCAAATGTAGGCTGTGGAGTGGCCAGAAGTCGCCTGTGGAATGAGGCTGTCAGGAAGATGCTTCTTCTACAGGCATGCTCAGATGGCATTTCTCCCCGGTTTGTCTGATAGACCCTAAATAATACAGACGAATTGTGAGAATGAAACTACTGGCGAAGGTGTGATCAACACCCTCACAGACGGATCAAAAAGAAGGATGGGGCAGGACGTGGAATATACTCCAGAAGTCTGCAAATCTAATATAAATGGGCTATGGATGGGAGAGCCAGCGTATTAAGCACTGGCAATGCCAGTGGGATAATGGATGTTGTTTGCGATTTTTCAAATGTGCACCCCATCCGGACGGCTTTGGCTTTGGATCTGGGAGCTGTCTACTATATGTGATGTGTTTATGCACGTGTTAGGTTTTTTTTTTAATTAAAACAATTTACTATCATTTTCTTGCAAAATATTTCATTTTGTTCCTACATATATTAGATAAATAATATTCATAACCTAACTTTTTTATCATTTAATCTACCAATTACCCAAGGCCCACCTCAAGCTCATTCTTTAGTCGCCAAAATGCAAATGCATCCTCCGAACAACGTAAAAGTTTTATAAACATAGTAGTAAAATAAAATATTTTAATTAGAAAATACTAGTAATATAGCTTTCGAATTAACTACTTTCCCGGCTTATGTCACGATGAGTATTGGATTATAAGAAAGGTAATATGTGAGGAAGGCACCTCAGTGGGTTAGCGCGTCTATCTTTCTCTCTGTACATACCTAACAGGATGGGTTCGAGCCCCACCTACTACGAAGTGATTTTCAAATATTAATTATTCCTAAGAAGTGGTTCTGATCCCACTATAAACTGTAGGGCCTCGTCTCCTTTACTCAGATAAATCTAGATCCCCTAGATTTGACTTGGAAATCGATTAATAAACATTTAAGACAAACATTTTAAAACATTACGCACACTATAACTGTTAATATATTTTCCTAAAAAATATATTTTCTCATAGTGCGGTTCTGGGCCGAATATAAATAAATATTATTCATTCCACCATTCATATCTATACAGTTTTATGATTTATGAATATGAATTTTACATTCCGCTCTGCTGTTTAACGGAATTTCTCCGAGTAGTGAACTATATTGGACATAAAAAATACGGTGTAATTCAGTTAGACAAATTTATGTGAAATCGCGTTTATGAATCACCGTTTAGTAACAGGAACACCGGCTAAATAAGCAATTATATCTTGAACCTGCACCCTACTTCATATTTATACATCCTAATAAAGGAAATAAAAGACGAGGATTACAATTCTGAAAGGGAGGTTTTTGATTTAAAAAGGGGACGAGATTCAATTAAGTACACAAATTAAACGTCAGCACCATTCTTCGTGCTGATGTAGTGCTACGAAATGTTAATGTTTTGCATATATTCACCTCGGGAGGTTTCATAGTTTTTGATTGATCACCTACTAAATTCTCTAAGTAGTCAAGTCTTCACTAATTATCACACTTATTTGAGCAGTCTGGTGAGGGAATAATATATTTTTACTACATTGAAATTTCCTAAAATGTAATAGAAGATTGTGGCTTATACACAACATATGCTGATATTTTTTTATGGATAAATCAGTTCGACTCTTCATCTCACTATTTTCTTTGCTGCTATTTTCATTGCCATAATTATTTTTGCATTGAGCTTTTATAAGATAGTATAAGATTGAAGGTACTTACCAATACTTTTAGTACCGTATGTTTCGGTGGCGCTTATTTCTATTTTTCCGTTTATGTAGTATATAAAGTACCTATTGTGATAATACAAAAGCCTGTTTTGATTTTTTGGTGAGCGTACACGTTTTTAAATCCCCGAAGTCAATGTTATGAATTTTATTTATATTTGTTTTGTTGGTCAACCCTGTATATATATAAACTAATTAATACATGCCGATTACACATTAATCGAGTCAGGTAATTTTTGTCGCTATTAGTTTTTGTTTATGAGTTGTTTTAGCGGGAAGGTTTCTGTAACTAATAAAAAAATATGATATGGGTATCGACTGCCGGGTCCGGCAGAATGCGAGAGACCGTTGGGAAAGAAAAATCGCTGCCGAAGGAATCACTACTTCCACATCCATATTTTTCTATATCCAAGTCTTATACACACTAAATCCCCATGTAATATTTTATTCCCTTTAATAATAGAGTGGGGCTGGTAGAGGGGGTGGCTAATGTAAAAGAAAATTTAGAAGCCCTTGGTTCTCGTATACACACTAAATTCTAATTTAATTTTTTATTCCCTTAAACAATAGGGTGGGGGTGGTAGAGGGGGTAACTAATGCAAAAAATAATTTTGGAGGCCCTCGGTTCTCGTACACACAGTAAATCCCAATTTAATTTTTTACTCCCTTTAATAATAGAGGGGGGGGTGGTAGAGGGGATAGCTAACGCTAAAAAAATTTTTTGAGACGTTTCGTTCTTGTATACACACTAAATCACATTTTAATTTTTTTTTACTATCTTTCATAATAGTGTGCGGGTGTTATTGGGAGTGATAGTGGGGGTGGATGCTTTGCATATTTACCATTATTTACCCCATTTACCCCCGAACCTTTCAACGGAATTAGATCAAAATACAATCTAGTTCCAGATCTCGTTACAGTACATAAGTGTACCAAATTTCAAGTCAATTTCATACACGGTTCCAGAGTAAACGTGCGCACAAAAAAAGTTACAGACAGACAGACAAACAGGAAATTTTTTTCGCTCAAATTTAAAATCTCGACGTTTCATGGCATTTTAAGCCTATTTCAACAAAATATATATATATATATTTTGAAAAGTTACAAATAATGTTTTCATTAGGTACAGTATTTTTATGTTTATATATTCTTCGCTTTCGAAAAATATATAAACCTATGAACTTCAGATCATTTCCTACTAATCTTTAATGCTTTATAACATATGTCCGCGTCAAATTTTAATAGTTGAATTTAAAAAGAAATGTGGTGTGCCTTTCTAGTAAGTAATGACTTTCAAATGAAAAAATAAAATTAAAATCGTTTCAAAAGTAACAGACATGCGAGGTTAAAAAAAAATGATGCAGCTATATTGGATTTAAAATAGCCGACAAATGGCCATGACTAGTATAGTCAAGTAAGAACTTCCTGAGACATAAAAAACGAAACAAAAACTTTACGACCTCATTAAAATACCATTACTCTTTATGTTGTCTCGACCGTAATTGACTCGCTTACTTTTATAGGTCTTTAATGTGCGTTGGGTCTCGGGTCGTTATTTGATGTCAGGCTTGGCGCCATGGCCCGCGGCGATATAATTATGTCGTAAAGTTTTTGTTGCGTTTTTTATGTATGCGTTTGTTATGTGAACTTATTACTTGCACTATATAAGGGCACAATAAAGCCCAACAATCAGTACGAGAGTACATACGTCATAGTGCATACGTGACTGAGCTATCACTTTTACCTGCATTAGAGACGAACAAATCTTTCAACATCCCACAGACGTATTTTATTTTTCTTTTTAAATATTCTAGGCGTTTGTTGTGTCATCAACAAAACTGATAATGTTATCTTCACTTATAATTAGCAGAGCACTTTTGCAGGAACCAGGTAAAATTAATTTTATGTAGTTACTACTAATTGCGGCCGAATTAAAGTAATCGATTTTTTCTCAAGTAGTATGTTTTTTCAAAGAAAGTCTGTTGTAAGTAGGGATTTTTACGTCAGTTATGTCAATTAAAGTATTCTTGTGTACGTCCTCTAACGGAGAGAGGTTGAATCAATCCCAGGTAGCAAAGTGAAAGAAGGCCTGTATAGTTGACTACAGGTAAAGCGTCGCCATCCCTGGGCCAACTGGTGAACCACCATTACCACAGACACGCGAAAACAATGGAATGTACTAGACAGACTAGAAAGATCTCAAGTCACGGACTGGAAAGATTGATAATAAAGCGCCACAGATATATATGGGCTAGAACCCGTGCATGGAGCACAGTTTTATATTAGAGGAACAAGTGAACAGATAAAATAAGAACAGTAATAAGTTATGAATTATATTAGTGTCTATAATTGTAATTAGTGTGTTACAATAACTATTAATTATTGTAATTAAGTATTAATAAAGTAGTGGTTACTGAACATTCTTGTTGCAACTATTTGAACCTACGCTTGGAAGTGCTTACTGGAGATTGTAACAAGTAACAGTGTTTTGGCAAGAAGTCATTGGTGGGTATCACAATGATATTGACACTAATAAAAATTATAAAATATATTATGATTGATGCGTTACAGGTGAGAACCATATTTGCAACGGGAAAATCAGTCGATTACTTTTTATTTTCGGCTGCAATAGTACGTCCTGACACATAATTTTAAATGGTTTATTATCTTGCTTATATTAAATATAACATTGTATTGGCTAATTTACCACTGTTGTGACAAATGAACATATATGGTATTATTTGTGTCATAATTTGAAACAAACATCTGCCAAAAAGCTAATGCTACAAATGTTTAATTTCTCAATTTAAGCACTTGTGTTATCATTTTGTATAAATATAATTTAGAACAATAATTCTGTTGTAAGAGTATAATTTAAAATAAATTTATTTATAGGGTTGTAATAAATTAGCTAAGAAAGAAGCGATAACGTTACGGGTAAAAAAGTTAAGCGTACATTTACATCGTAAACATTACTTACGTGGCGCCCACTAGGACACAGAATAAAAATGGGAGCAGATTTTAATTTCTATTCACCAATTTTTATACCTATATTTTAAAAACTTCAACAGTTATGTGAAAAAATTAAGAATATAACATTGATTATAACACCCTTATCTACGGTAATATTAACTTTTAGAGCAAGGTAAGTTTAGCTAAATCGCATTTTTTTTATGTCAAAAATCCATTACTTACGTACCACCATGTATAATAACTGTGGCAATATACTCATACAGTTTTGAACTGTTTGAACTGTAACAGGTAATGTAAACTTGCTAGCACATATTTTTTTGTTAATTGACATTTCTGAATATTGCGTGGTAGAATAATTGAATGCTGCCATATAGTAAATCCTTTATTAACGTAATTTATCATGGAAAACAAAGGCACATTATTATTATATTAATTGAAATTTAATGAACAGTTGAGTCAAGTTGATTTAACTACCTCATTTACAGTATTATGCACGTTTCCTTATCGCTGTGAATTGATCCAGTTTTATAAAATAGTTGTTACAGTAAAAATTGATAATGATAACGAACATTCTGAAATATCTGCTGTCAACGTCCTCATCTTTCCACTGGATAATTATATTTTTAATATTCCTGAAGCTTATAGCAGACGTGAATGATTTTAAAGTGAACAAAATTTCACTTTGTTTTTATGAACTTAATGCAGGCGGACATAATCCTTTTATCAGCCAAATCCTATTAGAGCCTGAACAAAGTGAATTTTAAGAGCTTCTAAAAATTACTGAAGTCTCCATGATTAAAGGGAAACTTTTGATTGAGATTGAAAAATGCATTGACTTGCGAACTTTTTATAAAAACTCCAAAGATATATTCCTAGCTTGAGTTAAGAGGGTGGTCTACGCAGGCCATGTATCAATTTTGAAAGATTTAGAGGATTGCAATTCAAATTAGTGATTATTCTTTCTTATGCTTTGTAAAAAATGCAAAACACTAAGAAACACAATTCCTTGAGAGGCAATGCAAATGTAGATTTCCGGGAGATAAGTTGGCCTTTGAATTTTTTACGGTGATGTGTTTTCTTATTGGGCTTTCAGTTTAGTCGATGAAGAAATGCCAATTCCGTCTTAAATTATTTTTATGGTTTCCTGCATTCGTTTGATAAAAACATCTATCGAAACAAGGCTATATATTTATGGTAACGTAAACACAAACACGAATAAACATAAAAAAATAGGATAATTTCTGTATACAGATTAAATATAAACTCCTCACAAATGATGAATGACGAAATACGTAAGCAGTTTTCATTTTGGATAGGTGATACTTTAATTATTCAAGACAATAAGATTATTCGGTAATAAAATATTCATATTAGGCCCAATCACTTGGAGTATTCAGAATATACAGGGTGTTCCATTTAAAAATTTAAAGTTGCGGTCATTTCCGGTGAAATCGGAAGTGGACAAAATGATAGTTATGCCACAAAGTGTCTTCTTGGTCATATAATACATCTACCAAGTTTCATTCCGATATTCTTAAAAATAAGGAAAAAAAGGGGTCTACCTGATCCATTGACACCCAGTATAGAGTGTCCTCACAAAAAATACGATTTCTCCTAAATTTTTAATACAAACTGATGGGGAAAATCTTTCTCTTACGCAAAATCGTATCCTAAACACTTTTCGCGTTTTTATATGAATCCTTAATTACGAAAAACGCAATTCAAGACGATAAAATGGAAGGGTTAATTGATGGTAGTTCCAAAATTTAATATATTTTTAAAATTATTTATTCTTATGCAAAAACGTATTCCAAACATTTTCTTAATCTTTATATTTTTATTAAAAACTAATAGAAACAGCGTAAATATCTTTTGTTGTAAAAAAACGTTTATGAGAACACATTTAACCCTTCCACAAAATTGACCAAAAATGAAATAAAATGTTGAAAACTCCCTGACATGTTCAACAACAATACAGAAATTACTTATAAACTCTACGGACCTAAAAAAATATTTTTACCCCTTTGATAGTAAAAACATTTTTTTTCAAAACGAAATTGTGCGCTTTTCCGCCCGTTAAACACGATTTAAATTATTTTTTAAGGGTGTATATCCGTTATTACTGATAATTTGCTATAAATGGACACTATTAGTAATATTTCCATGTTTTTCTTCATTGTTTGTAGTAAAAATTTAGGAAAAATCGTATTTTTTTTGGGAGGTCACTCTATGTTCATCCCCAGTAAGGGGTTGAAACGATTAGGGTTAATTTTTTGAGTTATTTCAACTCTATTAGTTCAATATTATCAAACTATAACTATAATAAGAAATAAAAAAAAATTTAACGCAATTTTCGCAAAAAACGAGTCAAGCGTAAGGTTTTCCACGGGGGAGAAGCGAAAGGGTTAAATAATGTGGTTACCAAAATTGTGTATTCTCATGCAAAATGGCATTGTAAACACTTAACACTACTCTACATATTTTTCAGTAAAATCAATAGAAACCGCGTAAAACAGAAATTAATTCTTAAAATCCGCTATCTTAAGTCGGCCATTTTGAATTTTCCAATTTTCACATAGGATTCGTAATCAGTGACCCCAAAAACACCCATTATATGAATTTTAGCCGACTTCGTTGAAAACTTTGCGAGTTATTGTATCGGGGTTGTAAAATGGGGGCTGCAACCTTTTAACTCTTTACATCTTGACGCCGCATATCCGTTTCCATTTTTTCCTCAAAGTATGCAAATTTATTAACACCAAGAAATAGTAAACGGACATGAGGCGATAAGCCGAAAATGTTGGTTACGGGCCACTCCGGCTTGATTGATCCAACAACTACATACTACACGATGACTACTACACGAGACCACATCCCGACTACGCGAGATTACACTGGACTACATGGGACATATGGACATTACTTTTATTTCTCTAAACTTTGCAAAAATAAAACACTAATTCTAAATCATAATCGTAATAGTCTTTTTAGAAGAGAGGAAAGGGGAGAAGTGCAATATTTGCATATAAAAAGCCTGTGTTTTAGCAAAAATATCATGAAATTTTTAAATCTAAGAAATTTCTGTTAATTTGAAACTTGTCTCATCCATTTTCGTTAAAAATTGACCACCGACGTAGGTATAGCTTAGGGCAGATAGTAATCGACAATAATATACCAACTATTATTCATACACAGAATTCTGAAAAGAAAAACGCGGAATTGATGAAAACTGAAGACGAGGAATACTATTGGAGCAGATATAAATAATGTACAGATCTATTTTCTGCAATGATTTTAACCTACATTTCCACAAACCAAAAAAAGATCGGTCCAGTTTGTGGGAAGAAATAGAACTAATGAAAACTCAGATCACAATTGCAGAAGAAAAAAAGAGATACATTAAATAATATGGTGGGGATGGCAATGGCGGTGGTAGAGGGGGTGGCTAGTGCCAAAATTTTTTTAGAGTCCCTTGGTTCTCGTATGCCCACTAAATACCAATTTAATTTTTTACTCTCTTTAATAATAAGGTGAGGGTGGCAATGGTAACGCCAAAAAAATGTTTTGAGATGTTTCAAATTTAAAATTTCGACGTTTTACGACATTTTAAGCCTATTTCAACAAAAAAAACCTATACGTGGAAGTAAAATCTGACCACTCGACCTCATAAAATGTCAAAAAAATGGCATACAATTTTTCGTAGATATTTTCCAAACTAAGGATAATTTCTGATTTTTCTGCTGCCATTGACCGCAGAACGAAAATTTAAGAACCGTTTTTGTTAATATACAGCAGTATTCCTAACATGCTAAAATTTTTTGGGATTTTTTTAGTGCTTATTTTATGAATCAATTATTTTGCAAATAACACAAGAACTAATTAATAGAATACGAGAGATTTTACACCAATAAAAAAACATATGCCAACCATCTAATGGAGTAGGATCATGGAGTTCAACGAATACTTCAAAATTATACATATACAGAAAGAAAATGGCCGAAACTCAATTTATTTATTAAAATATTAAGGCAACTCAAATTTTACTATATTAAACCATAATTTATGTATGTAAAATCCCCTAGTAATGAGACAGATTAAATTTTATTATATAAACCTTAATTCATATAAAATTCCTTTGTAAACACAGTATTAAAACAAATACCTACAAATTTTATTATATAAGCCTCAGTTTGTACACTGTAAAATTAGTATAATAGTACTCTTCATCTGAAGAAGCAAATGTGTGGTGAAACAACTATTATGTTAACAAAGAAGTGGAGTGAAAATCAAAAGTCTAGTTGTTTTTCATTATTCTCTCAATTCAAAAATCGTTGCATTAAACGAGAAAATGATAGAGTACAAAAACAATGCTTAGGAAGTGACAAATAACAACTTCGCTTTTTAATTTTGTGAGATTTCGGAAATATCACACTATATCGCAGTAACATTAAACGAGGGACTAAAAACAACTGAGATATGGCCAAGAAATATTTTTGTAAATTCATAAAAATTAAGAAATCACACTACCCATAACTTTGTTATTTTTAAAACTAGAGGAACTGAAATATGAGGTATTTGAAATTTAAGCATTATATATTTAAAAAAATTACATATAAACTGCCTTTCTGAATTTATCTTTTTTGTTAAACGTAATACTTGACAAGTTATTTTATTAAAAGTTGTTTCGCTGTACTAAATTTTCGGCGTTAAAATCGCAGATTTAAATCGTTATAAGTAAATATCAATTTTCATAAAAAATTGTATGTCACTTTTTTATCCCAAAATATCATTTTCTATCAAATTCAGTAATTGATTATGTTTATCTCCACCTATTATCATACTATACCCTGGCACACGGCTCTTAATAATAAGCCATAAGAAAACTTATAATAATAACAAATTTACGTTCTCAGAAAAATTCCTGTAGAAGCCATTTTTTTTAAAGCAGATGTTCTAAACGATTGAAAAAAATCTGGCTAAGCGATGATATATGTTTACAAAAAACACTATTGAATATTGGTTTAACTTATAATAAACATATAAATAACATCAGCAACGTGGCGGGATTTACAAAAATATAATATGAAATTGCACATTTCTTCGGCCATAAGTTTTTAATTTTTTTATCGTAAAGGAGCAGCTGATAAATCATTTTGTAGCTTATTTCTTTGTCTCTCATTTTTGTCGTTACCATTTTCTAAGTAGGACCTTAATAATAGGCCATAAGAAAACCAACTATTATTTACTAGTATTCTTTCTCTCAAAACTAGATTTTTAGGACTTTTGAATTGTAAAAATTAGTTGGTTAATTTTCAATCTACAGCAATTAAAAGAAAATAAATTAGAGGCAGAGCTGGGAGTAATTAATTACTAAAGTAATTAAATTACTAATTTAAATACTTTTTAAAAAAAAGTAATTGTAATTGAATTACATTTTTCATAGCAGTAATTGTACTTAAAAATTATTAATTCCTCAAGCGATACTCTGAAAATACCTTTGTAGAGTAATGAATTACCGACAGAAATTACTTTACGTAATTTAAATTACTTCAAATAATTTAAATTACTAAAGTTACTAAAATATTTAGAAGATCTTAGAGGTAATATTGAAATTATTAAAATCATTATTCATAAAATGTAACACCAGTTTACCGTCCTCTGCCCCTGTTGAAAGGCTATTTTCTTTTGCCACTTACATAAACTCGCCTGGGTTGAGGTGAAGCTACAAGACCAGTACGAATGGCTTCGTAAGTGTTTAGTTGTGTGTAATGCAATAGATGGCAGGACAAATAAAGTCTCGTCGTTACTTATGCATAGAAATATTAGAAATACAGTTTACATACAATAGTTAATGCTCTGTAGATTTGTTTTATTTATATTTAAAGAGCCTTTTAGTTCGTTCTTTTTGTCTTAGTTTTGCCGTTTAGTTGTGTATATATGCAACACTACATGCATCAAAGGAAATCCGTCCATATATGCCATGATCTATGATCTATGCCTAGATAATTACAGGGGGTATATTCCGGGCGCCATCGACTGAATTAAATAGAAACCATTACCATTAATCATTAAAATCATCTTTATTAAATTATATATTTACATTTCAAGGTATTATTTCATGTAACTTATTTATTTCATTTTCCATTCGATAATTTCCCGGTGCGTTACAAATTTTTTTAGAACAAAACGAAACGAGCCAGGACGGCTGATGTCATATCTACGAGATTTGTAATACCTTTTAAAATTATTGTGGTGCGGTTGCTCTCCTAATTAGTTTAAGCAAAATATATTTTTTCATTCCTTTCGGTTTTGATAAAATTAATTTGAATTTTATTAATATTTAGTTAGCAGTTAATGTACAGGAAAGTACCAAAACCTGTTTTAAAATTCAAAATATATACAAGATAAAGTAATAAATAGAAACCAGGCACTTATGAAGCCGTCGATTAACGTGGCAAGTGCCGTGTGTCGGACCACCTAATATGCTACACCGTGGATGAGCCCAACGAAAAGAGAAACTTCTTTCTTTCGCACACGTTACTCCACTTGAATTGCGGGGGGGGGGGGGGGGTGTTGTATTATCAGTTACCGGAACAAAATATATTCTAAACCAAATCTTTTTGGTCCCTGATTCGATCCAAAAGTTTCGCTCGGTGGAGCCTTATGGGGCAAAAAACACTCCTTTCATTAGTCATTAGTCTACTTCTATATTTACTTCAGTGTACAAATTATCATAAACTATAAATAAAAAAGTATTATTTTTGTAATATGAAAATTATTTTTGTATATTGAAAAATAAAATAAACAAGCTTCCGTTATAATTCAGAATAAAAATAGTTACCAAAAAATCGTATTCAATTTATTTAATTTATATACATATTTATCCATTATTATTTATTTTGCAGGAAAATGTTTTAAAAAAGTAAGTTTTGTGTAGAAATTTTTTTTCTTTAATAAAAGGGTCGTTTCGGCTCTTCCTTGAGTGAAAATTTGAGATAACAGTTTACAATTTATAACGTTCTAAAATTATTTTTTCAGTTTATTCTTATTCAAGTTTACACCCCTATTCGGGGTTGGAATGGATTTTTCTTTGTAAATATCATGAGTTACAAAGTTATTATCAAGTTATATCAATCATAATTTTAAAAAAATGTATCGTATTATCTTTATTTTTTTATTTTGGGATAGTTTCAACGCCCTCTAATTAACCTTAGTATTAAATTTTTTTTTAATTATAACAACTAATAAGTTCTACAATTACAACATTTTTTTTGATAATTTCATATTTGTTCTGAGACCCGTTTTATGGGTATAGGACCCCGAAATTCGTGATTAGCGACCCAAAAAAACATATAGGGTACCAGAAAGAATGCATTTTATAAGATAATTTATAAATTATACTCAGAATATTGCGGAAAACCCCTAAAAAGGGGTGTTTCCGGAATTCCCACCGAGCGAAACTTTTGGATCGTAATCAGGGATCAAAAAGACTTGGTTTGAAATATATTTTGTTCCGGTAACTGGTAATACAATCAACTCCGCAATTCGACTGAAGTTTAAAGGGAAACCTAAATATATATTATTGTTATTATTCATATCTCATAATTTGTGTCAATATTACATTAGTTTTTAGTTATAGATTTTCATTCCTTTGTGATTACTGTCTTTACTGATTAATAAAAAATTTATACATATATATCTTCCTTATATTCAGTATTTGTATATGTTTAGAATTATTTGTAGTACACTAACAAATGATCTCTTGATTTACTAAAAATACCTCCCATTTCCATTATAGCAAACTTAGAAGCTGTAGAGAAATTATAAAAGTAATTTATTTATTCAAATACCATTATCAAATAATTAGTAATTTAATTACATTTTTTTAATAGTAATTTAAGTATATGGTAATCAAATTACTTTTTAACATAAATAATTTATAATTAATTACTTTTTCAAAGTAATTTGCCCAGATCTGATTAGAGGTACCTAATCGAATTAGTTTTTGACTTTATATGACCAAATCTTGACGTATGACCACCGCATTTGAGTAAAAAAATATTTCATGAAATTTTTATCTTGCAAGAAGCTAACTAAACGTGATTTTACAAGATTTAGTAAAGGATGCAAGATTCGAAGACAATTTTCACCCCCGCGCCCCCACGTGTAGATATTTGCAAAAGTAACGGTGAAGTATAGCATCCGATCCTAGTAACTGTACAAAATTTCATGAATTGATTATGTCAGGAAGTATGCTAAATAAAATTTTTTGAGATATTGCTGAAAAGATAAATAAAGCAAAATAGTTAAATAAGATAGAATAATTATTTCTTTTACTATTAAGAATGTCCACTAAACTGTTAAGAAATGTAAGAGTTGTACTTACCCATGTACCTAGATAGGTTTAACTTCTGAAAAAAGCTGATGAACGGATTTCGGTTTTATTCTTGTAAATTGATAGTAAATGTGTCTAGATACTTATACTTATACATTACTTTATTCGAAGTTTGCTTTTTTTAGGGAGTAACCCCCTTTTTAGGGATGGTGTGCCAAAACAATAAGTAGCCATTATTGAAGTCGATAGATAATCTAATTCGAAGAAAGGCGTCATACAATAGTCAATAGTTACTAAAGCATAGCGACCTGTAAATTTTAATTTTAACTAGAATATTTTTCGGCGAATAAGTAGTAAACTATCACATTTAGCGAAAAAATATTAAAGATCAGAAGAAATGTTTATAAGCTAACGATGAATCTGCTTTTTTATTAATGCAGTGGAGTTAATAGTTTCCTAGAAATGGTAGCTTCAAAATGGCGTCTAAGTATTTTAGCCATGAAGTGTAATCTTAAAATTGTAAAAACAGTAAACTAATGTCACCTACGTCAAAAATGGTAATAACAACAATAAATGCTAAAGAAATCAGCTTTAAAATGTACGGTTTCATATTTTTTCTTGTAAAGTTTGTTAATATAACTTGCCAATAATTATAAACAAATAAATCTCAAATATTGTTTTTCGTTTATATCAATGCCAGTTGCTGAACTTTTGTAGACAGTGTACTAGTTCCTATGTTATATAGGAATTTTTCAAAAACGTAAATTTGTTGCTATTGTAGTTAATCAACGTAAATATTTCCATCTAAATTAATATTTACATCTTAAAATAATAACAAATTTACATTCTCAGAAAAATTCCTGTGAAAGCCAAATTTTTTTAAAGCAGATGCTCTAAACGATCGAAAAAATCCGACTAAGCGATGATACATGGTTACAAAACACTGTTTAGTATTTCAGCAAAATGCTCGTCATTTTATAGGCATTCCTTTTTATCCTTACTATTTTTTCACTAAACGTGATATTTTACTGCTTATTAAGTGACAAACGTTTGGTTTCCGTTTTTTGTAAGTCTGTAAAATTTCATTTTCCAGATTGCTAGCTATTAACTATGAACAATTGTATAAGACCATTTTTCTTAGAATTCAGGTTTTCTATCAATTCCAATAATTATTTTTTTGTAGTGCACCATCCCTGAAAAAGGGATGGGAGTCACCCCATAGAAAAAGCAAAAACACGAATAGGATAGTAAAGTTTATCAGACCCATTTTACTACTAAAATTACCCCCATAAATTACATGATTTCAACCCCGAGATTCTGTTTTTGCTAAATTAGATTCTTGAGGCTAAGGATAAATTGTAAAATACAACGACACATTAATTTTTAAAAATTGCATACCTAATTTATTACGAGATTTATTAGATACAATTTAAAAAAAATTGGTAAATTTGCCACAAATAATGTCTCTTGACCCACTTACTGAAAAAGAGTTTGGGTATTGATTAAGTATGTACCAGCTGCAGCTGAAAACGGTTTAATTGTTAATTAGAAAAAATAGAGTTGCGATGAATGTTTATAACAGGAAATTCATTCAAAATGTTGTCGATACAAAAACTTTAATCAATATTTACCATGCATTTGTTAACTCTGTGCTTTCATATGTCATCTTGTGGGGAAATATGACTGTTTGCAACTGTAATAGAATATTTATTTCGCAAAAAAGAATTATAAGACTCATTTTTTCACTAAAACTTACAGATTTGTGCTAACCATTATTTCGAGAGCACAAGATATTAACCTCTCCGTGTCTTTACATTTCTAGTTGCATTCTGTTCGTAAAAAAGAATATTGGAAAGTACAAGATAATCCAGCTAATCATAATTGTGGTACGAGACGTGGTCCTATTATAAAACTACCTAAACATCACTCTTGCTTATATGAAAAGGCCCCATCTTATGCTGGAAGCAAATTATATAATCATTTGCCTGAAGATATAAAGTTAACAATTCTTTTGCACCAGTTCAAGAAAAAACGAAAATTATTTTTGATTAATAAATCTTATTAGTAAATTATTATTATTTCAAATACTTTTCCAAACAATTTTTATATACTTACAGATGTTATTGAAACAAATTAATACTGTATTTATTATAAATAATTTCAAGGCCGCCATGTGTAGGCACTCATTTAACTTATTTTTAAAATTTACACAATTTAATCAAACAGAAAAAAAATCATTTGTTAAGAACCAAGCATCAGCTACCTGGTAATATTTTGACCACACTATGTTTCATACTTAAAATATTTAACAAGTAAGTACCATACTACAGGTACTTAATTTTCTATTTTATGTATATTTTCAAATTTTTTTCGAATCATAAATATCTCAGATCACTTCTGTACCACAGATTTCACTTGCCTGACTCATACATGTAACATTCATTTATTATCAACAAAAATAAAATTTGAATTATTTTTATTCTAGATTTTATTTGCCTAGAAAACAATTAACAGTTTTTGTAATGTATATACAAAATATGAAAGAATACCTGATGCAGTAAATATCAGTCTTTATTATAAAAATCAGTTTGAAGTACCTAGTTAAATCATTTAATGAAAAACAGGAATACCTACTAAAATATTAAATTAGTAAATAGGTACATTTAATTTTCACGATTTGCAATGATTAAGCTAAGCTAATACATTAGATGAAATAATACCTCTACTAAATGCAAATCCCAAAACCAAAGAAGTGGCACTAACGGTAAGAATCAAAATAGCAATATAGGAGACATCATCATCGCTTGTTGCAGTTCTTGCCTGTTGTTTTAAATATTTCGACTGCTTAGGGATGTCTGGAAAATATGCAGCATCGACTCGCTTGATGAAATTTAATAAATTGGGCCACATGGAAATTATATTGTTGATTTCATTAGAAGGGAATGGCAATTTTATTAGTGGAGCCAAGTGAGCATATACTGTAACGTCTAGCGATGTAGGTTTCTCACCGAAGAAATAATCTGCAGCGCCTAGTCTGGTTGATAATGTAGCCAAACATTCAGTTGCTGTTCTGTTTAAAAATTCCCTTATTAATTCAAGATTAGCTTCCGTAGGGTACAAAGTTTCAATTAAATCCTTAGCTTTTTCTTTAAACTTTCTTGACTGTATAAAGTTAAAAGGTAGAGGTAGTGCTTTCATAAACCATATATTTGTAAATTCATCACAGTTTCTCTGATCAAGCCAGTACACAAATTCAATAACGGGTTTTAGTTTTGACTGTACTAAATTAGATATGGCCAGGGCTTCACTACATTGTTTAGCACTAAGTTTACTGTCAATGTTGTAATTCAGAGTCCTCAGATATAACACCATCTCATTGTGTGATTTAAACAGTAAATTCTTATGCACAAAGGTCGGCGCACTGTAGAAAATGCTATGTTTAAAGTTGTTTAACAATTTTACTTGGACGGGCACCTCCGCTACAGCGGTGTAGAGTATCGATTTTATACATTCCACGTCAAGCGAAGGCAGCGAGAAGTCTCCATCGTACACGTATAACTGGAATTTCTCTTGCACACTCATTTTAACACAGATTTTGATACCGTTCGAGCTGCTTAACACATGAAGTTTTAAAACAAAACTTGAAACATGCCACTGTGTATTTTAGGTTACATTTTATTTGACAACTGCACGTCTCACGTCTGCGGCATCGATGGGTTGTATGTCGGTCGGTAAAGTAGAGTTAACTTTCTACCGATTACGAATACGCGCTTAATTTTAAGAGGCTTGTTTTTATCATTGTCGTGCCTTATAGCCTAGGAATTCTAAATGTAAAACGAATAAATGCCTCAGGTTTGCTTATTCACATAAGAATGATATTAATATGAACTCACTACCTACAAGGCATATTATTATAATTTGGTTATAAAATTACTCTATATTTTATGGATTATATTTTAATGTATTCAGTGTTGGCTGATTAAAGGCAACAAGGTTAGGACTTGAATTGATAATATTAAGTCGTGGAAAATATGAGGACAATTTCGATGTCTAAAAATATTGACCTATTATTTATTACAAGGTGAATCAAAAAGTGTCGGTAAATAATAATAGTTTCCATTTATTTTGACTCCGATCATCATTTAGGTACTTCCAAAGAAAGCAAATTTATTTTGCTTTATCCCAACATTATGATTTTTATGACTCACCATAATGAAAAATTGAAAACAACTCTTTGTATCTTGGAACATATTGTACGCAAAATATTTACAAAGTAGCATTAGAATATAAATATCTCAAGGCTCAGGACCGCCGTGACATTTAGACGAACTAGAGGGCTGGCGGCCTAGGGCGGCAAAATCTTATAAAAGGTATATGCCTACATATACAGGGTGGACCATTAATAATAGCCCATAGTTCAGGGGTAGATTCTTTTGACCGAGCTCTTGACCAAAATATAAGAATATAACCAAACATGCTTTAGTAAATTATTGTTGTGGAACTTTATACAGGGTGTCAAAGTTGCATTGAAGCAGATAGTTGTGTAGGTCGAAAATTTACTCTAAGTTGCAATACCTAAATTAACTCATAAGAAAGTCAGTGAGTTTGTGTAGTTGTGACTCTTTAGTTTTTACTTACGCTCTGTTAATTTTTTCATCAAATACAATTTGTCCTTTTCAAATTGAGCTTGTTTTCAAAGAATTATTGAAATCGCAATTTTCTCGAAAACGGTTGTTATTATCAAGTTCTATCAAGTGTATCTTTTTTTATGTGGAAATGAGATTTTCTAGTCAATTGTGCCACAAAGTTTCTTAAATCAAAAAGAGAAAAATATTCATCTACCGGATAGCTCCTGAAGCGCCCTCCACGTAGCGTGATGCGATATATAAATTATTGTTTTTCAGATCAAAAAATGTTTTGCTTGCCAATTTTGGAGAATAGGTACAGAGGTAGTAGAGATATTGTAAAAAAGAAGAAAATTACTTGACGCCCTGTATATCTTTTCCACAGCAACAATTTACTAACTACTCCATGAAAATGTTGCAAAAGAAGGGTTAAAACACAAAAGTTCTGTGGTTGGAATGAAACATGGGTCCCTCCGTTATCGAGGGCGCTGAATACGATAGTGATATTTTTAAGGTTCCCACCCCTCAGCAACTACCCCTAAACTCGAAAAACCATAACTACGTCGCGTTTCTTCCATCGTAGGCATGCGTATCGGTTTTTTGGGCAGGATTCGTGTAGGCCGTATGAAATTTAATCATACAGTGTCTTATCAACCCCCGGGGTTAAACTACCACCACCCCTAACATTAAAATCCACCGAAAAATACAAACTAGTGGAAAATATTTTCTCCCCGTTTTTAAGGGCGCTAAATACGATGGTAATATTCATTTCTACCCCACCCTCCACCAACCACCCCCTTTTCAAATTTCTTGATACTGGGTATGTGGGGACTCGTTGGATCGGGCTTTTTAAGGGGATTTCGACATTGTAAAGGGAGTTGAGTGACGAGACGTGCCATCAATTCCGGGGTTTAAACTACCACCAACCCTAACATTGAAATCCACCGAAAAATACAAACTAGTGGAAAATGTTTTCTCCCCGTTTTTAAGGGCGCTAAATACGATGGTAATATTCATTTCTACATCACCCTCCACCAACCACCCCCTTTTCATATTTCTTGATACTGGGTATGTGGGGACTCGTTGGATCGGGCGTTTTAAGGGGATTTCGACATTGTAAAGGGAGCTGAGTGACGATACATGCCATCAACCCCGAGGTTGAAACTAACATTGAAATCCACCGAAAAATACAAAATAGTAGAAAATGTTTTCTCCCCGTTTCCGAGGGCGCTAAATACGATGTCAATACTATTTCACCTCACACTCTTCATCAACCACCCCCAAATCCCCAGAACCACTCCCTTTCATATTTAGAGGTACTGGGCATGCGAGCACTTTTTGGATCAGATTTTATTTTGGAACTGTGCATATTCTAGTCCCCCACATGCCCAGTGTCAAGTAATGTGAAAAGGGGAAATATTTTCCACTAGTTTGTATTTTTCGGTGGATTTTAATGTTAGGGGTGGTGGTAGTTTAACCCCGGGGGTTGATAAGACACTGTATGATTAAATTTCATACCGCCTACACGAATCCTGCCCAAAAAACCGATACGCATGCCTACGATGGAAGAAACGCGACGTAGTTATGGTTTTTCGAGTTTAGGGGTAGTTGCTGAGGGGTGGGAACCTTAAAAATATCACTATCGTATTCAGCGCCCTCGATAACGGAGGGACCCATGTTTCATTCCAACCACAGAACTTTTGTGTTTTAACCCTTCTTTTGCAACATTTTCATGGAGTAGTTAGTAAATTGTTGCTGTGGAAAAGATATACAGGGCGTCAAGTAATTTTCTTCTTTTTTACAATATCTCTACTACCTCTGTACCTATTCTCCAAAATTGGCAAGCAAAACATTTTTTGATCTGAAAAACAATAATTTATATATCGCATCACGCTACGTGGAGGGCGCTTCAGGAGCTATCCGGTAGATGAATATTTTTCTCTTTTTGATTTAAGAAACTTTGTGGCACAATTGACTAGAAAATCTCATTTCCACATAAAAAAAGATACACTTGATAGAACTTGATAATAACAACCGTTTTCGAGAAAATTGCGATTTCAATAATTCTTTGAAAACAAGCTCAATTTGAAAAGGACAAATTGTATTTGATGAAAAAATTAACAGAGCGTAAGTAAAAACTAAAGAGTCACAACTACACAAACTCACTGACTTTCTTATGAGTTAATTTAGGTATTGCAACTTAGAGTAAATTTTCGACCTACACAACTATCTGCTTCAATGCAACTTTGACACCCTGTATAAAGTTCCACAACAATAATTTACTAAAGCATGTTTGGTTATATTCTTATATTTTGGTCAAGAGCTCGGTCAAAAGAATCTACCCCTGAACTATGGGCTATTATTAATGGTCCACCCTGTATATGTAGGCATATACCTTTTATAAGATTTTGCCGCCCTAGGCCGCCAGCCCTCTAGTTCGTCTAAATGTCACGGCGGTCCTGAGCCTTGAGATATTTATATTCTAATGCTACTTTGTAAATATTTTGCGTACAATATGTTCCAAGATACAAAGAGTTGTTTTCAATTTTTCATTATGGTGGAGGGTGGAGGAGAAACAGATATTACCATCGTGTTGATCACCCACGAAAACGGGGATAAACAAATTTTCACGCATTTTTATTTTTTTTGGAGATGGGGGTGGGTAAGGTAAGGTGTTGTATGGTTAAATTTTATGCGGCCTACCCGAATCTTGCCCAAAGAATCGATCCGCATGCCTACGATGATGGGAAAAACCCGAAATAGGGTTCGTTTTCGAGTTTAGGGGTAGTTGCTGAGGGGTGGGAAAAAAATATCACCATCGTGTTCACCGCCCTCGAAAACGGGGAGGGGCTCCCTGTCACAGAACTTTTCGAGTTTTTTCAACTTTTTCATGGACTAAAATTATGTTTGGCTATATCCTCATATTGTGGTCCAAAGAATCTACCCTTGGACTATGGCCTATTATTAATGGTCCACCCTGTATATATTATAGTTACAAAGTATAAAATTATTAAAATTATATAAATAATATGATATGTAAATATGTAATAAATTGTTTTATCAGCAACAAATATGTTACTTATTTATTTGTTTATTTATTTATTAATCATCATTCTACAAGAACTATGTTCCCAATTATACAGAGCTGTATTTTTCTCACACACATAGACAATTTTACAACGACCATTCCCTACGACACTGCCATCTGCTGCAGCTGAGACTCGAACTTGGGAATGATACAGCGACTGGACGTGTTGTTTCTCACACGAGAATAACACCTTTGAGATACTGAGACGGTTATACCTACTTATTCGATTGATTGCGCTTTTAAGCATACTGTTATTTTAAATGTATTAGAATGCATGTGAGTTTTCTAGGGGGAGGGAGACGTTACATTCACCTAGAGCCCCAAGTTTGTTTACGCCGGCCCTGGGAGGACCGTCATTTTTATTTTAAATGTATTACCCTCTCTCGCAGTATCAATAATCTGTATAATTGATTAGTAGTATAGTGTATACGAGCACAATTGAAATCGCATAAAAACTAAAAGCGGGCAAATACAGTCGGCATCTTTTTATTGTACATGGGCGGAGGTAAATAGAAATGATTGTCATAAGAAAAACAATAAAGAGATGCCGACTGTTTTTGCCGGCTTTTAGTTTTTATACGGTTTCAATTGTGCTCGTATACACTATAACATCGTGATTTAAATTTGGAAAGCTTTCAATGAGCCTACTGGACCTACCTTACTTAGTATTATACTTCGGACTGCTGGTCGAACTTTTAGTGTGACAATAACGCTAAAGAGGTTTCCATAAACACGAAAATATTAAACACAAACCTCAGTCCGTCTTTCGCAACCAAGGTGGTATTATTTAGATGTCATTAAAACTCATGCACGTCGACGGTAATGTTTTTGCGTGTATATTGTTCAATATATTGATACCTTGAAAGAAAAAATTGTGTATATATATATATATATATATATATGTACCGGTGAGAGGTAAGTACATCAGACATCATAGATGTCTCCCCATGGTGTATAGCGACTTGCTATTTTGCAAGTACCGAGAGCGGCGACCTTCAGTCCTTGGTAGACTTAACCTATACTGATATTACATATGATTTGCAGGAAACAACTACTCAGCTGGCAAATACCCCGACCTGCATTGAATTATACCTTACAAATCATGAATGGTAGCCAATGTCATTTGTCAATTCCCCGACCAGACATAGACCGGTTTCGAACTTATTAGTTCTCATCAGTATGCCATAGGTCGTGGAACAGACAAATGACAGTGGCCAACCTGCTAGTTTTATACAAACTGATGTAAATGATGTACCGGTGAGAGGTAAGTGAATCCTCTCCTGTGGTCAAATGCTACTATACATCAGACATCACAGATGTCTCCATGGTGTATAGCGACTTGCTATTTTGCAAGTACCGAGAGCGGCGACCTTCAGTCCTTGGTGGACTTAACCTATACTGATATTACATATGATTTGCAGGAAACAACTACTCAGCAGGCAAATACCCCGACCTGCATTGAATTATACCTTACAAATCATGAATGGTAGCCAATGTCATTTGTCAATTCCCCGACCAGACATAGACCGGTTTCGAACTTATTAGTTCTCATCAGTATGCCATAGGTCGTGGAATAGACAAATGACAGTGGCCAACCTGCTAGTTTTATACAAACTGATGTAAATGATGTACCGGTGAGAGGTAAGTGAATGTAAGTAATTAATGATTATTAAATTAACAAATATAGATAGTCTCTTTACTTAGTAGTCGAAGCAATTTAGCATTTCACAAACGATTTTTAAGCAGAAAGACGGATGATGGGGTTTTTTGCATTCGATTTAGGACGGCATTTATAAATGTTACAACTTGTTATCTTATGCAAATGGGAAATCCATTCTGTGCAGACCAAAATGCATTTTTAAAAGTGCATTTTTTGAGTTCATTAAAAAAATCTTATTTTGGAAAATAATGAAAAATCTTTATGCTAATAATTTATATTACACAAGTGTTTTAATTTTTATACTTCCACATAAGTGGAAGTATAGTAATAGTAATGGATTTTCAATTCGAGCGAAAAAGTTTCTGTCTGCCGCGTCGGTCGGTCTGTCGGTCTGTACGCACGTTTACTCTGGAATCGTTTATGATATTGACTTGAAATTTGGTACATTTATGTATTATAACGCGATCTAGAACTAGATTATATTTTGAACTAATTCCGTTGAAGGGTTCGGGGGTAAACGGGGTAAAAGGAGTAAATAGGCATAGCAAGCAGGTAAGAGTCCATAAAATTGCAATTTAAGGCACCTACGAACAGTCGAACCCACCCTATTATCAAGGGGAGTAAAAAATTATTTTGGGATTAAGTGTGTATACTAGAACCAACGGCCTCTAAAAATGTTTTGGCATTAGCCAGCAATTTTGATTGAATTTATCACATTTAATACTCTCTTTAGTACCTGTATGGTAAAACTTAATTCTTCCTAGAAAATACGAG
The DNA here is from genome assembly GCA_963675555.1 of Leptura quadrifasciata. Lineage (NCBI taxonomy): Eukaryota > Metazoa > Arthropoda > Insecta > Coleoptera > Cerambycidae > Leptura > Leptura quadrifasciata. Next base: position 89,348,162 of record OY776675.1, read on the forward strand.
GAGGATGTGGAGGCTAGAGATTAAGAAATTAATAACATCACTCTACGGCCGTTGTGAGCCAGCCTGCGCTCCGGGTTCACCGTGAGAGCGAATCTAGCAAAAAGAAAAAAATTATTGATGTTGGCCTGGCCGCTTCAGGTCCTGCGACCCCCCGAAATTTCCCCCCGAATCTCCTCTCACCAGATCAATGTCATTAGAGTAAAAAAATTATGAAAAATTGCAGTTTGGAAAAGGTAAAAAAAATAACAAATCCGATTTTGCACCCTCTCCACCCCCCCCCCCCCCCCCCGAAACATTATTAAATTCAAAAAACGTAATAACCTTTTGAAAAAAATCCGAAGTTTATGTAAGCCTTGGAGAGTATTTCAATAATTATTAGACATCGTCTATCAAGTTTGCACCCTGTTACGATGACCGGAACATTGCAAATAGTTATTATTTACTTTAATATATTTTGTCGAAAAAAAATTGCGAAATGTATACAAATGATTGTTTATTCGACAGAATAAGGTCACATACCCGCTTGTAGTTTTGCATTTTTTCTCCGGAACAATCTTTTTATCTGGCACGGCCGTGGCAGATAAAAATATTGTCAAATAAATCTTCGGCTACCATTAGGTAAGGCCCGAGGACTTTTCATGCTGTAGCCAAACTTTAGTAATATTATACAACGTAGGTTAGAAGTAACTTTCTTTAAATGACAAAAAAATGATCTTGTCATTTTTTTTAATAGAACGCCTTGTATATTATTACTGATTCAGAAAGCTAACACATTTTGCAATTCAGATATGCATATAGTGTACCTATACCTAACTCGTAGCATTTTCGCTTTATAAACATTTATTTATAAATATGCCTAGACGCTGTATATTTGTTCCTAATTTGTACAGAACTATGTCTAATGGCACATACTAATTACACAACTATAGTACTAATGAATCTATTTATTATGCACGGACAATGTTATAATAAAATACATAACGAAAATGCGATAAAACTCGCAAGGAGCAATTATTACATAATTGAATGAACCAAATCTAATTACAAAAGAGACTAATTTTAAATATTACTTCAATAAGTGTTCAAAGTGTTAGCCGTTGACATCCAGACATTTAACTATAGGACGATAGATATCATCCGTTGTAGCAACTCTAATTTCAGCAGGATCTATTTACCGGCGTTATATAAATAATTTATTTAAGAATATTCCATAGGTAAAAACTTAGAGGTGTAATATCCGGCGATCTCGGAGGCCAGTTCCACGGTCCAAAATGACTGATCCGTCGGTCATCGAAAATCCGGTCTAGTTCTAAACTAACTGCTGTTGTACAATGCGGCAGAGCCCCATCAAACTGATGATACCAACAACTTCTATAATCCTCAAGAGACATATTGTCAGTGAAATCTTCAATCCTTGTAGTCTCTAAATATTTTCTAGGCGTCAATCTTTCGTCATATATTACGTAGCTAATTCTATTATCCTTTAAACTAAACTTTTCCTGAAATTCCGACTCTCTAGTAATATCTTATGGTTTGCATATATCCTTTGAACCCATGAATATGATAAGCCCAAATCCTGTACAGCACTGCGTATTGAATATTGAGGATTTGCATGTGCTAAAACATTAATTTCATTTACTTCATCAGAAGTCACAGGCCTGAGTAAATTTTTTTACAGCTTTCAGAGATGAACCAAAATGTATAAAACTATTCTGAATTCATGCAAATTTTTTATTATTCATTTGTGGCAAATACGGATATTTCTCATGAAAATTTCTACAAGTTCTGCTTATATTCTTATAACACTGTCCGTGTATAAAAAATAAATCCATTAGTACTGCATTTGTGTAATAACTTGTCACTAGATTCACACTTTTGCCACAAATCAAAAATATTACATCAATGTCAATACCTATGTATGACATTACCGTCGAATATTTCATAGCCTACATGCTATAAAAGAACAAGGTACGTACTTCAATGGCACATTTATAAATAAGTGCTTATAAATAGAGAACATTACGAGTTAGATACACTATACATACCTATCTGACTAGCATGTGTCAGCTTTCTGAATCAGTAATAATATGCAGGGCATTTCGAACATTTTTATGTAATTTAAAAAAGTTAGTTCTAACCTACCCTGTATACTACTACTAAGGTTTGGCTAGAGCATGAAAAGTCCTCGGGTCTTGCCTAATGGTAGCCATCAGTTCAGCTTACGATTATTTTTTTTTGTTAAGCTGACAACACGATTTATTAGAAGTCAGATTTTGCTCAATAAATCTGGTAATTAAGTATTATCTCTAAGGGCGAGCGTGGGTGCGTCTTTACTATGTACGTACTTCGATATGCGATGTAAAGCAACGTAAGGCGCAGTTAGTAGTTGGATGGATAACCGTTCCAACGAAGACCGCGTCCTCACCTCATACATCTTCCAGCGGCTTGTATATCAGTGTATGCGCGGAAGCTACACAACCTTAAGCGAGAGTTGTATATAAAAAAGTGTTATCTCTGAAATGGCTTGAGATATATATATATATATATATATATATATATATATATATATATATATATATATATATATATATATAGGAATATATCAACAAAAGTGAATTAGGTGTAGATTCTAAAAATTGAAAAATATACAGTGTTCCATTTAAAATAACGAGGGTACGTTTGGCAACGCTGCACTGTCGATATTAGGCTCTCAGAGCATACTATGTTATAGTCCAAGTCATAAAAAGACATAAAAAATGCAACAAAAACTTTACGACATAATTATATCGCCGCGGGCCATAGCACCATGCCTGTCCTCAAACGATCCGACGCACATTAAAAATCTATAATCCGCTTACCTTTATAGATTACCTTTTTTATTGATTAATTTGCGAATATCACTACAAAGAGTGCCGGTATTTTAATGAGGTCGTAACGTTTTTGTTGCGTTTTTTATGTATCGGGAACTGTTTACTTCAACTATACCTTGGTACCCAAATTTCTAAAAGGATATATTTACCAGTTCTCCATATGCTTCTAACACTCCAACCACCAAGAATCACCCTGTATATCAATGTACAAACTAGTCTAATTAACATCAATATGATTAGGTAATCAACCAACTCATTCATATTATTGAACTTAATTAGATTCATCCTACGTTTGATATATTTTAATCAAATCAACGATACGGAGCTAGATTGATGTGAATCAAGTAAGCGTTGAATTATGGGATGCCTATAGATAATTAAATACAACGTGTCCCGTTCTATCCCTTTAGGTGGGAATAATTAACTGTTGGTTTCATAGAATTAAAATTATATCGTTAAATATAATAATTCAATTGAGAACTGGCAAAGGATATATTACTATCTCTGATTATACTTACCAGGTGCTAAAGGCGGTTAGATTCCCTCGGATTGGGCCTTCCGTTGCACTATTGTTGGGCTTCTATATATTTCGTAGTATTTAACAAGATGTCTGTATACTATATACAGCGTGTCCCATATTGCTTGGAACCACCCCTATAAAAAGTTTATTTAATGTCCTATTTAGATAATTTTTTTTTTAAATATAAATCTTTGAAAAGCACGTCTTTGTGTTATATTAAATTTTACAAAACATAATAACGTGGCCTACTATGATTTTTTGTCGGGTCAGAAAATGGTGAAATTTTATTAGCGATGTTTTTATTTCAAATTTGAGCGCCTCACTGGATTCAGCAACCCCCAGATGTATTTGTATCAAATTTCATTGAAAAAGTCGTATTTTTGAATTTTTCCTGAGAAATAAAAATGTCCCATTTTGCTTGGAACCGCCCCTATAAGAGAATAATTTAATGTCCGATTTAGGTATATTTTTTTTAAATAAGATATTTGAAAAGCCATCTTTGTGTTATATTAAATTTTACAAAACGTAATAGCGTGGCCTACTATGATTTTTTTCGGGTCAGAAAATGGTGAAATCTTATTGGCGATTTTTTAATTTTTAATTCTGAGTACGCCACTGCATTCAGCAACCCCCCAAATGTGTTTGTACCAAATTTCATTGAGAAAGTCCTATATTTGGATTTTTCCTGAGGGAAATAAAAATTCAGAAATTGCCGAACAAATTTAACTGTTGCTGGGATTGTGCATTTATGAAAAAAATACCTTGACTGAAATGAAGTTTTTAATTATCAAACAATTTTTATCCTTTCACACTATAACGACTAACAAGCAAATAATTAAAAGAAATAACACAAAAAAGTTTACCTAAAAATATTACAGAATATTGCTTTTGAAAGATCTATATTTAAAAAAAATATATCTAAATTGACATTAAATAAACTTTTTTTAAGGGTGGTTTCAAACAATATGAGACACGCTGTATTTGTAAGTTAATTATTTGCAAGAGACTGTAAATTTCACAATACAAATAAACTAAATCAGAAAACTAATTAACTGTAATTTTTCTTCATAACAATATCGTTAAAATCATATCGTATCTAGCAGATTAAGGATTAGATTAAATTAAACTAATTTAAAACCGAACCTTGCTAATTTTATTAGCTGAATGAATTAGGTTGCCAATCTTTGTATTCTACAGCTAGATCCAGTTACAGATAAGTGAAGTAGTCATGCTAAATCAATTTTAAACAAAGGAGCACGTTTAATTTAAATTATCTTTGAGTCTATCCGCGGTTGCACGAATCTGTTTAATTAATTTTAGAATAATTTCAGGTCGGAAGCAATAAAATAACCATTTCTCTAAATAAAACATACGGACATAGTTACGTAACAACTTCAATAAAACTATCCTTCAGATGTCTTTTAGGGAAAAAACAACGTAAATAGAAAGAGAAGGAATGTGATCAAACCATTATTATTAACTTATTCGTAAGTCTATTTATGGACAATCAAGCGCATTTCGGTCTCCAGCCCGCGTAGACAAGAAGTCATTTCAAAATAGCGAAGGTACAGAAAATCAATTATTCTATAATAACTTCATTTCTATTTGACATGGGTTAAAAATTACAATGCGCAATAGTTATAAAATATCTTACTTATGATTTTTTTTACTAGACTTGTACCTTACGGAACTGTGGACTCTCAAATTTTACATAACATAATGATTTTATATCTGTTTAAATAACACTCACATTTCTATACGGGAAGCAAAACAAAATAGGCATCACGGTTAGTAACCAGATGGACTACTTTAGATCTAAAGAAACACAGCGAACTCTACCTTCTAGCGGTTTGGATATTTAGGCCAGTAATTTACTATCTCACGAAACCAACTTCCAAACTGGCAGTTGGCGGCTGTGTTTGCAAAATTGTCCAGTTAGTAAATTCAGTGTAAACTGTCCAAGATTGAAAATATTTAATCCTATTAAGTTTTTCAACTTGACACCAGTTCAATCTTCGCTATGACACTTTTTACCAAACGTGCAATAGGTAAATTTTAGTCACAAAAATGGCCAACCTGACAAAAAGTAGTAACCTGAATTTTTATATACAGCGTTTTAAAGAAGGAGGTGTGTGAAATGCTACAAATCAATATTGTGCCGATGCTGCAGGTTATTTGAAATAAAAAGTGCCGAAAATCGGTTTTCCTTGAATATCTCATTCCCTGTTGGCCGGATGTCAGTAATATGAAAATTGTAGATCTCAAAAAAGGTTCTATACATTTATCAGGTACAATCAATGATTTAAAGAATAACGCACTGCAAAATTCTAGAGCAATGCAACAGAAATTTCTGCACGAAACTATAACATAATTGAAAGATCTAAAATATAACAGAATCTTAAACAAAAAAATTAAGTACACGGAAGGTGTTCCTACCATAGTTGATAATACAAAAATTAGAGGAAAGTAATGTTTCTGTAAATACAAATATCAATTTCCTTACAATATATTACCAAATATTTCAATTAAAATTGGAAATAAACTAAAATAAAAAAACTTGAAATAGATATAATCTTCCTTTACATTTTAAACTTAGGTCTGAAACTAAATTAATGATAAAACATTACTACGAGTCTTTTTTAATAGCACACACCAGGGATTAAATAATAATAATGTTATTTTTATCAATTTTTTTCATCATATTATATAACTTAAAAGAAAATCACTTCTGTAATATCTAATGTAATCATAATAATGATATTAAATCAACAAAGGGATCAAAATTGGTACAAATGTTGTGAGTGCAGAACCAGACAATGTTTTCATATTTTGAAAAAATATGTAGTCCATCATTGGCCTTACATTTAAGGTATATAATATGCAACTTTCATTAGATGAGGAAAATTTTTCACAAATGGAAAAGTACATACTACACTACACACCTTTCTTTAAGTCAGGTGTTCTAAGTTACATTATAAACTACCGACCCATTAGTAGTATGAAAATGAGAGAACCTCGGAGCAGGAACAGGAGCCGGAGCTTGGAGCGAGAGTTCAGTTTAGAGGTGGGGGTTAATGAGAGTGATGGGATGTAATTGGAGGTGGTGCTTAGAGGCTGGAAGTTAGAGGGCGGGGCCTAAGAGTGGTGGTGGGGGGCAATTGCAGTGGGTAATGACGGGGTAATTAGAGAGGTGGAGGAAATTTTATGTATAATTAAGTGTAATTGCAGTAAATATGAGGGTACTTGCAGTAAATATGGGGGTAATTGCAGTAACAATGAGGGTAATTACAGTAACAATAAGGATAATTGCAGTAAAAGTAATGGTGATTAAAGCAATTATGTCTGCCCATCCGTCTGTCCGTTTGTCCACCTCCTCATTGCATTGTCCTATTGCACTTTGTATTTTTTTTCACAATATCATAACAAACATTCATTCTTGATTATGTACCTAAAGTTACAAAATTATTTTACCTGCCTTATCTTTGTACTGATTTATGAGATGAACAATCCTACATTTCCTTTATGATGTCCTACCTGCCTTATCTTTATGCCGATCAACAATTATTTTACCTGCCTTATCTTTAGGGACATCTTACGCTGATGAACCTTTTGTGCCTACCTGTCTTATCTGCAATGAATTTTCATTATTTGCCTTATGATTGCATTTCAAAGGTTTGAGCGCTCCCTCTTTAACGGCTTTAGGTACAAAAGCATCCTGACGCCACAAGTGAGGTGGAAGTGAAATACTACAAAGCCGACTTATATTATGATGAGGTTAAAAATAAAACAAAGATTAGTATAGTACATTCATTTTATTACTCACATAATGACAATTATACTGGCAATGTTCCAGACATTCTGTTATTGTCAATGATTTAAGGCTAGGTGGAAGCGATGAACAGCCTTCAAGATCTATAATTTTATTCCACTGTAGATATTGTAGTAGGAAATTCTTCTTCATCACACCTTTCCATAGTATTAATGGTAAATTATATTGATAGTTGTTAACAGCACTCTGACAAAGGTGCTCAAAAATTAGTGGTAATTCTTTCAGTTGAGCGTATCCATGACTCCATTCTAAGCCATGATAATTCTTCCCCAACCATTGATATTGTGCCTTTTCGCCATTTGTGAATGATGAGAATGGATATGGTGGTTTGAAAATATGTGTTTGTTGTTTAGTGTTACAGCAGACAGCAGCCAATAAACTATCAACTCATTGTCCTTATATTGAAAACCTTGTAAGTCAATGATCAAAGTAGGAAATGTATGCACCATCGTTCACCTAGCATCAACAAAGCTGCTCTGGACTGAAACATCCAATGCACTGTAGGTTAAATAAGCATCGTGAAGTATAAGCGCATACACTCGGGTTTGCTCGGGGAACTTCGCCTTTCGTGTTTCAAATTCTATTTTAATGTCGACAGTGGGTGATTAATTGCATCTCGTTGACAAGAGCAATCAATACAAACAATGGATTTTTTCTGAATTTGTCAAGATCCATCAGAGGTTCACCCATGTTTCTACCATAATAACTACGTTGAAAGCTCTCGTATGCATAGTAGGCTGCAGAGTCGAGTTTCTTAGCGAAATCTAAATTCCAAGGTTAGTATGGAAATACTTCGGCATTCAGATATAGCCGAATATTATTTGTATCTGCATGAATAAATTTTGTAACATATTTGATTCTGTTATTCGAAGTATAATTGTTTTGAAAACCAATAATGATGTAACGAGATTTCTCGAGGCTGCTAGCAGCTTTAACAGTCCATATGTCAGTAGCAGTATCACATAAGGTAGGTAGCTCATATAAATCCCACATATGATAAGCCATCTGAATTCTAGCATTATTACCACTCTTATTACTTCTATTTAATATTTTAAGCCATTGTCTGTCTTCAGGAACAATATGTCTAATCTTCCACTCAATTTTACTAATTTCCAGCTCTGCATCAACTTCACCAATATAACAGTCGTTGAAGGATCGAGCTATGATTAGAATTAATTCTTGCCTTGCATTTAAAATACCTTTGGTGTAATCTTCAGCAAAACCCATGAGGTATTTAAGAGGAAGTCTACCACAGAACACATGACTGGTAGTATCTAAAATATCCTGCCTCTGTTGTGTGAGCCCCCAACCTGTAGTTATTAGTGATCGAAGACGTGATTCTCCATATGATACCATAGTTTTCATTGCTGTAGTGATTCCAGGCTTTCTAATGACGGCCACTTGCTGTCCACCCATTTCATATCTTATCCCATCGAATAGAAAGACTAGTGCATTATTAGATAAATAACACGGTTTGGTAGCATCCTTAGGTGTAAGTTGTATAAACATAGCTCTCTGCAACGTCGAGAATGAAATCTTGAAAATTGATAGGAATGTGTATTTCATTAGAGTTTTTAAAATAATGCGAACCATATGATTTATATGTATGCTCATGTAAGCCAACAATTGACTGGTCATATGCAGGTACATCGAACACTTCAAGTTTTTCACTTGTAATTAGTACCATTGTTAATGTATGATCCTCAATTCTACCTTTACAACAATCTTCTCACCTGGAAAATTAATTAAATCACCTTTGTCATCAAATATGCTTAGTGTGATGTTGTCGATATATTGACGCTCTTCAGGTGTAACAGGCAAATATATATTGTTCACCGGGTTTAACATCTATGTCAAATTCGAATAGGGTATGGAATTCAAGAGTATTCAAATAGGCTCCAGAAATAATGTTACAATCCACCCGTGTCATTCCCATTTTCATAATATTAACAGGGAGTGTTGGTTCATGGTTCTTGTTTGGATGTAAATACATCGATTCAAATCCCAATAGTATTCGGTTGTGTAAAATCAATGCCATATTTGACCAAATTTCACACTTCAACGTATTATTGTTAACTCGTAGTTGGAATAATTCTTCATTTTTATCATTCGGCATTACTTTTAGTATTGCGCTATATATTTCATCAAATTCCGCATGATATATGGAGAACTGTGAGGGCCACTTTCGATCCATTTTTATAACAAAATCGATTATTCGTCTCGTCTACATTGAATATGGAGTTGTAAGAATAGAATCCAATCAATCCCAGTCCATATCAGCTAGCAGTATTTAATTCAATGGATGGATAAAATTCCGAACTGAGCACAATGACCCGATAGTGTAAAAGTGCGCGACATAATTGACGTTATTATGAAGTGTAATAACGGACAGATGGGCATGCGCGCTGACGGACCGACTGTTGGACCATAATTGCTTTAATCACCATTATTTTTATTGCAATTACCCCCATTGTTACTGCAACTGTCCCCATTGTTACTGCAATTGCCCCCATATTTACTGAATTAGCCTTATTGTTGCTGCAATTATCCCAATCGTTACTTCAATTACTCCCATATTTACTACAATTACCCCCATTGTTACTGCAATTACTCCCATTGTTACTGCAAATATCCTTATTTTTGCTGCATTTACCCCCGCTGTTACTGTAGTTACACTTAATTATAGTTAAATTGCCTCCCACCACTCTAATTACCCCCACATAACTCTAATTACTTCTCATCATTTCAATTACTACCCACCATGTTAATTACCCAATAACGTGACCTTGACTCCGCCATTTAAATTACCTCCCACCACTACAATTGCCCCCACCACCACTCCTAGGCCACGCCCTCTAACGTACCACCTCCTAATTACCTCCTACTACTCTCATTAATCCCAACCCCTAAACTGAACATGTTGCCGTCCCTGCTCCGGCTCCTGCTCCGAGGTTCTCTCATTTCCATACTACTCCCATTTCAGATTTTTATTCTATGACAAAAGTACTTGTATCACCGGCACGGTAGCTCAGTCGGCTAGAGCACGCTATGTTAGCCACATTCGTTCTGGTGTGACAGACACTGCCATGCTCTGAGTTCGATCCCCGGCACCGACACTGGCAGCGTTGGTGGGTAATGGATGTTATCTGCGTTTTATCAAATGTGTAACCCCCTCCGGACAGCCTTTCGCTTTGGATTTAGGAGTTGTTTCTATATACTATATGTGATGTGTGTGTGTGGAAAAGCAAAGCGTTACTTGTAGGTAACTAATTTTGAATTTCACCAATTGCAAATTTTTACAATTTATAAGTTTACAATAAAGACAATTATCAATATCATTTCTGTTCTACACGACTTCATCGGCATAATAGTCTATGTGCGGAATAGCTTTCAAATACTTAGAAGTTATAATAAGATTCCTCGGGTATATTCAGTATCTATTATCACTGATTTTTGTAGTTGAACCATCAGGTTTTCTCTTAGATTGATTGACTTTAGATTATGGGGATTTCAACAGTCGCTCCTAGTATGATTTGGATAACGATTACTTTGTCTTGTTGCCACATTTCCCTTATCTCTTCTGCAAGTGGTAGGTATTTGTCCATTTTTTCGGTGTTGTTTCTTTCCAGGTTTGTGGCATTAGGGATGGAGACTTCAATTAAATAGGTGATTCGTTCTTTTTTGTGTTGAAGTACTATATCGAGGTTGTTGTGTTGGATGGGTTTATCAGTTATTATTTTCCAATTCCAGTATATTTTTGTTGTATCGTGGTAATATGGACTATTTTGCGATGTTATTTCTTGTTGACGGCATATCTCCTGATGTATGGTCGAGGTCGACCGCGAACATGATGGAAAAACGGCATACAAGTAGCAATGGTTAGAAGGGAACTGGAAGAAAATTCTGGGGAAAATAAAAAACAAATGGCGCCAAGGATGCGACAAACGACTACGCATGCTGTAAAGAAATGTCGTTGTTATATATATATATATACAAAATTTTTTAATTTCCACCAGGGATACAGTCACGGGTCCAAAAAGACAACTCTTTTTTAAATTCAAGCTTTCGAAACTTTATTGTTTCTTCCTCAGGAATTCTACAAAAATTTTAACTTATTATAATCAAAATTGTTTAATACAAGTGAAGGGTACTTACTAAATTGAGGTTAAAATTGAAATTGACAAGTCATCAAGACAGAACAAACACAACTATTACAAAATAAATCACACTTGTGAACTACATTTATATTTAATTTAAGTTAACACCAAAAATCGTTAATCCAAAATAGTTTCAGCCACCTCGAAAACTGAACAAGAAACAGTCAACTACGTTATTTCTTATTCCTCCGAAAAACATCGGAATGTGAAATTAAAAAACTGTCAAAAACATATCTGAAGCAGAGAGAGAGGGGTCATGTCAACCCCCCCCCTCTCTCTCTGCCTCAGGTCCGTTACCAACAACACACCAAACCCAACAGATCAAAACTTACTAATTTTCAAATGTATTGTACAGGGTGTTATTTCTGTGACTACCATTGGCATGTGAATGCAACAAATAAGTGTATAATATACTCAGGCCTTCAATGTCATTTCTGGCATTCATAGCGTCAGGTTCATTAAAAATATGACACATTTCTAGAAAAGTTCTTTTTTGAACGTTCTTTTCAAAATCCAAAATCTTAATCTCGTTATAGTTGAGGTTATGGTTGAGTGATAAAGCGTGTTTGGCTAACATTGAAGATTCTTTGTTAACCCTCACGTCGCTTCTGTGTGATGTGATCCTATCTTTAATTTTTCTGCTAGTTTGACCAATGTACTTTTTTTCACAATCATTACAAGAGATGCAATATACCACATTTGAATAATTCATCAAGTCGTCTTTGTCTTTCAGTTTAGCAAAAAGATTGTTAATCGTTACCTTATTTTTGAACGCTAATTTGATGTTAGTAAAACTTGAAAACAACTTCCTAAATTTAAGCGACAACTGCGCTATGTTCGGTATAGAGAAATAAAAAGAGTTGTTAGGAACCTCCTGGTTTTTACCCACCCTCGGCACAACTACGTCAGGGCGTTCATTGACTACATTGTCCCGTGCGACAGTTCTACTGGCTATGATTTTTTATATTTTTTTATTAACGCTGGTGGATAACCACACTTCATAAATAAATCTGACAAAATTCTTAGGTTGCCTGTTACAACCGAGGTATGTGAGGTGTTAATAACCCTGTTTTTCATTCCCACTAATACATTAATCTTTTGTCGTAATTTTTGTTGTATATATATATATATATATATATATTTATATATATATAAGTACAGAGACGAATATTAGACGACTGTCTAAGGTATATATATATATATATATATATATATATATATATATATATATATATGTATATATATATATACAGGGTTACTGGTAATTCGATACATTCCTTTGGAGATGTGATGGGGCATGATCTAAGAAGTAAATCTAGCCCTAACATACATTATGCAAAACTCAATAGTTTTTGAGATATTTAATTTTTTTTGTTTTTCTCAAAAAGTAGATCTTAATGTCCTAAAAGTTAATTTTCGAAAAATCTATTTGACATTTTTAAATTTTTTTTTACTGGATTACTTGTCCAATATTATAGATATCCGTTTGGAATGGAAAATATCTGGAAACATTTCGATCATGTGAACATCTGAAATAAAAACTTAAAAAATTTTTTTTTTAAATCAGCTATCAAAATTTACCTATTAGGTTTTTTCAAAAAAATATTAACGTAACACGCGTATAAATTATTATAAAAACTGCCTTATTTCAATAGCTATCTAACAAGGTACAAATGTTCAATGTACCCTTAATAGTTCTAAGAAAATACTAGTAAAAATAACAGTAGTAAGTAGTACGAATTTTATTTTTAGATAAACAGTAAAAAACATTTTAAAAGTAGAGTTTAATTCTTCATTAATTTCAAAGTTGTACTTTATTTTTTATATGTCTTGCTCAAAATGGGAGCCCCTATTCCGTATACAGACACGGTAGCGTCTTCTTATTTCCGTCCTTGTTACTCTGGTTGTCAGATTATGCCTTATGTGTTGGGTAGCATCGAATATCCTTTGTCTAAGGTTTTCTATAGTATTGACTGGTGTTGCATAGACCATCTCCTTCATATGACCCCATACGTAATAATCAAGGGGTGTTAAGTCAGGGCTTCGCGCTGGCCAAGGTATTGGGCCCGCTCTTCCAATCCAACGGTTAGGGAAACTTTGATCAAGTAACTGTCGTACTGTCAGCCGTTAATGTGCTGGACAACCGTCGTTCTGAAACATCATTCACTGTCTGACGGCGAGAGGAACATCTTCTAAAATCACCGCCAGATCATTTCTTAAAAAATTTTCATAGATTTCCCCGTTTAAATTTTGAGGAAGAGAGTGTGGCCCTATTAAATAGTGGCCAATGACACATTAATAGAAAACTTCATTTGGAAACTAGTTTCACGTGTTAACTTGGGATTTTCCTCTGCCCAATAATGTAGGTTGTGGAAATTTGTTATACCCTCGCGATTAAATTTCAACTCGTCCGTCCATAAAATACTTGTTAAAAAATTTGCACTTTCTGCATCTGAATTTAACATAAAGCGGCAGAATTCCACTCTCCTTCCAGGATCACCTTCCTCCAAGCCTTGGACAGGGGTATAGTGGTAAGGATGACATCCAACTCTACGTATCGTAGACCAAACTTTCCATATCGCTCCGGTTAGTCTTGCGACTTTATTAGTTGAAATAGTTGGGTCTTCCTCAAAATACCTCAATATTTCTTCCTCATCATCTGGTTCATAAACGGGAGGAGCACCAGCGTCACTTCTTCTACATTTCACGGAGCCAGTTTCAGCGATATTTCAATATGCCGTACTGAATACACGTGCATTTGGTAAGCGGCGGTTAGGGTACCAAAGACCATATTCTCGGCGAGCTTCAGCAGCGTTGCCGCCACAGTATCCATAGACAAACAAGATATCAGCGTATTCTGCGTTGGCATACGCGGCCATGGCACAGAAAATATAATAACAACAACTAATAACAACAACTACGAGCAAAATCAAAACTAATTTAACAAGACCAACAAACTTAAGGGACACGGAGATAAGAATGTCAGTTAATGACATATATGCACAAACGTCAAAGTCAAGGACTGACTGACTTAAATGAAAATGAACGATTAGTCGTTTAATAAATTCCGCCACCAGCATTATCTTTACTAATTTTTTATTAGAACTATCAAGGGTACATTAAACATTTCTACCTAGTTAGATAGCTATTGAAATAAGGAAGTTTTTATAATAATTTGTACGCGTGCTACATTAATATTTTTTTGAAAAAACCTAATAGGTAAATTTCATTACTGATTTAAAAAAAAAATTTATAAGTTTTTATTTTAAATGTTCACATGATCGAAATGTTTCCGCATATATTCCATTCCAAACGGATATCTATAATATTGGACAAGTAGATTTTTCGGAAATTAACTTTTAAGACATTAAGATCTACTATTTTGAGAAAAACAAAAAACTCAAAACTATTGAGTTTTGCATAATGTATGTTAGGGCTAGATTTACTCCTTAGCCCATGCCCCATCACATCTCCAAAGGAATGTATCGAATTACCAGTAACCCTGTATATATGTATATATATATATATATATATATATATATATATATATATATATATATCGATTACATTAATAGAACTGAAATGTAAAGCACTATTATTTGCGGATCATTTAAAGGTATTCATTAAAGTTAAAAATGAAAATGATATCAAACATTGCGAAATTTAAATAAACTGATGTGAAAAAACAATATGGAATTTAATACAAACAAATGCAAGACGCTAACTTTTTTTAACTTCACTTTTCAAAATTGATTGAAACATTTAGGTTTTGCAAGATAACACAAATATAGCCACCCGCACACAAATAGATACACGAAACACATAATCCTGCTTTTGTCTTAGTAATAACTGGCTGAAAATATGCAAACACGAATTGTTTTCATTCTGATTATTTATTCATTTATTGAACCTGCTTCTTGTCAGACGCCCTAAATGGCAAATATGCGAAATACACATAAGTCTGATATCTTCGAATTCTAAAAACATTTTAGGGTTGCCATTTAAATTTTAAAAACAATATAAATTATTTTAGATCTCCATATGTTTTTATTACGTGCATTGCACTGTAATTCTATTGATTTAATGATTTGCCCCGCAAACACTAATGCCTTCTATATAGTGCCAGTTTTAAAAGTATGCTTGATTAACAATTATATACCTGCTTTGCAATTTCATAAATAAATTATAATCTGCTGTGCTAGAATTGAAGTAATTTTCATTCAGTTATACATATTTCAAGAATTAATTTTTTATCAGAAAATGTAGTTAAAAAGATATATAATTTATGAACTTCAAATAAAAGTTGGCCTGTGTATAATCAACGATCCTTGCATTATTGATACGTAAAGCCAAAAGTCAAACATGAAATTAATAGTTACCTAATACTGAAATATTTATGTTACATTTATAATTGAACATGAGTTCTGGTTAAATGATTGCATGTGTGTTTGTATAGTTCACCACAAAGATTTAGTCGGTGTAAGGAATCACGCAACAAATCTTCAATAACTCCGCGCTCCGCTTGATACAGTACGGGGAAGGCTACTAGCCGTATAGGGGAATCTTATACACTTAATTATATGTGCAATATGCGCTAGAATCACGAGATGATATGAAATGTATGGTGAATGTCCATCATAATACCATTTAAATATTTGTACCTTCTCTTCGGTTAAATCAATGTCCATTTTAACAAGTAAATATTATTTTGAGTGCAATAATACCAAAGTTTTGTAAAGTTACCTATGACCAAAGCCTAGTGGAGTCTAGCAAATAATAAATAAATCCATATAATAGACAATCACAGCGGTGCTAGCGTACAGTGCATTGAGTCATCCCGCCCCAATCAGATTCCATTAGATGACATTCTCACCCGCATTGCACATAAGTGTATGGATTTCACCCCGTGATGTATGTGTGTTGCTCCACTTCTCCAAGCAAGTAAGTTATCCTGATATAGCGAAATACCTGACAAATTTTACGTTGAAAAAAAATTCTTAGATTATTTTATTTTATCTGCCTATGATATATTGTATCAAAGGCACAATATTTAACGATTAAACATAATATTTTTAGTCGCAAACTCCTCTATAAATCCTTATTTTACTATAAGGAAAATAACCAGACTGCAACCAAAGTTACAAGTCTGGCGCGTTAAGTGTAATAATTGCATATTACCATCAAAACGCTAATGCTTCGATTGCAACAAACACCAGCCGAAAGACTGATCCTACTTAAAGGAGCTCTCTTGCCAGTCATCACACACCACTTGCAGACTGCAGTTTCGAGCTGTTGGCTCTCGTCAGTGCAAGGTAGGCATGCGACGACCGACACGAGAATTCTTTGGCTACTTAGTACATCCCGCTATTTCTACAATAGCGACATGTAAAATAGCCAGCAGGCGCCATCTAGCGGTCCAGTGTCTGTTGCAATCGAAAAATAAACAGCCTGACTTGGCTTAGCATAGTTCAAATATGCTTTTAGAGGGCGGAATATTAAACATAATATTTTTAGTCGCAAACTCCTCTATAAATCCTTATTTTACTATAAAGGAAATAACCAGACTGCAACCAAAGTTACAAGTCTGGCACGTTAAGTGTAATAATTGCATATTACCATCAAAACGCTAATGCTTCGATTGCTAGATGGCGCCTGCTGGCTATTTTACATGTCGCTATTGTAGAAATAGCGGGATGTACTAAGTAGCCAAAGAATTCTCGTGTCGGTCGTCGCATGCCTACCTTGCACTGACGAGAGCCAACAGCTCCAAACTGCAGTCTGCAAGTGGTGTGTGATGACTGACAAGAGAGCTCCTTTAAGTAGGATCAGTCTTTCGGCTGGTGTTTGTTGCAATCGAAGCATTAGCGTTTTGATGGTAATATGCAATTATTACACTTAACGCGCCAGACTTGTAACTTTGGTTGCAGTCTGGTTATTCTCCTTATAGTAAAATAAGGATTTATAGAGGAGTTTGCGACTAAAAATATTATGTTTAATATTCCGCCCTCTAAAAGCACATTTGAACTATGCTAAGCCAAGTCAGGCTATTTATTTTTCGATTGCAACAGACACTGGACCGCTAGATGGCGCCTGCTGGCTATTTTACATGTCGCTATTGTAGAAATAGCGGGATGTACTAAGTAGCCAAAGAATTCTCGTGTCGGTCGTCGCATGCCTACCTTGCACTGACGAGAGCCAACAGCTCGAAACTGCAGTCTGCAAGTGGTGTGTGTTGACTGGCAAGAGAGCTCCTTTAAGTAGGATCAGTCTTTAGGCTGGTGTTTGTTGCAATCGAAGCATTAGCGTTTTGATGGTAATATGCAATTATTACACTTAACGCGCCAGACTTGTAACTTTGGTTGCAGTCTGGTTATTTTCCTTATAGTAAAATAAGGATTTATAGAGGAGTTTGCGACTAAAAATATTATGTTTAATATTCCGCCCTCTAAAAGCACATTTGAACTATGCTAAGCCAAGTCAGGCTATTTATTTTTCGATTGCAACAGACACTGGACCGCTAGATGGCGCCTGCTGGCTATTTTACATGTCGCTATTGTAGAAATAGCGGGATGTACTAAGTAGCCAAAGAATTCTCGTGTCGGTCGTCGCATGCCTACCTTGCACTGACGAGAGCCAACAGCTCGAAACTGCAGTCTGCAAGTGGTGTGTGATGACTGGCAAGAGAGCACCTTTAAGTAGGATCAGTCTTTCGGCTGGTGTTTGTTGCAATCGAAACATTAGCGTTTTGATAGTAATATGCAATTATTACACTTAACGCGCCAGACGTGTAACTTTGGTTGCAGTCTGGTTATTTTCCTTATAGTAAAATAAGGATTTATAGAGGAGTTTGCGACTAAAAATATTATGTTTAATATTCCGCCCTCTAAAAGCACATTTGAACTATGCTAAGCCAAGTCAGGCTATTTATTATTCGATTGCAACAGACACTGAACAGCTAGATGGCGCCTGCTGGCTATTTTACATGTCGCTATTGTAGAAATAGCGGGATGTACTAAGTAGCCAAAGAATTCTCGTGTCGGTCGTCGCATGCCTACCTTGCACTGACGAGAGCCAACAGCTCGAAACTGCAGTCTGCAAGTGGTGTGTGATGACTGGCAAGAGAGCTCCTTTAAGTAGGATCAGTGTTTCGGCTGGTGTTTGTTGCAATCGAAGCATTAGCGTTTTGATGGTAATATGCAATTATTACACTTAACGCGCCAGACTTGTAACTTTGGTTTCAGTCTGGTTATTTTCCTTATAGTAAAATAAGGATTTATAGAGGAGTTTGCGACTAAAAATATTATGTTTAATATTCCGCCCTCTAAAAGCACATTTGAACTATGCTAAGCCAAGTCAGGCTATTTATTTTTCGATTGCAACAGACACTGGACCGCTAGATGGCGCCTGCTGGCTATTTTACATGTCGCTATTGTAGAAATAGCGGGATGTACTAAGTAGCCAAAGAATTCTCGTGTCGGTCGTCGCATGCCTACCTTGCACTGACGAGAGCCAACAGCTCGAAACTGCAGTCTGCAAGTGGTGTGTGATGACTGGCAAGAGAGCACCTTTAGGTAGGATCAGTCTTTCGGCTGGTGTTTGTTGCAATCGAAACATTAGCGTTTTGATGGTAATATGCAATTATTACACTTAACGCGCCAGACTTGTAACTTTGGTTGCAGGTTATTTTCCTTATAGTAAAATAAGGATTTATAGAGGAGTTTGCGACTAAAAATATTATGTTTAATATTCCGCCCTCTAAAAGCACATTTGAACTATGCTAAGCCAAGTCAGGCTATTTATTTTTCGATTGCAACAGACACTGGACAGCTAGATGGCGCCTGCTGGCTATTTTACATGTCGCTATTGTAGAAATAGCGGGATGTACTAAGTAGCCAAAGAATTCTCGTGTCGGTCGTCGCATGCCTACCTTGCACTGACGAGAGCCAACAGCTCGAAACTGCAGTCTGCAAGTGGTGTGTGATGACTGGCAAGAGAGCTCCTTTAAGTAGGATCAGTCTTTCGGCTGGTGTTTGTTGCAATCGAAGCATTAGCGTTTTGATGGTAATATGCAATTATTACACTTAACGCGCCAGACTTGTAACTTTGGTTGCAGTCTGGTTATTTTCCTTATAGTAAAATAAGGATTTATAGAGGAGTTTGCGACTAAAAATATTATGTTTAATATTCCGCCCTCTAAAAGCACATTTGAACTATGCTAAGCCAAGTCAGGCTATTTATTTTTCGATTGCAACAGACACTGGACCGCTAGATGGCGCCTGCTGGCTATTTTACATGTCGCTATTGTAGAAATAGCGGGATGTACTAAGTAGCCAAAGAATTCTCGTGTCGGTCGTCGCATGCCTACCTTGCACTGACGAGAGCCAACAGCTCGAAACTGCAGTCTGCAAGTGGTGGGTGATGACTGGCAAGAGAGCACCTTTAAGTAGGATCAGTCTTTCGGCTGGTGTTTGTTGCAATCGAAACATTAGCGTTTTGATGGTAATATGCAATTATTACACTTAACGCGCCAGACTTGTAACTTTGGTTGCAGTCTGGTTATTTTCCTTATAGTAAAATAAGGATTTATAGAGGAGTTTGCGACTAAAAATATTATGTTTAATATTCCGCCCTCTAAAAGCACATTTGAACTATGCTAAGCCAAGTCAGGCTATTTATTTTTCGATTGCAACAGACACTGGACAGCTAGATGGCGCCTGCTGGCTATTCTACATGTCGCTATTGTAGAAATAGCGGGATGTACTAAGTAGCCAAAGAATTCTCGTGTCGGTCGTCGCATACCTACCTTGCACTGACGAGAGCCAACAGCTCGAAACTGCAGTCTGCAAGTGGTGTGTGATGACTGGCAAGAGAGCTCCTTTAAGTAGGATCAGTCTTTCGGCTGGTGTTTGTTGCAATCGAAGCATTAGCGTTTTGATGGTAATAAGCAATTATTACACTTAACGCGCCAGACTTGTAACTTTGGTTGCAGTCTGGTTATTTTCCTTATAGTAAAATAAGGATTTATAGAGGAGTTTGCGACTAAAAATATTATGTTTAATATTCCGCCTTCTAAAAGCACATTTGAACTATGCTAAGCCAAGTCAGGCTATTTATTTTTCGATTGCAACAGACACTGGACCGCTAGATGGCGCCTGCTGGCTATTTTACATGTCGCTATTGTAGAAATAGCGGGATGTACTAAGTAGCCAAAGAATTCTCGTGTCGGTCGTCGCATGCCTACCTTGCACTGACGAGAGCCAACAGCTCGAAACTGCAGTCTGCAAGTGGTGTGTGATGACTGGCAAGAGAGCTCCTTTAAGTAGGATCAGTCTTTCGGCTGGTGTTTGTTGCAATCGAAGCATTAGCGTTTTGATGGTAATATGCAATTATTACACTTAACGCGCCAGACTTGTAACTTTGGTTACAGTCTGGTTATTTTCCTTATAGTAAAATAAGGATTTATAGAGGAGTTTGCGACTAAAAATATTATGTTTAATATTCCGCCCTCTAAAAGCACATTTGAACTATGCTAAGCCAAGTCAGGCTATTTATTTTTCGATTGCAACAGACACTGGACAGCTAGATGGCGCCTGCTGGTTATTTTACATGTCGCTATTGTAGAAATAGCGGGATGTACTAAGTAGCCAAAGAATTCTCGTGTCGGTCGTCGCATGCCTACCTTGCACTGACGAGAGCCAACAGCTCGAAACTGCAGTCTGCAAGTGGTGTGTGATGACTGGCAAGAGAGCTCCTTTAAGTAGGATCAGTCTTTCGGCTGGTGTTTGTTGCAATCGAAGCATTAGCGTTTTGATGGTAATATGCAATTATTACACTTAACGCGCCAGACTTGTAACTTTGGTT
This sequence comes from Leptura quadrifasciata, assembly GCA_963675555.1. NCBI lineage: Eukaryota > Metazoa > Arthropoda > Insecta > Coleoptera > Cerambycidae > Leptura > Leptura quadrifasciata. The sequence continues at coordinate 89,369,399 of OY776675.1, forward strand.
GCAGTCTGGTTATTTTCCTTATAGTAAAATAAGGATTTATAGAGGAGTTTGCGACTAAAAATATTATGTTTAATATTCCGCCTTCTAAAAGCACATTTGAACTATGCTAAGCCAAGTCAGGCTATTTATTTTTCGATTGCAACAGACACTGGACCGCTAGATGGCGCCTGCTGGCTATTTTACATGTCGCTATTGTAGAAATAGCGGGATGTACTAACTAGCCAAAGAATTCTCGTGTCGGTCGTCGCATGCCTACCTTGCACTGACGAGAGCCAACAGCTCGAAACTGCAGTCTGCAAGTGGTGTGTGATGACTGGCAAGAGAGCTCCTTTAAGTAGGATCAGTCTTTCGGCTAGTGTTTGTTGCAATCGAAACATTAGCGTTTTGATGGTAATATGCAATTATTACACTTAACGCGCCAGACTTGTAATTTTGGTTGCAGTCTGGTTACTTCCCTTATAGTAAAATAAGGATTTATAGAGGAGTTTGCGACTAAAAATATTATGTTTAATATTCCCCCTCTAAAAGCACATTTGAACTATGCTAAGCCAAGTCAGGCTATTTATTTTTCGATTGCAACAGACACTGGACCGCTAGATGGCGCCTGCTGGCTATTTTACATGTCGCTATTGTAGAAATAGCGGGATGTACTAAGTAGCCAAAGAATTCTCGTGTCGGTCGTCGCATGCCTACCTTGCACTGACGAGAGCCAACAGCTCGAAACTGCAGTCTGCAAGTGGTGTGTGATGACTGGCAAGAGAGCTCCTTTAAGTAGGATCAGTCTTTCGGCTGGTGTTTGTTGCAATCGAAACATTAGCGTTTTGATGGTAATATGCAATTATTACACTTAACGCGCCAGATTTGTAATTTTGGTTGCAGTCTGGTTATTTCCCTTATAGTAAAATAAGGATTTATAGAGGAGTTTGCGACTAAAAATATTATGTTTAATATTCCCCCTCTAAAAGCACATTTGAACTATGCTAAGCCAAGTCAGGCTATTTATTTTTCGATTGCAACAGACACTGGACCGCTAGATGGCGCCTGCTGGCTATTTTACATGTCGCTATTGTAGAAATAGCGGGATGTACTAAGTAGCCAAAGAATTCTCGTGTCGGTCGTCGCATGCCTACCTTGCACTGACGAGAGCCAACAGCTCGAAACTGCAGTCTGCAAGTGGTGTGTGATGACTGGCAAGAGAGCTCCTTTAAGTAGGATCAGTCTTTCGGCTGGTGTTTGTTGCAATCGAAGCATTAGCGTTTTGATGGTAATATGCAATTATTACACTTAACGCGCCAGACTTGTAACTTTGGTTGCAGTCTGGTTATTTTCCTTATAGTAAAATAAGGATTTATAGAGGAGTTTGCGACTAAAAATATTATGTTTAATATTCCGCCCTCTAAAAGCACATTTGAACAATATTTAACGATGTTATTTCATTTCCCTGATTTTATGTTTTTGGGAAAGGATTGAAGCAACATATATAGACGACTAGCTGGTTTAAACCGGAGCAAAGAATCGTAGATTGGAAGTACTTATAAGAGATGTAAAACTTTGAATGTATAACATGTATAACATAAAAGACAAATTTTTGTTTTATTCGAGAAAAGTACACAATGAAAAATTGATATTATTTGGGCATCATCTATAGTTGATAGTTAATTGAATTGTCTCTTTTTCTCGTAAAACTAGTAAGACAAATTTAAAAAATGTATAAAATTAATAAAATATATTAAATAAATAAATTTTATAATATATAAAGATAATATATAATATATAAGATATTTAAAATATAAATTTAGGCGAAATTTTATGTTTATAGAATTGTATTAGTGAACAAAGAATAATTAATACAAAAACTAATAAATAGTGAATATTATACAAATCTTATAGATTTCCAAACTAAGTATGGTTGAAAGTGGACAGCTCTAGTACTGCAATTAAGGCCCCAATTGTCTCGAGGGATATCCAATCAAAATATCTTTGGCAATTTATTCTTGCAAGATGGCGTTTTTCAAAGGAAGTTTATGTGTAAAGATTGTAGAAATGATATAAAATAGAAGGTTTAAATGCCTTAACAAAAGCAGAGAAATATTAACCAACCATGCGGCTTGGAAAAAGTAATAATCGCAAATGTAAATGCGAAATTACATAAAATTAAACGTAAATGGCAAAAGACTGCTAAATAAATCTGATTAATACGTGAAAGTAATTAATATGTATTATATCTTAATACATAAAAGTAAATGTAGAAGCAGAATTAAAATAAATTTAGCGTAGAATTTTAGAACCTGAATTAATATAAATGTATAAGCTCAACTAATATAAACTTATAATTAATATAAATTTAGAATAGAATTTAGAAGCTGATTCGCAAACTATAATTGCCAAAAATGAAAAAGAAAAGAATATTTTATTACCACGTGGCAAGATGTAGTATTTTAGTTGCTTATTGAATTAAAAAGATTTGAATTTAATTTATTTAAAAAAATTGAAATTGCATTAAAGACAAAATTGAAAATTATTGAAATTTAAATTACTAATAAATAAAATTTGCCTAGTTGTGTTGAACACGCGAAATGTGGATATGATATCACAATGAACGTTTGAAACTGTAAATGAGATGCAAATGATCCCTTCGTGATTTTAACTAATAAGGCAAACTTTTTTATATTATCTTCTACAATATAGTACCAATATACAAACCTGAAAAATATAATTTTACTAAATGAAATGGAAAGCTGTAAAATGGTACAAGTGGTGCCATCTGTTGATGGGCGACTTAAGCACACATCCTCGTTGCTAAGTTACGTTCCCTTACTCATAATCAAAATAGTGACAGGTATATAATCGACAAAAGAAATCTTTAATCAATAATAGATTAACATTAGTTGCTTACCACATATTAGATAGTTACTTTGCAATTAGTATACATAACCAAAAATAAAAATACGAACTGTTGTAATAAATTGCAAATGAAATGTAAATGAATGTAAATGTTTTGTAGACTTATAGACAATTGGTTTTGAAGTGCTGTAACAGAGAAATACAATTTAGCGGTAAAAACATACGAAAATAGGTACATAAAACAATGTGAAATAATTTAACAATTATACAAAGAAAATTCTGATATTTGAAACAGTCTCACTTACAAAAACTTAATCAAATCGCTATATAGATCGTGCTAAATATAAGTAAAATACCAGTTATTATATAAAATTGTTAAATGGACATAGGCCACGTAACAACGAAAATACAAAAGGCAGAGTTCTCCACAACTATATTTTTAATAAAAATAATAGCGAATATGTAAAGAAGGAAACTCTATCAAATCGTTTTATTATCTTTCTCTGGGATTTTATTGTCTTCAATATATTGAATATTTATTAGGGTCTTTGATTTTAAGCTACATTCAAAAAATTCTCCCAAAAAAATTTAAAATCAAAAAGGAGAATAACATGTCATAAACCTTTTACTATAATTATATGACTATTCTCTGTAAATAATTACGCCCCTAATTGAAAGTATTATACCCGGTATTAAGCCAATTCATATGATTTCATGAGAATATTAACATCCAGTAAAAATATTATCATGAATAAAATTAACTTTTTAATTATAATATTAAAATTAATTCACCAATATTACTTAACAATTTAACTACAAGAACAAATCAAAATTTGTTATATATGTTGCCTTTATAACAGTCACTTAGGTAATTGTATTGGCACTACCCTGCTATTCCTGACGAATCACTGCATAGCCAAAAAATTAAAAGAAAGTCACAAATTAATTGAAGAAATTTAAAAAAAAATTGTTATATTCAATTGATTCGTTTAAAAAATCAGTGCTGGAATCCGTCTGGTTTCTCTATTTTTATGGTGTCTATAAGCAAAATAACCATTCGGCTGACAGACACGATGAAATAATTTAATACTACATTTTCTTTTACAAGTTTGCAATGTTGCAATTTTTAAACGCCACAATAACTAAGCGTCTCTGTTTTTATACCATAATTTTAATAATTGTATGAATATGAATATCCTTGTGAAATCAGGTGCGTTTATACAATAAAGAATAACTGTAATAATAATATTGTAAAATTGGATTAAAAATAAAGTTATTATTACATATTTGTACAATTTTCAAACTAGACTCGTCAAGATATTAATTCAACAACTGAGGTGGTTTAACATAACATTAATATTATACTAAACACCACAAAGTACTTAATTGTGCTTTAAGATATACAGACAACTGTTAAAAGAAATCAGACACAATAACACTACCACCTCAGATAAAATTAATTACTTTTTTGGACAACACAGTAAAAGTAAATGTGGCATACAATACTTCATTTCTGTCGTGGCAATTTTTGGTCGTGTTTCCATTATTCTCTTTATCAGAAGTAAACAGAAAAGCTTACAAGTCTGACATAATAAAGCACTAAATACTAGTAATTCGTGGATTAAAGCTTGGCCGCATCATGTCTTCCTCGCTATCTCCTAACACCAATGAACTTCCCCATTTATGCCCTGACTTTTGGCCAGGCTGAGTTTACTAATTAACAGATTAATTTTAAAACCTTTGTAAAAGAACAACTTAATCTCTGCGGATTTTGAAACTGTTAGCATTTTAAAATATATCTCATGGGACGTGTATAAAATATTTAGTAATATATTCAAGTATTTATATTACTTTCAATTAAATAATAATAAATAACAGTAATACGACTTTCTTAAGATGTGATTTAGAATGTGGATTTTGCTGTTTAAAATAAGATTTTGTTTATTTAAATAGAATTGAATATTTTATAATTTTCTGGTAGTAAGTTGAAAAACTTGAAGTGTTATTAAGTATATAACCTTCGAAAGGAAAAGGTTGAGTTGTCTAGGAATGTGTAATAAATACGAATTTCTTCTGAACTGAATCTGGACATCCGTATTTATTTAATTCCTATATTACATTTGAAAAAAAATAACATGTTATATATGGAGTAAAATGATTTTTTGTGTATCGACTGTTCTTGTCGGACTCGCTTGACCGTCAAATACATCCTAGAATAGTCTAGTTTAGACGTACGGGATTTTTGATGGTTGCGAAGTGGACGCACTACGCTTGCAGGCTAAGCCCACGTGTGTAAACTGAATTCTGACAGTCCTGACTATACAGATTGGAACCATTTCTAACTTGTCTATTCCAGGAACGTTCAGGCCAGTCGTGTATAAGCGTTTTCACGCACAGACCAGTTCAGTAGTGAATAAATGTAGGAAACTAAAATGGAGTCGGTTGTGGATTGTCCTACCATGCCAATGCTTTCAAATTTTCCAACAGATCAGAGGCCCGGCCAGGAACATCGATTTTTTTGTTTACACGAACGGCTTTGACGCTTCCAATCTGCACGAGAGACCAGATCTTCGTCTCTAGACTGATGTAATATTTTGTAGCAAAGGACAGGAGCGGACGCGCCAGTACTGCGATAACGGAGATTTGGTCTGCCAGTACAATATTGAGGGTTTGGACTGCATGTCTAAATTAGGTTAATGTCACCTTTATTCCAAATAAAACAATATACGATTATTGTTAAGAAGAGATATTGCAGATTGTTATATGGGGTCGTTTGGCTTCGAACAGTCTTACTTCACCTCGACCTAAAAGATCTTTTGTGATTTACCCTACATCTAGTTGTTGCCCAGGATTCCAAGACTTTTTACGAAGCTTGTGATTTTCTTGGGGGCTAATTTCCCTATGTCTTCAGGCGTTAATTCCGCCTGTTCTAGGAATTTTAGCCTAGGACTAGCACCTTGCATTCACACAGTATTTCCGCAGTTTCAGTTGCAGTATCGCAATATTTGCACTTGTTACCTACCGCCTTGCCCATATTCTTGAGATAATATCTCAAGGGGCAGTGGCCAGTTAGAAGGCCTGTAATTAGCCTTAATTCGGACTTTTCAAGTTGGAGAAGCCTTGTGGCATTGTTTGTCGAATAAGTTATAAACTTTTTCGCTTGTCTTTGGCCTGGAGTATTCCTCCAGTAGGACTTTTTCTGGTCCTTTTCCCATTCTTGGATCTCCTCAGCTATGTGTCCCTTGGCCAGGCCACAGAACGGTTCGGGTCCAATGAATGGTGCTTTAGATCATTTTTTGCAAGGCTGTCAGCAAGTTCATTTTCTTGTACTCCCTCATGCCCTGGAACCCACATCAAGGTAACCTTGTTGTTGTTGGCCAGTTGCTTCAGGGATTGTCTACATTCCCAGGCTATTATAAACTCAAAGGTATAGGTATAGTGCTGTGTGGCTATCAGATAATATATAGATCTTTACCCTTCGGATGCCTTTATTTAGGCATTTCTGGGCACACACATTTATAGCGTAAATGTCTGCCTGAAAGATGGTTACCAAGGGCTTTGCATAGTCCACATTTAGGCCCTGCTACGCCCACTGCTAAACCTTCGGCCATCTTAGATGCATCTGTATATCAGATGAATGACCCTTGTTCCAATCGCAGTGCCTCTGTCTTGCTCGTATGACGGTTTTCAACTAGCACGTCAAGCGGGCAGTTAAGAAGAGGTATACTATCCGGGGAACTTGATTGATGGTCAGATACAATATATGTACAATGTCTAACTAATTCAGCTGAATAATTTATGACAACTTTTTATTGACATTCAACAACAACAACTCATTTTTATATCTAGTAAAACAAACGATATATGTGACTAGATTGCTTATCCACAACACCCCCTCCCAATCGAGTCATCACTTCAACTTGAGACCAATTTTCGAACAGCATATAATATGCTTCTCTCTCGTTAAAAGCTTTGTGAATACATCTGCTGCCATCGTTTCCGTTGGCATGTACTCTAAAACAACATTACCATTTTCAATATACCATTCTACAAAATCTTGTTGCAAATTGCTAGAAGATCGATCACTGAATGCAGGTTCTTTTTCGAGAAGATAGTGATCGATTTCAACATTATCAGAACAAGTTTGATCTTTTATTGTATTCAACTCGTTAACAAACTTGACATCGCGAACAATGCGAATCTTTTTCTGGTCTGGTAACCATTATCGAAAGGCTTTCGACTCTTCTGAGTAACCGAAGAGTACACAAGCTTGAGAACAAGATTCAAACTTCCCCCTATTAGGCGTTTTGTTGAGTGCAAAACCTTTATAGTCAAAAGTTCTAAAATATGCAACAATAGGTTCCTTATGTGACATGCTGTGGCTACAGCTTCAGCCCAAAATAATTGTGGTAGCTTTGCATCCATCAGCATGCACCTCGCAAAATCCAAAAATATTCTATTTGTTCGCTCGGCTGTACTATTTTGCTGGGGAGTCTGAGGAACACTAAGTATACTCTTGATACCATGTTTAGCAGGAAAATCAGAAATTTAGAATTTTGTGATCATTTGATTTTCTACTAAATTCTTGTAATCCTTGAAAACTCTCAGCACTTCTGACTTATGCTTTAGGAATCGTATTTTTGGAAATGAAAGCTGTGTCATTTTTCCATGAAGATGAATATCGCAAGTTGGTCATTTTCCTAATCTACTATTCTTGCATCAAATACCTAATATTAGTTTCTTATTTAATATTTGATTTAGATAGCGTTCATTCAAATAGCCAAAAAGTTTATACCAGAGATGTATATCAGTGGAATTTCTTGTTATGCAGGCTATTTTTACTTCTGCATTTGCAACAAAAGATTCACCTTCTTATATGTACTACAACTCATCAGAACGGTCAGCTATAACTTTTGTAGCTCTAAAATTATCTTTAATTTAAGCTTGATTTTTAGAAAACTCAACGGTGTATCCATTATCTGTAATTTTTGGAACATATATTAAATTGGTTTGTAGTTTCGGTACACAAAGCGCTTTGGTTAATGTCACAACTCCATCGGATTTTGACGCTTAAGTTGATTTTTCCTGCTCCTAAAATCTTAGTTTCTGATTTATCAGCAAGGCGAATGCTTTCATCTCAGATTCAAATATTTCTTCCAAATAACCTCTATTTAAACACATATTAGACGTACAGCCACTGTCCAGGCACCATCGTTGATTTTTTGTTTCGTTCATACAAGTTGACAATACTGTATGAAGACTATCTACTATATTACCCGCTTTTTGGTGGCTTTTTTACATTCCGAACTTTTATGCCCTCTAATTCCACATTTGAAGCATTTTCCAGTAAAAGATGAACTTCTACAAGAATTGTTCATTTTATATTGGCTTTTAAACGGTCTTGGCCTTCGTCTATATTGCTTTGCAATCAGTGCATTAATCTTGACCTGGATATTTAGTACAACGAGGATCATATTTTTTAATTATTTTAGTTTTTAATGACTTGGGAGATGGTAAATCATATCTGGACTCGATCACACATCTAATATTCTTATAGTTGTCAGGTAGACTATACAACAACATTATTGTCAAAAGATCATCGTTGACTTCTACTCTTAGATCTATCAACTTGTCAACAGTATCAAAACATTTTCTTATATGCCCTCTGATATCTTCACCAGGCTTCATTTTGTTCAGAAGCAATTGTTTTAACAAATTGGCTTTATGGGCAGGACCTTTTGATTGATAAATCGAGTGCAACTTTTTCCAAACGTCATTAGATGTTACACAATCTTTACTTGTTTCAATTCGGACGGTTACATTGATAAAATTTAGCCTGACCTGGCCTTTATGTCCAACAGCTCCTAAGGTCTTGATATCACCATTCACGCAGTTCCGTAAGTAATTTTTTATAAGTAGCGCCTCCATTTGGATCTTCCAAGTGCCGAAATTTGATATACAAAGTAGTTCGATTCGGGGATTCAAGCTCATTTTGATGAATCACAAAAATTCTCAATATTTCTTCACAAGACAATTTTCCGGTAGGGTTTGATTCAAGAATACTAACAACTACTTACATAAAAATTTTAAAAACTGACATTGCTTCTCTGAGCCCCATAACATGTTAAGAAGTATACTATCGGAACTTGATTGATGGTCAGGTACAATATACGTACAATGTCTAACTAATTCAGCTGAATACAATATTTATTTATGACAACTTTTTATTGACATTCAACAACTCATTTTTATATCTAGTAAAACAAACTATATATGTGACTAGGTTGCTCATCCTCAAGAGTTATATTGCAGCTATCTTGGAGGTGGAAAAAAGTGTAATTAGTATAACTTTATAATGTTCACACGCAGTAAACGAGTTAATTGAGTTATAATGCAGTCAAAATAGGACTTGATGGGGAGGTGCTAAAGAGTACCAAAAAAATTTTTGTACTTCAAAGACACTGTTCTGTGCTTCAATCGTTATTAACAGTTTAATTTTTTTTACCGCGTTTTCCAACCTAAAAATGTTGAATAACTCAAGATATATAGTTCCGATCGAGACAACGTAAAAGGAACAGGATTAATTAAATTTTCTACAAATCTACGTTTAGTGTACGTCTTAGGAGCGCAACCATAACTTACAAATGTGAAAAAACTGGCAAAAAATCGTTTTTTCTTCATTTTGCTGCCCAGATCCGCTGGGTGAACCGATCAGCTTCAAACTTTCAGAAAATCTTCCTTTTTGCTCTAAAAAAATCACCCTGAATTTGGTGCAAACATATTAAACTCAGTGTGCACAATTAAATTTGTTATTTATAATTTGAATTGGTTACCATTTTATGCCATTAAGTCCAAACCTGATCATTTTTTTTTCAAAAATTAGGTCACAACGCCAGGCTTTTCGATGCCTTAAGAAAACAAAATTTTAAACCTATTTTGGCCATTTTTTGCATCTATTTAATAACCCAATTAACAAAAAATGAATTTTATCAGCCATTTTGAAAAAATTTTCACCAAAATACAATCGTTTTTATTTTAATTAAAGCAAAGGTGCTAAAATTTCCTTTATGATCCGATAAAAAAAAATTCAAAATTGTTTTCAAAATGGCCGAAAAAATTCAACAAAATTTTTTTTGTTTATTTGGTTTTAAACAATTTTTAAAAATGGCCAAAATATGTTTTAAAAAAATTTTTTACGGCATCAAAAAGCTGGTATCAAAGCCTACTTTATAAAAAAAATTATCCGTTTTGGACTTAATAGCATAAAATGGTGGCCAATTCAAATGTTAAATAACAAATTCAATTACCCACACTGGATTTAATATTTTTGTACTAAATTTCCAGGGTGTTTTTGTTAGAGCAAAAGGCATATTTTCTGAAAGGTTGAAGCTGATCGGTTTACCCAGACGCTCTGGGCAGCAAAATGAAGTAAAAACGATTTTTTGCCAGTTCTGTCACTTTTGTACGTTATGGTTGCGTTCCTAATACCTACACTAAACGTAGATTTGTAGAAAGTTTAATTACAAAGATTTTGTTTGTTTTACGTTGTCCCGATGGGATCTATACATCTCGAGTAATACACATTTTTAGATTGAAAAACGCAGTTAAAAAAATTAAATTGTTAATAACAATTGGAGTATAGTCCTTGAAGTACAAAAATTTTTTGGGTACTCCTGAGTACCTCCCCAACAGGATCCAACCATAAAATTGCTTATGGAAAAAATTGATTTATATTGATTTTTTGTGCTATTTTTACTGCGCTATTAAATAAGTTACATTTTTGGGGCAGCTCGGTTATATGTTTATTTAAATCACTTATGACGTTTAAGGAAGCTAAAATCATTTAGTCGTTCTTCTTATATACAGTATAATATGTATGTAAATATATTAACTACTCGTAAACTGTACCTCAATTAATTTTGAAAAACGTTGCTCAGCGGTATAACAAATATTTTATAGAATGTTCTTTTTCTTTCACTGTGTAATGTGGTGGTCAAGACTATAAATAATTTTTTAAGAATGGTAAGTGGGCAGATAACATTTCTTACAGCACCTATTAAGGTCCGTCTGATAAATTATAACAAATCTCGTACTTCATTGGGCACCCGCGTATAGATCAAGGACAATACGTACTGATAAGGTATTATTAAAGGGGCTCAACCATGTCATGATTGTATGTTGGTCATTGTTCTGTCTACACATAACATTTATCATTTTGATCTATCATTTCACGGATTTTTATGCACCAACTGCAATTTACTTTCCAATTACTCATCTTGCCATGGAATAGATGGAAAAATTACTCTAATTCTAGAAAATTAAGAGGAATATAATTGAAAATTTGAAAGACTAAATGTATTGTTTGACGCTAGTTTTTGATTAGTGAAATATAACCACGTAGTAATAACCGTTAGTTAAAAAAGGAATTAAAAACGCGGAAAAATGTCTAAAGATTTTTAGTAAAACAGTGCCTTTGTCCAAGCTTGAGTATTTTCGTAATTTTTAAATTTTACAAACAAAATATCGCCATAGAAATATCCCATTTAAATTATAGATATAGTCTAGTATACTTTAACTTGGCGTATGTATGTATGAGTTAATATTTCCGTACGATTTCATTTTCACGTAGACAATGTTTCTGGACTATTGCTTTAACTTTGTGTACAATATGGGAGAAAATGAAATCGTACGGAAATATTAACTCATACATACACACGCCAAGTTAAAGTATACTAGACTATATAAGCTGCCTTTTAAACTATATATTGTCTAGACTTACTGCTGCTTTTCTACAGTGAGTATTTGCATCTTTAGAAGATATTTGTTTCTTGTGTCTATAAGGGCCGGTTTATCAATACAGGGTTTTCAACTTATAGTTAACATCTATTAATTTTACAAAGAGTTCTGAAAAAATGAACTTACTTGATGATTAATGTACCCCAATTCGATAGTTTCAAATAGAGCACCACATTTTCAGATATGAAATATTAAATTATTTTTCGCACTTCTTTCAAGAAACTTATACCAAACCAGCTAATCTTAATATCATTAATGGCACTCCATACTGTAATAATATCCTCACAATAAAAGAATTCAATGAAAATGGTGTTTTCAAGTCGCTCAATATACTTAAATCAAAGATGACAGCCAGTCTAGATTTAATACCAGTTTTATTTTAAGAGACTGTTCAGATATTTTCGTAGTCCCACTTACTATTATATTTAATTTATCTGCCAGTAGCAATTGTTTTCGAAATGAGTGGAATAAGTCTAAAATATGCCCCATTTTTAAAAAAGGAAACAAATTTGATATTACCAAGCACATGCCCATTACAATGATATGCAACTTTGCGAAGGTATTTGAGTATTTATTACATGGAAATATATATAATCATGTAAAATCAAACATAATAACACAGCAGCTTGGCTTTATGAAAGGTAGATCTACAGTAACAAATCCTTTTTGCATAACCCAATTTTTAACGCAATCATTAGATGCTTGGCTCCAAACAGACGTCATTTATACAGACTTTTCTAAAGTATTTGATCGATTGGATCACGAAATCTTACTGCACAAACTTGATATAAATGGTCTCTTTAGTTAACTGTTTCAGTTATTTAGATCATATTTAAGCAGTAGAACCCAATTGTGCACTCAATAGCTATAAATCTCATGAAATAACAGTCGTATCTTGAGTTCCACAACGATCAATCCTTGGACCCCTGTTCTTCAATATAATTGTAAATGACATCAATAAAAACCTTAATTGTAATAGCCTACTCTATGCCGATGACATGAAACTATTTACAAATATTCGAAACTCTAATGATTGTCTAAATTTGCAAAGTAGCCTTAGCAGATTAAATACATGGTGTGTAAACATTGGCTTACTTTTTAATGCGATAAAATTTAATGTTATTACTATCAGTAAAAGCCAAAAGAAATTACATTCGATTATAAAATTGACAATACACCTCTCAGCAGACCTGATATGTTTAAAGACCTAGGTGCTGTCTTTGATGGTGAGTTATCTTTCGTTCCTCACATGAATCACATAATCCAACAATCTTTCAAAACGTTAAGCTTTATATGCAGAACTGGCTGTAGCTTTACAAATACCGAAACTATAGAAATGTTATTCAATACGTTCGTAAGATCTAAATTAGAATAATCCTGTATAATTTGGAGTCCAGGATATGAGACTCGTGAAAAATTTAGAAAATATTAAGAGACGATTAATGAAATTCCTTAGTTTTAAAATTGATGGTTTTTACCGTGCTATCGGAACACCGCAGAACCAACTATTAGAAAGATGATCATTTTGGAACCTTGTAGAATTTATTGCATGTGTATGCTTCTCTTTAAATAGTAAAATAGGCTGAAATTCTTCAGAAAATTAATTTCAGAGTTACATCTCCATCAACACGTAACCGCGCAACTTCTTATTCACCAAATGCCCATAGGAATGCTATGAACTTTTCGCCATTATCTAAAATATGTCACAATTTTCATAATTTTTGTTCAAGTATTGATATTTTTCGCACCAGCCCTAAAACATTAAAATCACTTCTATTAAAATAATGCACGAATTCTATTTTTCTACTTCTACAATTTTTATTAAGTATTCACTATATTGTTACTATGTGCGTTGTTATATTTGTTATATATGGTATTTATGTATGTTGTTTATAATTTTACGCGACCACTTTCTGCTCTGTAATTGGATTGTTGTAATCTGTAGAGCAGTGTAAATAAATAAATAAATAAAACATTATTACTGTTTATTAGCGAATACATAAACTCAGTGGTGGGCAAAAGCTTAAATAACATAGAATATTCTTTTTAAAATAATCAATTTAGTGCAAATAATAATAATAGTAATAATTTTGAATTAAATAGAATTGAAAACAGAATACAGATTTTTTTCTACCATTTCAAATAGAGTCGCAGTTGATCAAATTCAAAACCTTGGCCCATCCTGAATTAAAAGTAAAGTATATTTTGTTATAAGTGTTTTTGTTGTATATATACATTACACATGAGCCTCAGCGCAATACATTAAAAAAATGAATAGCTATTTAGAAAATCGGTCTTCTATTTAGAAGGCCGATTTTCACACCTTATTAATACTTCTCCCCTGTCATTTCTAAAGAGTACAATAAAGTTAACTTTTCTCGATTTTTATCTATTTTTTCACTATTACACATGACAATGATTTACGCCACCCTTAATTAAAAGAATAATGAAAATGAAATGTTTTTTAATAGTTTTTTCACATAAAAGCTCATTTGAATGTGGTAAAAGCTACTCTAATCGTGTCTCTCAAGTAAACTTCACATAAAACAGTAATTTCCGAAAAGAAAATTGAATTATCAAAAGATTTTGCATCTACTGCCTAGCTATGCGGTCTTTTAGCCAAAGAGTCACTAACTCACCAAAAGGGTAAAATATAAGGGAGGACTGGTATCAAGAGACTAAGATAAAATCACCCTATACCCTAAATTCAGTTATTAGACTGATGCCATCCAACCCAACTGCATACAGAAGTACAATATCTTAGTAGCATTAAGTGCAACAGAGAGACTTAATAATAAATATTTATTGATGATATCGAATCATTTTATAAGCTATTTATTTTTATTTTCACGAGGGAATGCAGCTGCAATTAATAATAATAATATCTGATTATGGCAAGTTGCGTTATGTTTAAAAGCCGTAGACTATGCTGAAGCAATCCATTAACTTGGTTTTTTATTTGCATCATGCAAAGATTAATAAATCTGCACGGAGTCCGTTTGAAAATATAAATTAAATTTATTTCTTTTATTGTCAATATGTAAGTAACCATATGGTACTTTTTAATTATTATTATACGATGCAAACTAATGATTAATGTTAATAACTAACCTCCTACAAAATAATTATTGGATTGTGTAAATTTATTATATTAAATTGCTATCTTTTCTTAATAGAGTGAACGAATTTTTAAACTTTAGGGTCAAATAAAAACCTCTTGCATGTCATTTACACAAGATAAAAAAATAACAAATATGACTGAACAAAAAATATGATTAAATAGATCATATTTCAACAGACAATTGATTTTAAAAAATGTGAATTTTGTTAGCAATAGTAATAAAATAACAAAAATCAATTTTAAATGAATATTTATAACTATTTGTACCGGTGTTAATTACATTAAATTTTCAAAAAATGGACACAAAAAACTTATAATGATAAAACTACTGAGGTTTATTAACAATACTGCGAGAAGCTCATCAAATATTCTGAGTGAGAAGGTGAGTGGGATTAAATTAGAATTGGAGATAGTCATCATCATCATCCATGGCGCTACAACCCTGTGCGGCTCCTGGCCTCCCAAAGTTTCCTCTTCCATTCGTCCTATTTCTTCAGCTGGTCTCCAGTTTCCAAATCCAATATTAGTTGTGCCTTCTGATACTCTATCCTCCTTCCATTTGAGTTTTGGTCTTTCCAGTTTCCGTCTTTCTTGTAGTTTATTCATTATTCTCTTTGGCACGTACGTGTCCTTGGCCCGTTCTACATGTCTTGCCCATTGTAATCGCGAGATTTTAATTCTGGATGCGATGTCGAGCTCTTCGTGCTTTCTTAGTAGCTGGTATAGTTCAAAGTTGTATCTGTGGCGACAAATTCCATTTTCACAAGTTCCTTTGAATATTATACGAAGAACTCTTCTTTCGAATATGCGTAGAAGGTCGGCGCCTCGCTTACTAATTGCTCATGTTTCCGCGCCGCAAGTTACAACAGGCAGTATAAGGGTTTTGCAGATTATTAATTTTGTTTTTCTACTTTTGTTATGGCTGGAGAGATGCTTACGTAGAGCATTTTACCATTTATTGCCTATTTGTTCTTCGTATTCACACTGAAGCCAAGACAAATGAACTCTTGCACGACTTCAAAATTTTCTGTGCAAATTGTGAAATTTTGACCAAGGTTGTGAATGACGCGTGGCGAGGTGGTTACTGGCATGATTTTTATTTTTTCTTAATTTATTTGTGGCCGTATCTGTTGGTTGCGCCTGAAAGTCCTGTATAGGTTCTTGTCATTCCCAGCAGGGTTCTGGCCAGGATGCCTATGTCGTTGGCATATGTGAGAAGTTGTATTGATCTGGTTATTATCGTGCCCCTGTGTTTATATTAGCATCTCTCACTGCATTTTGCAGGCATACGTTGAACAGCAGGCACACCAGCGCATCCTCTTGAGGAAGTCCATCTCGTATCTCCAAGCTTTCCGAGATATTATTTTGTATTTTGTCATGGGACCTCTAGGCTATACAGGGCCTCGTACATTTTAGCACATATAATTCTATCATAAGCATATTTAAAATCGATGAACATATGGACTGTATCTATGTTGCATTCCGGATCTTTTTCCAGGATTTGGCGGGGGATGAATATTTGATCCCTCGTTGATTTGCCTTGCTACTCTTCTAGGAACTTTTCAGTGTATGGGAGTAATCTCCAATATAATATGATAAAGAGCAGCTTGTATACTACGTTCAGTAACGTAAAACCTCTGTAACTTAGCGGATCTCCCTTCTTGTGTATAAGACATATTATTTCCATATTCCACTCTTTAGCCATTTTTTCTACGATCCAGATCTGTACGTATATTTTATACAGCTGATTGATTAATTGAGCACCTTGTTTTAAGAACTCTGCTGGTCGCTGACGGTCGACTTATGGTTTTTAACGTTTTAAGAGCTTCTTGAATTTCTACTATAGATGATGTTTGTTCTTCTTCTTCCTCGTTCCCGTGTCTCAGATTCTCCCCGTTTATGCCAGCATTCGTGTTTGCGTTACGTACCTGGTAAAAACATTGGGCCTATCTTCTCAGTATAAGGTTAAGGTCTGGGTTTAAATCCTTTTCTTTGCTCACTAAAGTGTTTATAGCATCGAATTATTGGAGACAATCATAGAAAACGAAAAACTCGCAATGGAGCTGAGGCCAATAATATCACGGTCGGTACGCTTCAATTAGTTGATAAAAATGGAGTGAGAATATTCCGGAGAAAATAATCGAAGTCGATGGTTGAAGAATTTTGATCTTCGTGTTAGTACACAAAACTAGGATGATAGATGCCTGTGATAATAAGTTGATATTGCTGGAAATAATATCACTCGTCAGTAAAATAATGCTATACCTATACTCTTTACTCCAGACCCCAGAATCAACTATCATGGCAAAGCTTGGGGTGAAATTCCTATCAGGAATACTTGCCGCTGTCTCTGGTCGCGGTTTCTGGTCGCTGTGCATCGGTAGAGCACCTTCAAAGTCAGAAGTATGAGGATTCCACTACTCGGACGAGACGCCTTCACTTAGATGAAATTAAATAACTTTTTTAATATATTATTTAACTTCATAAATAGGTATGCGATTTTTCTATAAATACGAGAATATTTTTATATAATTAGTTGTCAAAACTATTTTTCTTGATTGTATGATCCAAAAACTGTCCGCACCAGCTATACCGCAAAAGCTGAAATTTGATAATACAACAGGCAAGTTAATAAGTTAAATGAAAAAAATACTCCGCTTTGTATTAAGCGAGGGAAAAGTGCTCAGCAGATGCAGTCAAACATGTAACGCGCGCGCGGATAACGGTGCGCTGCGCCTTTAACTCGTCAGCTGAGCACCTATCCACCGCGAAAAATTCAGTCGTGTAATTTTTTTAAATTAGTTGTTACTATACCAAATTTCAGTTTTTGTGGTATCAGTTTATATTCAACGTATATTTTTCACATAGTTACACGGAAAGCTGAAGCATAATCCCCCACTCTAAAATCAGCTGATTATGTGTGTGTGTGTGTCTTCGGTTAATGACTACGGTTACAAAGACAATTCGCCAAACTTCCTATGTTTTATAGTTACTTTTCAATATCATGAACATGTCGACCAAGTATCGGCTTTTGTTGTATTAGTTTTTCTTTATAATTATTTTACGTGTGTGGAAGGCTGCTGCAGCTAAACCCCTCGCAAGTGCGCAAGCTGATGTTCCGTTCCCTTACGTGAAATGCCGAATGAAGCATATAGAAAAAACATCAGTTTTTGTGAAATGATTAACTATAAACGGTCGCTGGCTGCTGGGCTATAAGTATAACGTGGCATGATTATTTGCTTTAAAATAATAGTGAGAGGGATATTGCAAGGGGTGTGGAATTAAATAATATTTTTAGTAATAGTAAAATATGGTACGATACGTTGCTTCCAAAAATACGCAGGCACAGAGAATGTGGGGGTAAAATTTTTAAAAAAATAATATATTTTTTTCTAAAATGATCCTAACGATTCTGATCAAATTTGATACAAAGATTTGAAATACAAATTATAACAGCAAAATATATTAATCATTATTTTTGAAGCCAGTACCAGGATATATAGCCCCCGATCAAATGCTAAATGGGAAAGTTTGTCCGAGTTGTGTCAGACTGATTTTTATTGAACATGATTGTTTACCTAGCCGCAAAATTTTTGGAAAATTTGTTTGTACTAAATTTTTATTTGTGTTGTGTATGAAGCCGTAAAGCGAGAATACAATATCGTGCTCACTGTTGAGACATGCGAGAGCGAACTTCGACCTGCGACCTATTACGACATAATTAATTGTATTGTTTAGAGTAATGAATAAAGACGTTTTTTTAAAAGTTGCCATTCTTTAATATGCTCATTGTTAAGTAATGAAAACGCCGTACCGTCTACGGGTATGAATTGTTTACGGTATAAGATACAAGTGAGAGCTGTGGATTATTTAAGCTGTTCAAACAGATTTGTTTTGGTCTTATTGCCATAAACATAAACATCTGCTAAGACAGTATTGTACACAAATATCACGGTCCATTCAAAGTTCAATACGCAAGTAAGAATTACTAAGTATTTCTTCTTCAAATTAAATATAACGAAAATGGAAAAGTCCATAATTACCCATGTGTGCATAACTTCCTAAAAATGTAATTTTTACAATAATACCATTTTATGGAAAGCATCACCTTTTTGTTCACATAAATATACTATTTTAATTAATAAAATTTTGTTAAAAATGTTAACATCTGAACTAAATTTTATTTCTAATAATATTACCTATAAGTATCTATTTAAAGTTAAAATCAGTTTTTCATTCAGCGCCTAGTTTTATCCATTTACAAACTTTAAGTGTATCATTGTTGAGACAAACTATAGACTGTACTTACTACTTGGAGATATCAACACATAAGCACCGGCCCTTCATTATCCACTGAATATCTAAAGAAAATTTCGCTTTTGTGTACACCAGCGAAACTAATTCCGACAAATGTATTGTTGCAATATTAGGGCTGTATTCTGTTATCAGTCCTCTTCAATGCATATAGTGAATATGTATTGCGATGTGTGGTGGAAGGCTGGCAGGACCGGTGAGTGTGAGATACTAGGCAGTAACCGCATTTTTTGCAAATCTTGTTTGACAATACCGGCAAATGACGTGATAGAGAATATCATGAAGCGCACAAGGATAGACTTTCATGATGAGTCTAGAGATGCTTGTAATCAATTTCTTATACAACCCATGGCACCAACAGCTCGATTTTCTGATAACCCAGTAAAATAATTCTACTTCTTCTTGATATCACTTTTGACCACATCAACCGGAAAGGCATCCATCCGGGACAGTGGCAAAGAGGGGTCAAGTTGACGCTATAGAAGGTTGGATTAGGTGTACGTAGCCGTTAACCATATATTTGCCTTTGAACGGGTTGTACTGAAGAGGTCTCTCAGAATGCAACTGTGAAGAGGCATTCTGCACGTATTAATGGTTTTTGGAATTTATATAATGTAGGGCCTCAAAACTGCATTTGTCACATTCCTATATACCAGCACAGTTGACACAGTAGCTAACCATGTCATCAATTTCCCAAAATGAAATATCAGTTCCTCGCAGCCCTATGATCATAAAACCTTTTCCAACTTTAATTAACGGTTGAAAATTTCAACAGTTTCGAACAAACTGAACCATGTAATAAATAATAACAGTCATTAACATCTTTATATATTTTGTTATATACTTACCAGATTCTCACGTTCCCAGTGTTAAAAATTCCGCTCTGCAGCCTCTATTTTTTACTACATTGTTGAGTATTTGAAAATCGCACGGTTCAATCCTTGGGGGGATGTTGCCAAAATAGTCTCACTCCACCCCCCCCCCCATATTTCCCTCGAATAAGAATTCTTGGAAGCGACATTCGTTTCCCTGTAGTAAGTAAGTTTATTTTCCTCTTTAAATATTTTCAAAAACAAATTCACGGTTTGCTAGGTTCGCTCTCTTTGTATTTATCTTTCTTTGTGTTAATTATAAAGCTCAATCTGTTGAGCAGTATTTAAAATCATTGAAAATCATCAGAGTTATCGGTAAGATTTGCTGTGTGGTCAGATTATCTTATGTTATTAATTGAAATACTGTTTACTTTAATACCCAAATTTCTCATTAAAGGAGACTCAGAAAACGCCTTCCCGACGTGGAGATTGAATAGCTTGGGAGAGAGTACACCCATTATCAGCCAATTTTTCACTTGACAACCCATGTTATGTGTGATTTTGGAGGCGTATGCTTGTTAGGTTTTAGTAAAAGTTGGCTATAATTCTGATACCTTTTCCACCTAACCCCAAATTTTTTGTGTATTGGAGTAAGAGGTCATCATCAATGGAACATAATAAACACGTCCTACCTCTGATCAATGTATTTCTAAACCAGTATCTGTAATCTGAATATTACTTCTCTGGTGCTAAATCCATGCTTGGATCCAATTCCCGTTCACCTCTGCATATCTTTGAAATATGGGGATTGAAATAGATAGTTTCCAAAATAAACATTATTTGATGATTGATTTTTAAAAAATGCGCTACATTTTCAAATCGTTTTTTGTTTATAAAAATTTTGGAAAATTATTACATAATAGAAAATTTATATAAATAACAATTATTAACTCGAAGGAGAGTTAAGATAAATTTAATTATACGTATTATTATTGTGCTGGATCTACGTGTTGTCTCAAACCAAAGTACACCATCTGTAATAAAGATGATAATAAGTTATCCGTGACATCTTCCCACGTTGCACTATACCACACTGAATCAGTGAAAATACGTACATATTTACTTGCTTAATTTTTGTTTTGACGAGATAATGATAATGATACAATGTGTATAAATAAAATTATTACCAAGCCTGCTAGCAAAGTTCTTGACATACATGTAATTATCTGAATTAGTATGAGAACATACAACCACAGAAGTATAACACAAGTTTATACATAATATTTCTCTCATTTCACGAGGTATTATGACAGTTATACGTGTAGAAAATTGTAAACAATACAATAGCAGCTATATGTGCAAATTAAAAATTATGATCATAAATCATCGTCATATTATTATAAATTGAGCCCAGGATGTACACAAAATAACACAGCTTAACTCACACTTCCTTTACTAAATTCCAGTTTAACAGTTCGCCAAATGTATTCTGGATTATAAAAAATACTATGATTAATAATGTACTGTAA
Organism: Leptura quadrifasciata; assembly: GCA_963675555.1. NCBI lineage: Eukaryota > Metazoa > Arthropoda > Insecta > Coleoptera > Cerambycidae > Leptura > Leptura quadrifasciata. Next base: position 89,390,815 of record OY776675.1, read on the forward strand.
TTCTAGAGGCGACTGAGGAAAAAAAGGAAGCAAAAAGATGTTTGTCTATTTTTTATTTGCTTTTCATACGTATTACAAGGTGAGTAATGAGGAACTGTACATACTTCTACCGTAAGTAGAGGCACCTAAGACGAATACCAAGTGAACTTTAAAAAGTGTTTATTCCCTTTCTTTACTATCATATAGAGTGATCCTTTCCTATTATTTGGGTTTTCTACCACATGTATTATTGTCCTCTTCAAAAACAAATCACCGAATCTACAAAATAATAGAATTATCAGAAAAAAGCCTCTGCGCCCGTGACGTTTACGCCAAAGGAATAGTCAGAGGTTATGTTTTGCAAATAATATAAATCGGAATAAACACAGAAATAATGTATTTTGCTGACGTTTCGGAAAGTAATCTCTTTCCGTATTCAAAGCTTTTTGTGGAAGAACTCTTATTTTACTGTGTATGTCAAATACACAGCTTTAGGATTCTGTTTATGTTATTTCCATAGATACTTACTACTTACACAGAACATAGAACTGATGATATTTTCTTTTATATAATGTTGAGTTTGTTAAGTTCTTCTTTTAACATTGGTAGCCAGGTTGTACAAATATCTACGGAACAATTCGATACGCACTTGTCTTCATTTAATAAGATTATTGCTAATTCTTTAATTTTTATTTTTTTGGTATCTGTTTCTTTTGTTAAAATTTTTGCCGAGTCCCAGTTTAGTCTAACATTTGACATACACAGCAAAATAAGAGTTCTTCCAAAAAAGCTTTGAAAACGGAAAGAGATTATTTTCCGAAACATCAGCAAAATACATTATTTCTGTGTTTATTCCTATTTATATTATTTGCAAAACATAACCTCTGACTATTCCTTTGGCGTTAACGTCACGGGCGCAGAGGCTTTTTTCCAATAATTCTATTATTTTGTAGATTCGGTGATTTGTTTTTGAAGAGGACAATAATACATGTGATAGAAAACCCAAATAATAGGAAAGAATATTCGTAGAATGCCACAAATAAGTTTCAGACAATATATAGAGCGATTTATGAATTTTTTCCAAAAATTGTTTTCATCATAACATTTTAACGGTTAATCCGATTTGCCTCATTTTAGCAACAATGTACACTATTGCCTAACCGGCGATAAAATTTTCGATCGCCATTTTTAAAAGTTAGCAGTGGTTTTTGGTGGTAAACTTATATATTTTTCATCGTATTTGCCTACATGCGGTTCCTGAGTGATTTGGAATCCATGTCACTCTATTACCATTATACATAGTGCATGAGACCGCCTTGCCTGAACGTATGAATGTAAAATAATATTCTAATACGTCGCGATTCAAGTATTTTCAAGCTCTATAAACAAGCGGTCGAAATTATTTATGATATTTAACAAATACATATAAAGACAGGCGAGCTAATAAGTCAGTGTCAGTTGATTGCTTTAAATAAACCATTGGATGGTAGTTGGAGACTGTATTGTCCGAGTTGCCCTCCTAATCCTCAACATATGTGGTATGGACCGACACTTTCGTTAATCCTAAACTCTTGTTAACCTTATACCTATATACCCAAAATTTGTAACTAACAAAAAATTTTCCTAAAGACCAATATACAACTTTACCTAAATCCTATTGTCTTTCATTGTGTCTTACTTAATCTATACTAACAAAGTTCCCTTTCGAGTTAATTAGGAAGTGTTAGATATTAAGTGTGTTAGCTTTAAGACAGTGTGGTAACGTTCAACTAATACCATTTGGTGGAAGCAATTAAGCAAAAATCGAAAGTAAGTATAAATTTTGCATTTTACGTCTGAATAAGTCACACCGAACCCTTCAGGTTAACTTCCTATTAATCAATTAGGAAGAGTAACAAAATATCCCGGAGTCACCTAAAGCATGGATTGTTCACATGAACACTGGTGCCATTGGTGATTGTTTTCTTTTTCGGATTGGAAGGAATCTGCATCTAGGTTTGACAATTCAATTTGCCCTATTACGATCAGTTCTTCAGAGATTGTGCTGCTTTACCCAGAATATTCTTAATTTTTTGGAGCAACTGGATTGGAAGTGTTTGCATTTTAATTTGGAATTAGCTCGGTTTAGTAATTGATGTACATGTAACCTTCTTTTCTATATATCTCGGTAAAAATTATTTGGGAGTTGATATCTCCAATATTTAGTAATGAGCAAAACACCGTATAGGGCCACCCGTTGCCGCATCTTGGTATGGAATATTCAGCTTTCATGCGACCTACTGCAGCCACTACCCCTTTTGTGGAATTGTAGAATGTGATCACACTTAGTTTTTGGTCATCGTTTTCTGGATCTATTTCACCATCATCATGAAAATTAGATAACAAGATATTTCTTCCTTTCTTTGATACATAAGATGACATTTATTTTCAGCGTAAGGATAAGGAAACTTTTGGGTGAGAGGCAAGTGCGCTTACCTCTCGACCATCAGTCATAGTAGAGAATACCTTTATTTTGTGCTCCACGCATGCACGTTATGAGAATATTTTTTGTAATGATATATTTTTTTCAAACTGATGTAGATATTTATATAAATGTCCGGTAATTGCTTTCAGCTGCCTTATGAAATATTCAAATTAACTAAAGTGTTTAAAACTTTGTATAGTTTGGTGTGTATAACTGTTGTAAGAATATTCTAAAAATGTTTTTGAAAAATATTGTTTTTTAAAATTTGTGTTGTAAGTATTCTTTCAGTTTCTAAGAATCAACAAATGGTTAGCAAGGTATCCACGTGTGAACCCAAATTATTTACTAAAATACGAACAGGGAAGGAAATAAGTTTCAAAAGAATTTTGTATGCCAGACAACAAGCTGTTAGATGCAAATAGAGCTTCAAGAGGTTCTCCTTGCTCATTAAGTGTGGTATAGGACAATTTCATATTATTTGATTTACATCATTTATACATTTTTACAATCGAACAGAATTTCAATGTAAATACTTCTTTAATAAATGTTCGTCTTTTATTATTGGCTGTGTTCTTATATTTAAAGTAGCAATGTTAAAGATATTGAATAGACAATGGGAAAATTGTAGGAGGCTACATTATTTTAGTAGATTGTTGTGAAAGTTTGCTATAAATGTCATCTGGAAGAAGTTGCAGTAAACTAAAATCGACAGTGAATATAATTTGTGTAATTTAGTCTGCCCGAGTTGAAGAGGTAACACCAAACGCCTATAACAAAATTATTAATGCAAACCTTTCAGACAGGGAGAGAAAGAATGGATATTTCACATTTCATATTTATTGTGAAAGATCTTTAAATTCTCTAAATTACTGTATGATCGAAAAATAACACGGTTGATATTTTTTATCAATATTTCAGAAAATCTCCATTGTTATTCAGTGTGGCCATTTATGGTTGCGAGATCCTGTAAATGTGTAGCCCACGTATATAAATTTATCAGCCTTGACAGAGTTCCACGATATTAACAAACAGAACCACACTGTTTTGGCTACAAATGATGTGATTAATTCATTTTTCAACGCGAGGAACTTCTCGACAATCGTAAGACTTACTGAAATTATCAGTAAACTATTCACGCAGGACAATTATAAGGGTAGGGGGTGAACCACCCCCAAAAATTATGAAATACCAGACAGTATAAATTACACTTTAAACAAACTCGATTGATAGTAAAGGTGAGATATACTAGATAAAATAACGATAGTACAGATAAATAACTGTATTAACAGATTCTAATAATGACAACAATAACAATAATACTGTGATATGTATCATGAGCTACGCCCGAATGCCCCGAGGTACCTTTCTAGGAGTTCGCAACACTCCATGTTTTTACTTCCAAGGCGCCCGACTCTGGTCCATAGCCCAAACAACATTTATCTTCAAGGATTATTGAATAAAAATATAAACAACCTATTACACAATATCAACCCCATGGTAGAGGAAGACAGTGACGAAGACTAGGGGTATCGTATATTAGAAAAAGACGTATTATTTAAATGATACTTATTTCATTGAGTCTTACGTTCTTAACTTATGACTCATTAAGTTGGCCCCCATTCTCATGGAATTCCATGTACAGGGTGATTGATAATTAATAGTATAACACTTAACTATGGATAGTAGGAGTCGAAATATTAAGAGTTAGCCAATAATGCCTTAATGAAATGTTTATAGGTAAAAAGATTAGTAGTATTAGAGTTAAAATTATTTTTAATTTTTTATTTTCCATTGTAATTTAATGATTTTTTAACATTTTATCATGAGAATTGGTAGGTGGGGGTTATTTGTGATGGGAAATCATAACATACGTCTTCTTTCGTCTAGCTGCTTCGTACGCTATATTTAATGTGTTAAAAGGACCGTAACTTTTTCGCCCCCTTTATCGCAGAAAGTTTGTATTCCTCTATCATTACTTAATAAAAAAGTATACTTGTTTCAAGTCTCTAAGTACAACAGTTTTGTGAAAATGTGAAAACTATCATGCGAATTCATACAATTCGAAATATTATTTTGGGGGCAAAATTCGACACTCTTTTTGTGTTTTTATTGCGTTTAACAACTTTAAAATTTCAGACATTAAAACAAGACAAATAATGAAACAAGGGGCGAGCATAGGTGCGTCTTTACTATGTACATACTTCGGTAAGCGATGTAAAGCAACGACAGGCGCTGTTAGTACTTGGATGGGTGACCATTCCAACGGAAACCGCGTCCTCGCCTCACACATCTTCCAACGGCTTGTATATCAGTGTATGCGCGGAAGCTATACAACCTTAGGCGAGGGTTGTATAGGAGATATACCATCCTTCGGAGGGGATGTAAAGCCGTCGGTCCCTTGTCTATTAAATGTTAGGCAAGTAAAAGATCCCTACTCTTCTTAAGGGAAGAGGTTCGGCAAAATTCCTGGTTGGGGGTAGCTCGTCTACTGGCGTCGGTGTTAGGCCTCAGTAGAGGAAATAGGCCGACGTTAAATAAATGTATAAAAAAAAAATAATGATACACTTTTAACTAGTAGGCATAAATAATTTAATTCAAATTAGTAAACAATGTATCACAAATAATAAGAACTAGAACAATAATAACAACTTTAAAATGTATAATACCTACTACAGTAAATGTTCAACTATTTCACTATTAACTTTAATACATTTTTTTAAACGTTTATTTAGATACTGTCTAACTTTAAATAACACTTTTCTGTTATCCCTAATAGTTTCCACAGCAACACAAGTAAAGTGATCAGGCTGCCCTCTGTTTCGATACAGTTCTATAAATAAGTATCTTCGAGCTGCAGCACGACCACAAAAATTTACTTGCGGGTATACACAAACCATTTCAGAAGTCGAAAAAATGTGTAACGAGGCATTTTTTATAAAACGATATTAGAAATAAATAAAAAACACAACACTTAATTATATAAAACTCTCTGTAATCACTAATTATTGTTTGAAAAATTAATTGTTTGACAGGTATTTTTTGTATTTATGCCTACTTGATAAATATGCTTCTTTATTTACTGTTACAATGCAGTGTCACAACGCCTACTTTTAAAAACTATTATTTAAACAAAAAAAATACATGTAACTCTTGATTTGCACTTTTCTCAAAACCAATTGTACTTAGAGACTTGAAACATGTATACCTTTTTATTAAAAAATGGTAGAGGAATACAAACTTTATGCGAAATCTGGGATGAAGGTACGGGTGAAAAAAATTACGATGCTCTTAACATATTAAACATAACATACGTAGCGCTCTCTAGGAGCTAAACCAAAGTTGAAGGTGTGTTATGATTTCCCACCACAAATACCCACCAATTTTCATGATAAATTATTAAAAAATCATTAAATTACAAAGGAAAATAAAAAAAAAATAATTTTCGCACCCTGTATTTTTTACCTATAAACGTATCATTAAGGCATTATTGGCTGAATCTTAATATTTTGACACATACTATCTACAGTTAAGTGTTGTACCATTATTTATGAATAAGGTCCATCATTTAGTTTTATGACAATGAAGTGATCCTTCGATAATATCACAAAAAATATATGTTGTTACATTGGATACGGGTACATTACAGAAAAATAATAGCGGTGTTCCAAAAATAAATTCATGAAAAAAATTGGTACAAAATTTTTAGTAATTCTTTTAAGCCCTCATTTAAGGAATTGGGTGTAAATTTTTTTAAAATTATTTTAATACCCTTATATACATATTACATATTTTTCAGCCATCAAAATTTGTCCAGCCAATATTGAGAAATCGAAGTTTTCAGCTTTGCGAAAAATGTTTTGAAAGTTTGCGCTTGGGGTAAATTAAAATATGAACCAATCCCAAGCTGGCTCCGTTCAAGTATGCTTATCCGACTACAGCCTTTAAACTAATCGGGTACTAAGTAATTTTTCTCGTGGATTAGGTCTTTTTAAAAACTAACCAATTATAGATAATGTAGAATAATGGTCACAAAAAATCCAGCGTCCAATAAAGCAAGACATCTCTACTGAAATGTATGGAAAAAGTTTAGTGAGACATTTATTTTTAATTAAGGAACGGCAGTATATCGTCCAGACGTTTATGAATCTCCCCATTAACCCGTAAGAGGTGTTATCTGATATGTTGTACCCTTTATCTCAAGGAATACGAAAATTTAGCGTTTGTTATAAACTGCAAGGTATAAGAGCTTACTCGTTGGCTAATTTCAAAAACACATAAACCGGGAAGCAACGCAGAGTGTCTCCTAATTACCAGATAAGATTCCCGTTAAAAGAGGGAAATACTACCTCTTTGTTCATGCCTTTTCGAGACCGTATCTACCATCCTTCTTCTTTTTATTTTTTACGGTAAGCCATTTGGCATTTTTAATTCTCTACTTAGTCTTCCCCACAACTTATTAATTTTTTAAGGCCAATTAAGCATAAATCATTCTGTCTCTTATTTTAAAAGTAACATTCCAGGAAATGGCACATAAAGCGCCTGGAGGGAGCTGACAACTTTAAAAGTGCGTATATATTATTTAGCATGGGAAAAGTTACAGCGTCTTACAAGTTTATGACAGGTTAATTTCTTTGTTACAAACTGAAATTAATTTTTTGTTGAAATTGTCCTTTTAGATAAGACCTAATTAAAGTTATTTAATCTTTTTAATAACTTGTAAATTAATGCTAACAATGGTAAACGTTCTTGACATCAAGTTGATACAAGCGAACTGAAAATTATGTGTTACGTAATACGGTAATTCATTTTAATTAATTTTTTGCTTAACATTGACTTTTAATGTCACTTCAAAGATATAATGGAAATAAATACTTAAAATCCCATAAGCTAAAAATATTAGAATGAAAATATCTAATATGCTAATTGGTGGGTGGTGACGGTAAAGCGTACTGATGTCATGAACGTTAAATGTCGATTTAAACAAAAATTTTGAATTAAGACAAACAGTAAGAGTATAAAATAACAATAAGTTGTGAACAATTGTAATTCTGTGAATGAGTTAAAATGAATGGTAACTCAGACAGTGACAAAGAATTTACGAATATCCCACCGGACTTGCAAGAGGAAGCTAGGCAATGTTTCTCTGAATTTGTTACCTACAAAGTCAAGACAACGATACGAAAAGAATTATGACTTGTTCAATAATTGGAAAAAGAATTAAAAAAGCAAAACTTAACAGAAAATGTACTCTTGTACTTGCTTATCTATCGGAAAGATCAAATATTGTAAATGCGGATACACTATGGTCTGAATTTTCAATGTTGAAAAGAACTTTTAAAATTAAGAAGAATATTAATTTTGATAATTTTCATAAAGTTCCAGCATTTTTGAAACAAAAGTCTGTAAATTATCTGCCCAAAAAGTCGAAAATTTTGACCCAAGGACCATGCATTACATTTTTTAAGGAAGCAGATGATTCGGAATATCTTATGATCAAGGTAAACAAATAAATTAAGATGAATTAATTATGGTTTTTTATTAGTAGTGTATTGTAGGTTTATCTTATTATGGGCACTATACGCAGCTTGTCGTCGAAATGAGTTATTGGATATGAATCTTGACCACATAGTTTTAATAGAGGAGACGTATTGATTGTTACAGTTCCAGAAACAAAAAATAATATTATTACAAGCACGTTTACAGTCACAAAAAAAAAACAGTTGACTGATTGGATATACTTACAATATACAACAAATATGTTTCCCTTAGACTCACCCACATTCCTCATAATCGTCTATTAATTTATTCCAAGAATAATAAATGCGCATTGCAACCGAACCAAAATGTCTTTTACTGAGCTCTTTAAAGGCAATAAGAGACAAAAAAGTCTGTCAGATGAAGTGTCAGAGAAATGACAGTTTAAGTTAAAAAAACTTGTCAAAAAAGGCAACTTTTTTTGAGATTTGAAGAATAACACATTTATTTTTAAATTGAATCTTATTCTACTACTTTTGGTAACGAATTATACAATGAGATAATAGTGAAATAGAAAATGCGTAGGAGATCGGATGCGCAGCAATAATTCCAGAAAAATCCAAGGACCGCTATGAAAAAATTCTATGAAATGTTTACAAATTGGTGTGAGAAGAAGGATGGTGCTAGCATCAATGAGAAAGTGTTGTTGGTGTATTTTGTTCATGGGAATGGTGCATTAAAGTCACCTGGCAGTCTCTCGGTAGAACCTTCAATGTTAAAAAACACCACAGTTTTCCTTAATGCTATCGATATTTCAAAATCTTCTACTTTGATTTCTTATTTGGAAAGGAAAATTATTGGACACAGACCTACAAAAGCTAGTGTATTGATCAAGGAACACGTTAGAACGTTTTTAATGAAGCATCCAACGATGAATTTCTAATCCTTAAGGTATTCATGTTTATATTAGTATATCACAACAAAGTTACATACCTACGTTATATTTTTACGTAGGACTGATTCTAGGAAGATCAGGGGCATACAAAAAGGAAGAATTATAGGTGACGTAGAATAACATCAATAATATCTTATTGTAAATATTCCAAATATGAAAACCAATATACAACGGCTTTTCACCGTAACAAATAAAGCAGATGAAGAAGTCCACTGCATAGAATTTTTTAGAAAATACAATGAGCTCCGACCAACGTATGCGAAAAGTTAACATTTTTAAATTATCGACATGGAAAATGCATGAAAGGGATTATAATTATTAATAATTGTATCAATTGTACATTAAATTTTAATGTGTATAAATAATTGTTTGTCATTATGTTTATTCTTCAAATAGTATTTGTTCATTAAGTGAATAAAAATGTGCCTTTTCCCTTATTTTTGTGAAATAACATGAATTATATTAATTTTACTTGTTACCGTTCACACTTCGGTAAGTAAATTATTTACCGACGTTTTAGGCCTAGCTACCAATAAACATAACCTATCACCTTGGTAACAGATGTTATAAATAAGCAAAAACGTTTGATCGTGCATAAATGATTATTGTAATTTAGTAAAGGGGAGGGGGATGCGTTCAGATTCTTCGGATTAATTGACCTCAAACACGTCAGAGTTACAATTGTCAAACGAACTGGGGGTTCTAGACATATTATGGAACAAAGGATTAAATTAATAACATTTTAATAATTTGTTAATGCCTTATCATATTTTTAACTATACTTCATTCCATATTTGTTGCATACTATCAATTTTCCGTTATTATTAATTTTCACCGTTATAACTCGTCTAAGTATCACTGATTGCACGTTCAAAAAATTCATAACTCTGCCAATATTGATCGAATGGAAATGGAAAATAAAAGGAAATTGTTCGTAATCGAGTTCTCTACAACTTTCATTTGAAACATTTTGTGATCCGAATGACCATTTTCGAGATTTTAATGAAAACGCGCGCGTTTCCTTGTGTCGCAAAACTGTCAAAGTTTTAACAATCTATATCGGCTCCAATAGGTCATACAAAGTTTAAAAAAACCAAATTGTGCGGATTTTTATTACCTATAATTTTCATGTGTACATATATTTTACAGTAAAATTGATACTTTCCGAGTTTTTTTGCGAAAAACCATTTTTTTACCAATTTTCTCCCTCCTTCCCCTTCGCCGGTGCCTACGGGTGGGGACTATTGATATGTTAAAAAGTATCACAAGATAAGCTTGTTCCCAAAATTTCAACCCGCTCTGAATTATTTCATCCAAATCTTCCCATTTTACTAGGCTATTAGCTATGTGGGACGTTAGCACAGTGGTTATCACGTCTAGCCCCACCTACTGCAAAGTAAATTTCAATTATGAATTACCCCAAGAAGTGGTTCGGATCCCACTATAAATTGTAGGGCCCCGTCTCCTTTACTCACACAATTCTAGGTTTAAGAGGGTCATTCAAGTGATCTGAAAGGCGGTTAAAACATTTATATTCATCATCATCATTAGCTTTACAGTCACATGTGGGCCTCGGCTTTATCAAGTTTCTTTCGCCATTCGACTCTGTTCAGTGCCATTCGTTGCCAGTTGGTTGCTCCGATTTTCCTACCATCCTCATCCACTCCGTCCCTCCATCTCAGTCTCGGTCGGCCCCTGGGTCGTGTTCCTACTAGTTGTGCGTTTAAGATCTTTTCTGGGAGGTAGTGTTCATTGGCTCGCATTATATGCCCTGCCCACCTAAGTCGTGCGGTTTTGATGGTTACCATGATGTCCTTGCCTTTAGCTATTTGTGCATATTTTTGATATAGCTCTAAGTTATATCTTCTGCGCCATTATCACAAATTCCACCAAAAATTCTCCTCAATATTTTCCTTTCAAAGATCATCAGTAGGTTTTCATCTGCTTTACTAATTGTCCAGGTCTCAGATCCTTATGTTGAGACTAGAATTATCAGTGTTTTGTAGATAAACGTTTTCGTTTTCCATGATAGACTATGATTTTTGAGATGTTTGGAAAGTCCGTAGTAGCATTTATTTCCAATTAGTATTCATCTTTTGATCTCTTGTGATGTTCAGTTGTCATTGTTAACGAGGATACAAGATAAATGAAGTTTTGTTCTATATCGAATTAGTATTTTCCAATTCGTAGTTTTCGACCATTGATACTATTATTTTGGTTTTTTCTTCATTTACTACTAGCCCCATCTTCTCCGCCTCTCTATCAAATGTTAAAAATGTTTCCTTATCTTTCTGTAAAGTTCGGGATACGATATCTATGTCGTCCGTATATGCCAGCATATGCGTCGATTTGTTCAGCATTGTGCCTCTAATGTCCAGGTCCGAGTCTTTAAATGCTTTATCTAGAGCAATATTGAATAGGAGGCACGCGAATGCGTCACCCTGTCTCAGGCCCTTGCTGGTCTCAAATGTAGTGAACGTTTCGTTCTGAATTTTTATTTTGCATACAACCTTAAACATTGTAGCTTTTGCCAATCATTTTGTTGAAATATTAAGTTCAACCATTGCTTCACATAACTTTGGTCTTATGATACTGTCATATGCAGTTCTGAAGTCTATGAATAGGTGGTAGGTGTCGATGTTGAACTCTCTAGTCTTTTCAAGTATTTGGCGTAGCACAAATATTTGGTCAATTGTGGAGCGACCTTGTCTAAAGCCGCTTTGATATTCACCTATTATGGTTTCTCTGTAGATGCTTATTCTCCTATATATTATATTAAAAGAATTTTGTATACCAAGTTGAGTAGTGTGTTGCCTCAATAGTATGCACAGTTGAGTTAGTCGCCTTTTTTATGTATTCCAACATGCCAGTCCTCAGGTTTTTGTTCTTCGTTCCATACTCTGGTGATAATTTTACGCATGTGTGCTGTTAATGCTCCTCCTCCACTCTTTAATAATCAAGAGTTGATACCGTTACTATCTGGGGCCTTATGATTTTTTTAACCTTTTGATTGCCTCATCACTTCCTTTAGTGTAGGGGATTCAGTTTCTTCTTCGGTGTCATGCCGATTTTGTTTTGTAGTTCTGGTGGGTTAGGATCTACCGGATGAATTTGTTCGTCTTCACACATCAATTCGCTAATATGTTCTACCTACCTTTGTAGTATTTGTTCTTTGTTGTTGATAATGTTGCCATCTTTATCCTTACACATGATGATTCTTGGTTTGAAGTCTTTTCGCATATTATTTATTGCTTTATAGAATTTCTCTGTCTCGTTCAGATTTTTTTAGGCTTCTAGTTCTTCCATCATACTATTTTCGGCCGCTTTCTTTTTTCTTTTATGCAACCTTTTCTCTTCCCTTCTTAGTGCTTTGTAGATATCAACCGTTGCACGAGCTTTGCGTTGCTGCGTAACTCTATATGCATCGTTCTTTTTTTGCGATTTCACTACATTCCTCGTCGAACCAGTCAGTATATTTGTACGGTCTTCCTGTCCCTAATATTTCCCTAGCTGCTATTGTGATTGCTACATTAAATGCATCCCACATGTACGTCTTTGATATGTCATCCTCAACAGCTGCTTTAATGTTGCTTACGTGGTTCTGATATCTTTGTAAGACTTTGGGATTATTTGGAAAATACGTGTCACACGTATCTTGTCTAGAGCCTTTTTGCTTCTTTATGTTTGATATCTTAGCACGTAGTTTTGTTCCAACTAAGTAGTGGTCACTGTCGATATTAGCGCCTTGGTAGCTCCGCACGTCTAGAAGGTTTGAGAAGTGCTTCTTATCAACTAATACATGGTCTATTTGGTTTTGAGTTGTACTATCTGGTGATGTTCATGTCACTTTATTATTAACATTTATATCACATGTACACACACAGCTAAGGTATTTTCAACAATCATTTGGTGTTTCATTCTCGTTGCAATCTCTTAAAAAAGCTATGCACCTGATTGTATTGTCTTTCAAAATTGATTGTGCAGAAATGCTGCAATTTAAAAATATAATTCAAACTTTTGAAGTAATTTGTTATCAATTACATGATTGATGTTTTTGTTTAATTATTCAATCGATTTCGCTTATCTTTTAAGATGTTACCAGGGTAAAGCCCTTTATCGCTTTGTCACTTATGTAACATGCGTATGTGAATATACTCGTCTATAAGTAGATGATTATATTAAACCAATACATACATACCCATTGAGGGTTGGTCGGTATTTTTCTTTCTCCATTTGTTAAGCTTAGTTCACATAGTTGCGATGCAAATTTTTTGTAAAGGATTCCGGTAAATTTGATTTAAAGATACCTCAATTTATTTATGAATCTGAAAAGGCTTAAAAAGAAGAATTTTGAGGTTATACTTGCTACTTTGATAGATCTTCAGATTTATTACGGGCTGTATAATGTCCGCAGAAGCAGTTTGGGATTAATAAGTACAACTGATGCAGATTTCTGCGCGAATACGCATTTCGCATTTGCCTGAAAGAGACCTTAGACTTTATTACTACCCATCAGTTATACCATTATTTAAGAAAATTTAACATGCTTTTTCATATACGTCTTTGTTACTGTGATTATTATTTTTATCAAAGTATGAAATTTCAATATAAGTGTATGCGAATGGTTAAACAGTCTTAAATGCGTTTAGTATAGAATATGTTTGCTAAAACTATGAAATTTATAAAGTTATAAGTAAAATATAGAAAAAGCTTAAGAATAAAAGATTTCCAATATTTTTATCAAACATGTCAATATAATTTTGAGAACAGCAAGAGTAACTGGTATTTTATTACATATGTTGCTATAAAGGATCTGCAACTAGTTGGAATAACTCATTTCTATCCTATAGAATATAAAAATAAGGGTGAAATTGTATGTCATAATACACGATTAATTATAGGATCTTCTGGTCTTCTAGAAAATACAGTATAAATAGTGGGATTATCAATTGATTGTTAATGCAACCGTTGAGTTAATTAATTGTGTGAAAAGCAATAAAATTTTAACTGAAATACAAGTAAATGTGTTATCTTTACCACAAGGAGCCCACAAGGAAGGTTGTTATGTGGTAACCGGTAAATTTACGGGTTGTTTATCTCCTCGGTTTACGAGTAACTGACTTGAGCAGTTACCGACCATAGTCGTTAATGCCAAACGCTGGAAATTGTTTAAGGGAGTAGCGGTGTTAAATCCAAAGTGAACAATTTAAAACTACATTAAAATTTTTCAGGTTTATGATAATATAAAGCTAAATTGCCGCGTTTTACTACTCTTTCTTAGTGACGATCTTTATTAGAATGTTTACTTCTCTTAATTAATTTATTTTTGCTAGTTTGTAGGCTACGACTTTTTATAGCATTTTTCAGGACATTACACCCAATAAAGAGAATGCAATGCTAGGAATTATTCAGTCAAATTATTCTATTCACCGTCTTCAGCTCATTGATATGTATTAAACTATTTTCTCCACGACCACTATATTAGGAAGGTTTGAAGGTTTAATACGTCTGTTTTCCGTGGATTAAAGGCCCTTTAATACATTAGTGGATTAGAATTCATAATACCATGCTTGGATTTTATAGAATTTTATTTAGAATTACATATTTACATCAAGAACGATCTTCTTGTCTTTTGACCGGAATTAATCAAATTCACTCGATAGGGTGTTTCTGAATAAGAACTGGACATTCTCACTCATTTCTTCTGTAGATTTTGCAATTTTTTTCGTTTTTTTCAACTAATAAACAAACTCTTGTCATAGAAACGATTCAAAGACCTATTTTTTTGCTCAAAATCAAAAGATTCTTAATCAAAATTTTTCACCTGCTCTCATACGGCTATCACGCTCAATCCACTCGAAAAGATGTGACCCGGCTGCGCCTCCAGTGAACATTTTTTCTCATAGATTAAAGGCTTGTTAATCCCCTTATGTAATTAATGACTATTATCGAAAGAATCTATAAGGCTTATTTAATGGAATTATTAATGACATAAAACTGAATATAACAGGTTCAAATTTTTTTTAGACGTTTCGTTATTGATTACACACTAAATCACATTTTAATTTATTTTATCCCCTTCAATAATAGGGTGGGGATGGCAATGGGGGTGGTAGACGGGGTAGTTAACGCCAAACAAATTTTTTTAGACGTTGAGACACTAAATCACATTTTAATTTTTTTTACCCCCTTTAATAATAGGGTGGGGGTGACAATGGGGGTGGTAGAGGGAGTAGCTAACGCTGAAAATTTTTTTAGGCGTTTAGTTTTTGTATATACACTAAATTACATTTTAATTTTTTTTTACTCCCTTTCATAATAGTGTAAGGGTGGTATTGGGGGTGATAGTGGAGGGGGGTGGCTGGTTCTTCTGATGATTTTTTTGCGTTACTATACTTTCACTGGACGTGGAAGTAAAAATGAAATGCTGTTCATTGGTAAGCGCATCACTTGAGAACGGCTGGAACGATTTGGCTGATTTTTTTTTAATGTTCGTAATAGTCCGAATAAGGTTTTTATGGAAAGAAAAATTGGAGAACTTGCTCGAAAAATTTGAAAATTCTGGAAAACCTGAAAGTGCCTTTTGTGACAGGGATGTTCGTAATAGTCCGAAGAAGATTTCTAGGGGAAGAGAAATTGAAAAAGTTACCTCGAAAATTGGAAAATTTTGAAAAAACTGAAAGTGCTTTTGTGACAGGGATGTTCGCTGTGACAGGACAACGTCTGCCGGGTCAGCTAGTTATGTATATATTTGTACGTAGGCAGGCACTTCCCTATAATTATTTTATATATTAAGACTAAATTTTTCCTTTTTTATACTCTGCTTCATAGATAAACAACTAGTCAAGTACATTGAACACAGCAAAATAAATACCACCACCCCCTCCCCGTAAAAACCATCCCTTTTCCCGTTGTTCGGGTCTGGGCGTGCAACTGCTTATCGGATCGGATTTTTTTGCTCAATTCCAATAAATTGAGCAACTATCGAATGCAATCCACTCCGCCGACCCTAAAAGTTGAAACCACACATCCAAAAACCGAAATACCTTCAAAAAGTTTCAAATCGAACAGAAATTGGTATACTCCTGTTTTCAAAGGCGAAAAACACGATGGTGGCAATATTTTCTAACCCACCCCTCCCCAACCACCCCCTTGCTTTTTTATCTGGAAATGGGCGTGCGAGGACTTGCCAGATAGGTTTTTTTTTGCTTAATTCCAGAAAATTAAGCAATTTTCGACCACAAACCACCTCGCCGGACCCTAGGGGTTGAAACCAGCCCACCCCCAAAACCTGAATTTCATCATGGAGCTCAAATTTGAATAGAAATGGGTATACCCCCGATTTTGCAGGCGAGAAGAACGGTGGCGAAAGTTTTTGGCAAGTGACAAGTTCTTGCATTTGGGGGTTGAGTGGGGAAGGGCGAGTGAGAAAATCCTGCCACAATCTTGTTTTTCGCCGTCGAAAACAGAGGTATCTCGGTATTTGAGGGTGTTGTTTCAACCCTTGGGGTCGGCAGGCTTATGGTCGGTAGTTGTTCAATTTATTGAAATTAAGGAAAGAAATCTCTTCTGATAAGCCCTCGTATGCTGAGATGTGAATAACCAGAATGGGGGGGTGGTTTTTTGAATAAAGGAATGGTTTGCGCTAAATTGGGGTGTAAACCATTATCACTATCGTTTCCTCACCCTCGGAAACGGAGGAGGGAGATGTCTTTTGTTGTGTTAATGGGATTTGTATTTCCACAGTTGACTAAACTATGAGTACTTAACACGAGCTTTATAAGTGTATAAATATTACAATATAATATAATTCTCATTAGGTGCTTTATTTTGCAGTAGTTGCAATCTGGTGAATTCAGGATTATTATACTATATTATAACAAAGATGGCAATATGTAAAATGGGAATAGCAATTTACTACACTGCGTTAAATTAGTTGCAATTTTGCGAAAGAAATCAATTTCTTCACAATGTTCTTACACATATAATTGACCTGATGACTAAATGTAAGATGTGGGTCCAACATAAACCTATGTATTTAATTTGGTTCAATTTTTCGATAGTACGTATTCATTGATTTAATTGTATAGTTGTTGTTTAAAAATGTAGATGTAGAAACTCAAACCAGCAATTGGGTTTTAATTTCAACTTAGTATTACATAACCGATAATACAAAATGCCGAGTTCCTACTAAGAGTGTTGGTTACATCAACAAAATTTCTACCAGCTACAGTGATTACATTGTCATCAGCAAAAAAAATTACATATGAATTTTCAAGACACAATGAATATCATTCACATATATGAAAATGAGAGATGCTAAAACACTTCAGAGGTGGAAACCATATGAACTTTTACCGGACATTCTATTCACGATTTTTGTCTTGAGATACTTGTCATTTACGTATAGTATAGTATAGTTTCTATAGTTATTTCGAATGCTATATCTGGAGGAGCAAATTTTCAAAAGAGAATAACTCACTTTAATTGAATAGGGAATAAGATGTCACAAATTTATAACCTGAAATTTCAAATTGCCTTCCTCCTATGTCATCTATGATATGAGTTTCATTTAAACATAACATTGGAGGATAATTTATTAGTCGCAAACTCTATAAAATCCTTATTTTACTACAAGGAACGTAACCAGACTGCGGCCAACAGCTACACTCCGGGCTATGTGCCGCGCCGAGCGCTGGATTGCAAGTTACAAGCCTGACGCGTTAAGTGTAATAATTGTACATTACCAAGAGAACGGTAATGCTTCGATTGCAACAAACACCAGCCGAAAGACTGATCCAACTTAAAGGAGCTCTCGTGCCGGTCGTCCCATACCACTTGTAGACTGTTCTTTTAAGTAGGATCAGTGTTTCGGCTGGTGTTTATTGCAATTGAAGCATTAGCGTTCTGTTGGTAATACGCAATTATTACACTTAACGCGCAAGGCTTGTAACTTGTAATCTAGCGCTCTGCGGGGCATATAACCCAAACAGTAGCTGTTGGTTGCAGTCTGGTTACGTTCCTTATAATAAAATAAGGATTTTATAGAGGAGTTTGCGACTGAAAAATTATGTTTTAATATTCTGCCCTCTTTTTTCGTACATCAACTCTCTAAGCTCTTCTTCTAAATGGGCTGTAAATACCTTGAACATTAAAATATAAACATACAGCGTTTTGAAAAATTTAGTTTTGATTGCTAGATGTATTGTATTCCCGCCTTAGTTTTTTAAAATCCTCTCATAATATACACATTTTTCATCAAAACCAGCCAGAAAATTTGTGGAACAATTTGACCAATCGATTTCAAAAATATTAATTAAACCATAGTGTAAAAATCAGCCCGTTAGTGTAAAACAGGGAGCTGCGTTACTCCTACAAAAGCGATGGGTTGGACCGGCGAGTTCTCTGTCCCCAATATGTAAAAATTGTGAGGTCTGAAATTTGATTACTAACACCAGTTCCACCGCGATCAACATGATTAGTGGCTACGTAGAACTTTTCATACCTCTACTGACAATTTTCGCTGAGAAAAATTGGAAGACTCGTGAAAATGAAGCCACCCACGAAAATTTAGCCTGTTAGTAATAACGTTCAAAAAGAGGCGTCGGACCCCGGACTACTTGTACTACAATACAATTTGACTTTGACTTCATAAAAATTTCGATCAGGCTGGATGGATATTTATTTTGATGTTGTAATGAAATTCTAAAAGGTATAGTCCGTTTAATGAGGTCTGGAACATCAAAAGTTTATAGGAATCTCTTGCAATATGTTCGCCTCCATCCACCTTTTTGAGAGTGAGAAAAACGATGGAGCCGGAAATTGGGGTGGTTTTCATTGATAGGGGTTTCATAACTCGATATCATCACCATCGTTTTCCTCACCCCCGAAAATAGAGGGGGAAATGTTTGCCAAAGATCATATAAACTTTTGTTATTTTGGCCTTTTTGGAACCTCGTTAAATGAACTAGTACCCTTAATTTCGTCCTTAGATTTTTTTACGGATTAAATTGTAGTTTTTACCATTATCTTGAAAATTATCAATTTTTCTAAATAGCTATTCTGTAACTGTAACTCAAATAGTTCTATACAAGAAAGCTTTCCTTACTTTTTTCGTCGATTCAACCTTTTAGAAAGTATAGACAGCGTAGTAAAAATAGCACAAAAAAATCAATACAAGAGAACTTTTTCCATAAGCAAATTTATGGTTGGCTCCTGTTGGCGAATTACTCAGGAGTACCCAAAAAAATGTTGTACTTCAAAGACTCTGTGCTGTTGTTATTAACAATTTAATTTTCTTAACCGCGTTTTTCAACCTAAAAATGTGAATAACTCGAGATACATAGGTCCGATCAGGACAACATAAAACACAAAAAAATTATCCGTTTTGGACTTATGGCATAAAATGGCGGTCAATTGAAATATTAAATAACAAATTCAATTACACACACTAGGTTTAATATTTTTGCACCAAATTTTCAGGGTGTTTTTGTTACAGCAAAAGGCAGATTTTATGAAAGTTTGAAGCTGATCGGTTTATCCAACGGCTCTGAGCAACAAAATGAATAAAAAACTATTTTTTGTTATTTCTTTCACTTTCGTAGGTTATGGTTGTACTCCTAAGACTTATACTAAACGTAGATTTGTAGAAAATCGAATTACAAAGATTTTGTTTCTTTTATGTTGTCCCGATGGGACCTATATATCTCGAGTTATTCACATTTTTAGGTCGAAAAACGCGGTTAAAAAAATTAAACTGTTAATAGCAATTGAAGGGTCTTTGAAGTAAAAAAATTTTTTAGGTACTTCTTAGCACATCCCCAACAAGATCCAAACATAAAATTGCTTATGGAAAAAGTTCCACTTCAAATTCTATTTTGACTGCATTAAGAGTGCATTCTGCCTGATGATAAATGTGCACATGTAGTGATGTGTATTATAATATGTGACTATATGGTGCAAGAAGTTTAAAATTAATGGAGGAACGTCGTCGTTATTCACAATTTCCTGAAATATAGATGTTCTGTTTGATGCGTCTATGAATTTTACTAATACATACATTTCAAAGCAGCAAAAAGAAATCTAAAGAGGAATTATTTCTATGATAGAGCACACATTAAAGGCTGCGGATAGGTCCGTCAAACAGGCCCAAGATTCACTTATCATAAAAACTACATTAGGGTATATCATTACTAACATTAAAAAAACAGTCGATGGTCAGGATTGTGTGTTAAATTTGTTTTCCTGTGGCATACGCACAAGCGACGCTTTGCCCTATCACAGCAATCGCCATTCTCGTTAAAAATAGGTATCCGTTCACTATTGGAGGCATTTTGCATGACTTGTTCTTCTAAGTAATTACTGTTCTAAAAGACATAAATTGTAGGTATAAATTGCAAAGTAACATTGCCCGTGGTTGCATATCTTCTGTGTTATCTGATATAGAGATTTTATTAATATCTAAAATGATGTATAATGCTCATCTAGAATAATAATGGAGTAGTGTAATGCATGTCTTTACCTAATTATATTGGTCTGATAGATGTTACAGATTACCTACCTTTACTTGTCGTTTCTCCTCATTAAAATATTGAAAATACGCTCAGCAGCATTATCTTAATTATTTTCCAACATACTAAATCATGCGCTTCTCATATATCTCAGTTGATTACCTAAAAAGATGACTCTTAATCATTTTGAGAAATGCTTCAGTCAACTATTTAACATGACCGCATGAAAAGATCTTTTGTCTGTCGTTCATTATTAACAGAACTACCCACACAATACCACAAAGCAAATACGTAAATACCACCCTATCTTCTCATCATACTTGTCAAATAAAGTTCAGAATCCAATTATCTGTAGACAGGTAGAAATTGATTGAAAACGCCAATCACATATGAATTTTAAATGGAACGGGTTGGAGATGGAAGTTTATTATATGGTCAATTATATGTATGGAAGCATAAAACATAAATTTGAAAATATCGAAGTTGGATTTAATTAATTTTCATTACTTTATTTCGCAAACATATGCAAATTAAGAAAAATGTGCTGAGTATTTTTCATGATATTTAAATTTTCTTATAATTACTGTAAAATAGTAACAAGTAACGCAATTTTAGGCAAAATGCGTTGCATTCTTGTTGGATAAATTGACAGTAACTAAATATGAGGTGCATACAGTACTTTAGTTTTGGAGTTAATAATAATATAGTTAATTGAAGATAAATGTTTATAATAAATATTTAATTTATGTAAGGATTTAAGATCAATAAACGTAAGGCCATAGAAGGATATATGCTTTGTGTGGACTAAATTTATCTTACTTTAAGTAAATATCACCAAACATAATAAAATTTTGATTACTATAAATACAAGACTAACTTCTCTCACTCATACATACATAAAACAATATCTCGCAGAGACAGGCAAGTTTAACATTTCTTTCAGCTTTTAACTTTTTCATGTTGGGACTACATAAGGTATAATAAATTGTCCATGGACATGTATAAGTTGATGTAGGTCCTTTGTTTGACTCGAGTTTAGTTTTAAAAATGTTATTTCAGTTCAGACTTGCTACATAATCTGGTAAGATAATTATTGCATATGATTCGACTGGGTTAAGGCATGGTTCATAATTTTCAGCTGTTCTTTAATTTTTTTAAAAGTATTTACATTTTGGCAATAAACTTCAATTTTTTTTTACCAAGTTATTAACATATGTATCACATTTTAAATGGTAGTTGATAGTATGCCAATGTACTTACAGTTGTTGCAGATGCTATTGTAAATTCACGATTATCATGCATTATAGTGATATAGTTCAATTTTGACAGGCCACTGACATAACTGAAGAAGAACAATTAAATTGATATTTATTGTTGATACTCTACTGTTGAAGATCTCTATTCTATATATTTAGCCGTGGTAAGCAATAACCATTAGTGCAGTGACATAAAGATGTCAATAATTTTTATAAAATTCCTCTCTACCTTGCTTTTTAATGGGCCATCTTTAAAGAATATTACCGTATCGTCAGCAAAGCCTATTGTCTCTGCATCTATGGGGTTATTAAGGGCGATTGACATATATATATATATATATATATATATATATATATATATATATATATATATATAGAGGATAGAATTGGACCCAGTACAATGCCTTGTGGAACTAAAAGCTAACTATTCTCACAGAGCGTATAGAATTGTCCATACTTAGAATTCTTTCTCTTAAGTGACTCTCTAGCAATGTATACGTTTTCCTCTAAATTTAAGGTTTACGAGTATTTCTAATGAATCTGAATCACTTACCATGATGAATGCTTTGGCTAGACCTACAAATATGCAGTGATGGTTCAGCAGCATCCATGTTGTTATAGATTTTTGAAGTTAATAATTAACACATGGTCAAATATGAATAGTCACTAATTTTAATACTCAATACAAGTGTAGAACATTGATAATTCCTGGTGTATTTCCAAATGTCCAAATGTGCATGTTCTCAAGGACTACAAAATATGGATTGTTTATAAAATAAAGTTCCAAACTTCTGTAGCGCGTAAAATTCATCAGAACAGTTCAAGGAACATCTACAAACTTGCAAGTTTGTAGATTACACTCACAAAATATTTTTTTCATTTTTGTAAAAAACTGTACACATTTCATAGAGACAGTTTCTGTTACAAATATGAAACATACAGTTAGATTAAAAGTAGAGTTCAAAAATTGCATTTAAAAGAATTGTGTACAAAAATAAAGGCCGTGCTTTCTCAGATACCTACTTATCTCTTTTGATATACCTATGATCACTGTCCATTTCGTGCCTTGTACAATTTAAAATGTACCACACTATTAATAGTAGTCACCTAAAAGGAAATAGTTGTATGAAGTTCTGTATGTAAAGTGTATATAGATCATAGGTATATAACAGATTAAAAACTAATGTATTATGATGTATTGGTAAAAATTGTTTTAAATGTTTTAATGGTAGAGCCATTTTCGTTAGAACGAATAATTTGTTATGATTGTTATTGACTGATAATCTTTAGGAATAATTGATTTATAAATTATCTCGCCTAATGATTCCTTAGTATAATGGTTATATAATTGTTTTCAATTTATCACTGACATTATCCAATAATGAAATATCTAGGAACAACAATTCAGGAAAAATGTTGACCCACAGTCTGAAAACTTCTGGTGGAATAAATTTTATAATACTTTTTGACATTTTTCAAATAAAATCTGGACCATTATTGGTTTTTTATACATAACTTACCTAGCAATTACTCCCTGGAGGGATGTGATATTTATCAGTAACGATAACGACATTTTTTAATAGTGCGTTATTTTGTATGATATATCGTTAGAAAAAGAATCTGATAAAGGAGTAGCTAATATATATTTAATTTAACCAAAGTTCTCGCTGCTCTAGACCTGATTAATATAATACACCATTAATAATCTTATAAATAAAATATGCAATTTTCAATTATATCAACAAGTACATTGACTTTTTGTTGATACTGGTATATATACTGGTATATAATATAGTTTCCACGTTCAATGAATATTTTCTACCTTAGCCACTGACAGTCTTGACAATTTCATATTTATTTGCATCAATTCTTCCCACCATTTCTTTTCAAAATCCAATCATGTGATTGGGATCGTTTTTACTTAATAGTGGAGTAAATCCAGCAGATTTGTATAATCAATAAGGAAAATTTTTAGGCAAGATAATTTTGTTTAACTTGTTGTAAACATCAAAGACAAAAAAATGCACTTTCTTGTTTTTCGAACCCTTGGTGTAGCCATCCTATGACGAGAAATATGAAAGAAAACTAATCGAAGCAATCTTCCCCCCTAAAAAATTTGTATGCGAAGAATTTTTGATTTGGCACAAACTTGTTATTATGCCCTTAATGGGTCTGTCCCTGCCATCTGAGCAAGTTGCAAAGTGCCACTTTGATACAATTTTAATTTGAGGAAACGAAGAATTATTTTTGACCCTGCCTAGAGCCTCCCCTGGTGCACTGATTTGACCAATATTCAATAAAGCACTTTTTTTGACCTCCCAGGTCTCATATATAAAATTTTAGGTTTCTACATTGAGCTGTGTTTGATAAATTTGTTTTTTTCTGGCTTCAAAAACATAATTTAGAATTGGAATTTTTTCACGCGCCAATTTTTTATCTATATACGTGAAAATGAAGTTAATATCCTCATATCTTTGCTTTGATGTAAGAAGGAGAATGATAAAACGTCTAAAAGTACTATTAAAGAAAATGAGGGCCGCAAATTCTAACCTAATTCACATAAGAGAATTGCACTGCGCGACCTTACGTAACTGTGAAAGGGGGTTAAATCTATGAAATTTATGAAAACATTTATGTCAGAGCTGGGGATCGAGCCTAGTATAAGCAATGTAGAGCTTATTTTAAACCTAATTTTTGTGAAATGCGTTTTTGAAATACATAATGATAGCCGAAAGCAAAAACTTTATTTTCCAAACGTAGGTAAATAATTGATTACTTTACTTGAATTTCTATTTTGTCTTTATATTATTCTAGTAATACTACCGTAATACCTTTTTTGCTAGCTGGGATACCCATTGTATTATGCAAGAAAATCAGCACAACACATTCCTTCTGAAATAGAAAAAAAAAATAGGGGGTGATATCACTTATTTTTTCATTAAGAAACAGTACGTGGTTTCACAATTAGCTATTAAGATAGGTTATGTAAAAGACCCGTGAAATTTGAACAAAAACTTACTTAGAAATTTATTTCTAACAGGTGAAGAAAAAAAGCACTGCAAGTAGTAGTAAAGTACAATACCATAGGAAACTTCTACCATTTGCTTCAAGTATTTCATATACAAAATTTTCAGGGCGAATACCAAATACTAAAGAAACAGCAAAAACTATTGCAGATACTCCACAATCAGAACCATTTGTCTGCTATTGTGTAAGTGCAAATCGAACAGTAGTTTCACTTATCTCTAAATAAGGATATAATTTCTGTAGAAAGAACTTTTGTTCCGGATGTAAAAGATTAGCTTTATTACATAAGAAATCATAAATATATACACTGCGACCACCATAACAACTGCATGTCCAGTGATTTAGAAGATGCAAAAGTTGTATATGGTCTTTTCCAGGTGGGGAAGTTGAATCGCATTATAATTTTTCACGTAATTTGTAATTCGTATTTCGTAATGAGCATATGTACGTAAATTGTACGAAAAAAAAAGTGAGAATCTCCGAGCCACTGACCTTCTTCGATAATTTTGACATCTGTTTTCATTAATTCTCTGTATAGAATTTCTTTATCCATATTGATAATGAAAAAGGAATTGAACGTAAAAAGAACTGAAGCTTTACACTCAGGCACTTACGTAAATGTCTGGCGCAAACATAAACTCTACCGGCGGTACCCTAAAAATCGATAAAACAATATGTGTAATACTTAGAAAATATTTATTTCACAACCTATCCGGCACGTAATCCGACACGACACTCAATGTATTTTTGCGATTAAACATTTCCATTTTTAACATCAGATAATTACAAATTTGTTATTCTGGATATTTTTAAAGTTAACACAATTCGTATTTTTGTGTTTGATTGAACAAAAAATCCGAAATCAAATCTGCACAAATGTGATTAATACTTTGTATTATTTTGACAGATTTCAAAATTTAAACCTCAATAGCAATGCTGTAATAAGATGACAATTTAAAGGACAGGAATTCATTTGAAAGATGAACAACTAATTTCGCATGTAATCACGAATGTTAAGTGTTTTCTTTTTCATAAAAGTAAAGAAACATTCACTTGTATTCGTTTATCCACAAATTTATCCACTGTTTGAATTAAGTGACTTCACTTCCATATCCGTCTACCGACGTCACTTCCGTTTAGTACACTATTATAACCGGAATGACAGATCTCAAAATTCAAACATCAGTAGCAATGTCGTAATAACAGGACAAGTTAGACAGATATTTCTTTGAAAGATGAAACGATTTCGCATGTAATTACCAATGTTAAATGATTATTTTTTTTATAAAAGAAAAGAAATATCCATATGGCGCATAAGCTATATATGAACCCCGGTCTCGTTTCGCTTTCCCGTGGGAAAGAGAGAAAGTTAACTACCAAAACCCGACCGAATTTCTTGATATAAAAATAAAAACATTTTTATTTTTTGTTTATTCAAATATTCTATTTCTATACCTTGAAAATTATCGATCTTTTTGGGAAGGTGGGCAAGGCGTAGGGGCCAAAATACGCCGACCGACGGGGCCAAATGAGGCAAGTCCGATGCTGCAGTTATTTCTGGATAAATCCTACAAGTAAGTTATGTACCTAACTATAGATATTTATTTTTCTACAATTCCAATAACTGTACCCGTTTCCAGCGCATTCTCAGTTGAAACCGTGATAATATTTACAGTACTAACTTTTTCATCTATCCACGTCGTTTTAAAATATAGTATAATGATAAATTCATGTGACCCCTGACTTACGAGTTATTGCAGTTTAATGTTCATTGTGTAAGAAAACTATAACTACATCATATTGTAACTAAGTGTAAATAAATATCGTGTAGAAAATGAAAGCCCTGTTAACATTTAAATTCCACTTTCTTATATCAATTAACTTGGAATTTATGGATTTTCTTGAAGAGCTTGTAAATTTAGTTTTTTCGTCCTTAAGTATACTATAAAATTTTAAACTTCTCAACTAACTTCATTACCCTCTGCAAATTTACCCATATTCAATGTCTTCTCTGCTCTCTGTCTTAAAACTTATAACAACTCTAAAATACATATTATCTCTCCTAAGAAGTTCTATCATCTAGTTAATACGTTTTTTTATATAAAACAAGTAAAGCGTGCATTTTTATAAGCCAATTTAGTAGTTTCGAGGTTAATTATGAATATTCCTAAGCCTTATTTAAGAAAGAAAAAAAAACTTACTTCTTAGACATAACATAAAAATTGTATCTAGCACATTAGCATGACTTACCATATGAATAAATGAATATAAATCGCATTGATGTACAATATGACTCTAGATGCAACAATATTACTGTAGACGCCATACATGGCACAAATGGTGAAGCTATAAATAATCTAAATATGAACACAAACAGTCGTTATTGGAAGAGAGACACATTGAGACTATATTTATTTATAACTTTAACAGAAAATAAGAGGTAATAATAAACAAAAGTCTAAGTATCCCTGAAATGGTTTTTTGACGCAAGTTAGACTGAGTTATAGAGAAGCCTGAACAGTTCTCGCATGTATACAAAATTGACTTCATTCAGGTTTATTTATATAAGGTCTCCTGTAAATAATGGATAATCCTGAAAATGGTAATAGGCCAGGCCAAAATCTATCAGAATATCACAACTTGACCTTATTGAAAACCCTACGGTTAACAAGCGAAGAAGCTGTACGCCCAAGCCGAGGAGCATGGGAACCCGCTGATCAGACATGCCACTGATTATGACCCTGCCGACGCCCCGAGGCATAAACGGCCGAGGGTACAGCTACTGGACAACGGGTAAGTATAACTTATATTTTCCGCTAACCGATCTGTTTCAGATATCCCAGGACGGACCACTACTACCAGAGACATGACGTTTTTCTACCCTAACCCAACCTCCTTGCGGGCGTCGGACAACATACCGTCCAACGCCCGTTGTCCTACCTGCTCCGTGGAGTCCGAAAGTGCTAAAATAAACACTTAGGGTCTCCACACTCCCGAGCTACACAGCTTATATCCTTACCTTTCCGATGATCCGGGGTAGGATATCAATTGATGTCCTACGTACCGGCAGTCAGTCCCAGCCAAAACTTCCTAAACCCAACTCGACCGATGACTACCCCCGGGGGTGACAAGCTGGCGAAGAAAGAAAATATCAAGACAAGAAGAGCGCCAGAAGAGACCTCAGCCAGCAAGGTTCAACAGCCAGGACCAGGGGAGGTCCGCAGAAAATACCACGACACCTTTCGCATTTGCGAGCTGGGTCTGGTAGAAGTAAGCGGGCCCACCTATCACGAAGGCCGGTCCAGGTCTACAGAGATAATCTAGGAGCAAAGAGTAGTACTATTCGGCCCTAGTTATCGAGACCGACATCCAGCCAATGGATATTGGCGCGTTAGAGATATGGACAATTTTTACTCTAGGATAGTGTTTTGCATGCCACTGTGACACAGTAAGAAATTTTTCATTGTGTTTTTTGGTGAGTATTTTAGAACTATTGTGCTATCAAACGTGTATAGGAGTTTTTGGATAACGCCGACAGTATTGTCGAAAAAAAAAATGTTTTCCTTAAATTTCGGTTCCACCAAGATTCCGTCTGCTGAACGAATAGGATCGGTTTCTATTTGCATTTGTTTTTAAATATGCCTGAAGACTCTTTGACTGTTTTATTTGTCCGATATATACTGCACCACAATTACGGGATAATTCATAAACTAAATGTGATTTATCTCCAGATAATAATTTGTTTTTCATTGAATATAAGTTTCTAATTTTCTTTAACCTCACCACAGTAAAATTGTGAGATGTTACTAAATTTGATCCAAAAACGAAAATTGAGATAACATCAAATCTCTACGTTTTGAGGTCCCAGGAACCCAAAAAATGGTTTTTGAAAAGTGTTTTGTTTGTGTGTATGTGTGTGTGTATGTATGTGTTTTAGCACGATAGCGCCGAAACTACCGAACGGATTTGGATGAAACTTTGCATGGGAGTTTATTTAGCGCTCCAGAAGATTTGGATTATGTTTAGTGCCGTTTTGGCGCAGCAAGTTGTTTATTTTATAATTACTTACAATTTACAATCGAACTATTATATATATATATATATATATATATATATATATATCACATTTGAGAGAGGGAGGGAGATTCGGTAAGAAAATTTTAGACCAAATTTACTTGACAAAAAAAAAACTTTAGAAATGTTTGCAAAACCTTGTAGGCTGGTGTCGGTGTTGTATTTGATGCATAAATAAAATGGCTTTGATTGGAATTTTCACGTATTTCGCAGACAGAAATTTTAATAGCGTGGTGTGCATTATTTTATTAACGCGTTTGAGTGAAATGTCGCTTTTTGGACAAGAAAATACTGAGATAATCAGAAATGAGGTAGACAGACTAATTCCAACAAATACGAAGAGATCTAAGGCAACTATATGGAAACAATTTTTGGAATCATACAAAATTGTAGGAGGAACTTCCGCGTCATAGTCCTGACTGCAATTTTGGTGGATTGGGAGTTTAATATGAAGAAAACAAACTCCGAAAATTATAAAGAATCTATTGTGAAGGTGATAAAAATTAAAATATTTTTGTTAGATGGATCCAACAGAACAAATGAAATACTAGTGCTACTCTTACTAATGAAGAGAATAATAAAATTTTAAAAGTATGGGATAAAAATGAAATATTCGAAGCCTCGGTCAAAGCCATAGGCAAAACAAATTTACAGAAGTTGAACAACGCCAAGAATCAACAATACATCCGAATATTGTTTATAACAATTATTGTGTGTTTAGTATTTCCAATAATTATAAGAGTTGAAGTAATATCTTCTTATAAAATAAAATTACGTTTTAAAAATGTAATCTGCTTATTTTTATTACTTTGTTATTTTATTATAAAAAACTTTAAATTTACGTTCATTTACTTTCCCCATGTTCTAGTAAAATAAGGTGAAAATAATTGTCTAAAATAAATATATTATACTAAAAACTTTAGTTATTAATTTACGTTTATTATTCAGGCTGAAAAGACTGACGTACTGTCAGACAAATAGATTGACAGACACATTAGAGTATTCATTAGTTAGAGTTATTTTTACTTACTCCGATAAATATTCTACATACGATATTTTAAAATAAATTTTTTTCTCCTTATCATTGTTGTTAATCTGTTGTTGACTTAAGTGGTATTCGTATGCGAATTATTGCTAATAATTAAATTTATTATTATATTATATTTTTTAGGGTGATCATTCTCTAATAATTTATGTTTGAACAAGTTCAGGTTTTTCTTAAGTTAATTATTTTGATCTGTACCTAATATGGCAAAATTCATTTTAATATACTTTGTAGACCTGAAGAAGACAATAAAGCTTGCCGAAACGTCGACTTTAAAGAAAATATAAGATTTGCCTTTTTTATCCAAATACCTACCTAAAATAATATATTTTTTTAATGCAGTTTCAATTCTCCGTAAAAAAGGTTACTTGCTTTTTATCTATAAGATGCAGACGCATGCATTTCAATTTCTTGCGCCACGAAGTACCCAATTATGTTAAATTTAAATTATTTAAATTTCCCTCTACGTTATTCATCTAACTCATTAACAGGACTATTGTTAGTATTCCAAACAACCCCTATGTACCACTTTCGGATCTAATCAAGATATAACAAAAAAAAACAATAAGGAAATGTTGCCTTTGATGACCCGTAACATGGTACTAAGTATATTTAGCTAAAACAACCTACTGCGAAGGTATGGCCCATTCTCTGTTGTTCACCCTGTATATCTAGTTGTTTTGTGATAGAAAATCCCGTATATTTACGAATACAAATGAAATTGTCAAGAGAAGTACATTATTTTTACGTTTTCCTGTTTTATTTTGTTATAGTATAATATTAGTTTTACTATCTTATTGGGTACTGGGTAAGAATAACAACTGCTGCCATATTATTCGTTTTAATTTCCCGAACATTTACTCAAATCATTTGCCGAGTTATTGCAAATAATTTCATAATAAAATATTTACGGGGAGGAAAACACTTTAAGGAGATCATTTTCTGTAGTATAATCCCATTAAACTGACGTCCCCAAAACGAAGTAAACTTATTAAATATTTACAGGAGTCAGCGATCTCCCTTATCGCAGACTTTCATAATTTCTGTTACCCCTTCATAGTTCATGAGAATTATCCAAGTTAAATTAATATCATCAATGTGCCTGGTTTGTGCATAAATTATGTATTTGGGTAGGCATCCAAGCGAATGCCACAGTGCATTCCATACCTGTGTATGGTGACTTAATTAGATTACATAGTACTTACACTATATGTTATATAGGCTTGATATACGTAATTACCTCGCATGGAGAGTTATGAATATAGAAATATAACCAAATAGAGTACATATAACTTGCTTGACTAAATATTATATTAAGTATACGACTACGTTATACTAATATTTTAAAATAACGTAAATACACAACAATCTATAAAATAGTCGGTAATATACAGGCTGTCCATTTATCAGGGCCCTCGAGAATATCTCACTTAATATCGGTCGTACAAAAAAAAATTATTTTGACAAAAATTGTGCCGATTTATATAACCTATAAAATGGTTTAAAGACATTTGAAATCCACGGCCTACTTTAAGAGTTATGGCAGAAAATATCGAAAATGCGGAAAACGTCTAGGCCAAATATCTCCGTTATTTGAAGAGATACGAGAAAAACTTTAGGGCGAAAATTTTTTGCAAAACAGGGTGTTTCAACGAGGTTTTATCTAATTTTTTTCAAAACCGCTGTATTTTGAGATTTACTCTTTAGGCTGTTAAAAAAATTATTTTAAAACGGGCAGGAAATGGCGCCATTAAATAGAGTATTTTCCTCCCTTTTCAACGATATATCACATGCCATCTTTATTCATTGGTACTACGTTAGTAATTATAAAAATATTTTTTTAAAACCAATAAAAAATTTTTTAACAAGCATACTTGCCGTGGGGAAGTATGATTAAATAAGACGATAAAATAATTCAATAAGTTTTTCAAATTTTTGCTATAATAAAACATTAACACAATTAAGAAGAATAAAGTAAACTCAGGTAAAGTTTGTTCATAGCCAACTATTTTAAAATAATAGTGAAATCATGCAATACAAACAAATGGATATTATACTTAAATTAATTGGTAAAGACATTTTAACTTTCTGAGCAAGGAGTGACGCTTTTATGGAGGACCTCTATACATTGGCATAATTGCAAATACTCTTTCCATAATTGCTCCATGTTGCTTTCTTGATTATTATTTTGTTTTTGTTACCTGAATTTACTATATTCTTCTTAGATGTGTTAATGTTTTATTATAGCAAAGATTTGAACAACTTATTGAATTATTTTATCGTTTTATTTAATCATACTTCTCCACGGCAAGTGTAATGCTTGTTAAAAAAAATTTTATTGGTTTTAAAAAAATGTTTTTATAATTACTAACGTAGTACCAATGAATAAAGATGGCATGTGATATATCGTTGAAAAGGGAAGAAAATACTATTTTTTAATGGCGCCATTTCCCGCCCGTTTCAAAATAATTTTTTTACAGCCTGAAGTGTAAATCTCAAAATACAGCGGTTTTGAAAAAAATTAGATAAAACCTCGTTGAAACACTGTTTTGCAAAAAATTTTTGCCTTATAATTTTTCTCATATCTCTTCAAATAACGGAGATATTTGGCCTAGACGTTTACCGTATTTTCGATATTCTCCGCGATAACTCGTAAAGTAGGCCATGGATTTTAAATGTTTTTAAACCATTTTGTAGGTTAATTCGGCACAATTTTCGTAAAAATATTTTTTCTTGTACGACCGATATTAAGTGAGATATTCTCGAGTGCCCTGATATAATGGACAGCCCCGTATGTAGAGCTACAATTTATAACTACCAGTCACATTCAATTGTACCAATAACAATTTATTTCAATATAATATGTCTTTATTGAAGTTTGTAATATCTATTTTTTTCTAATTACAGTTTCTCAAAAGAATTCGCTTTAAATTCTACTTTAGATAGGGAATTCGAGAGGTCAAGATTTTAATAATAACATTTTTCCGCTAAGGAGGCTCCTAATAGCCCAAGAGACGGCTATTAAATGTGTCACGAAAAGTTTTTTTGCTATCACCATGTTAAATCGGTAGAGGAAGAGGGGGAAGTACCGGGTATATTTCCGAGTATTCGGAGTGGAGGCGTTTTCCAGGAAATTCAATTTGAAAATTGTAATCGGATTTTTTGCTGTCATCGTATAATAGTATATTACGTAATGCGTGTTGTAAAAAGCATGTTACGCACGAATAGAAAAGTGTTTCCATGAGTGCGTAATAGCTTTACAACTCGAATTATGTACTATACTTTACCTGCGATCATATTTATTAAAATTAAAAGACAACTATTACATATTGTAAAACGCACTGTAAAAATATAGTATGGTAAATAAAACGCACGGGACAGACAGCAATTATAGGTGGCTTATGTCGCTGACGTGTGGTTTAAAAAAACAAATGCGCCTACGTAATTTTCAAACGCTGTCAAAGTGACATAATATTTATTGAATAATATTGTTGAATCTCTGTGTCCCGTGCGTTTTGTTCACTGTGCGATTTGCTGACAGTGCATTTTGTTTACAATATGTAAAATTCAACTTACATAGAGATTATTTACAGTAGTGATCGTAGGTAATAGTATATTCTGTAATAAGTTTGGAATGAAGCATATTCTGCTCGAGCGGAAATTTGTCACCCGAGCGAAGCAAGGGGGACGGTCCGCGAGCGCATAATATGTCATTCCAAACGAATTACAGACTATACTTGTTCTACGCCTAATCACGTTTATTTGTGTCTATATGTCTATTTGTTTTACCACTGCAACTATGAAATGTGAAAGGTTAACTGTCGATCGAAATAGAAACTTCAACTGCCAACAGAAACGCAAACAGTATTACAAATTGCACTACTACTGGATGGCGCCACCTATGCTTGTTCCATTCTAGAGGCATGTAATAAATAGTACATAT
This sequence comes from Leptura quadrifasciata, assembly GCA_963675555.1. Taxonomy (NCBI): domain Eukaryota; kingdom Metazoa; phylum Arthropoda; class Insecta; order Coleoptera; family Cerambycidae; genus Leptura; species Leptura quadrifasciata. The sequence goes on from OY776675.1 coordinate 89,424,543, forward strand.
CAGCCACTAGAATATAGGTCATTCCTTATTTAAAATCGACATCATCATGCTCATATTACATAATAGGCGTAGAAAAACATATTTACAGTTGTCCTGACGAATCCAGAAATACCCCTGACAGCTATTTTGGTGGAGGCGTTGTGGGCGCTCATGTTAAATTTCCCGAAATCCCGAAAAATCGTGTCCGGACGCCATGATGGTAGGGGTAGGTTTGTAGGGTCGATAGAAGGTTGAAATCATAAAGTGGCTATCAGTGTAAGTTAATATGTGTTTCTTATGCACATTAGCTTCCAATAGAATTTAAATAGCAGTAAATTTTCTAAAAATCCTTTAGTGCTCTTGTTAAGGGTGGGGGGTTGAGGTATATCGAGGATAAAATAGTTCGTTAACGTTAAATTTATTAAATTGATATTGATTCTTGCGTATAATAATTATTTGAAATTACACAAGGGGACAAAACCACCATATGATATTAATTATTCATAAAATTATGAAATCCTAAAAATATTTCTTTTACCTCATTTTTTAAGGATTGGAAAGGTAGATCGAGAGTAAAATAGCTAAATTATTAAATTATATATTAAATATACCCATTAGCAAGAAAAGTAGTGTAAGCGACCAAATGTACTGTGGTGTGTGGAGATAAATAATTAAGAGATTAATATTTTATTTTTATTTGTATAATTTAAACTTATTATAAATCTTAGAAACGACCTGAGACATTAATATTGTGTAATCTTAAAACGTATTTAGTAAAATACAATAAAAGTAAGGGTTTAATGACTTTTATGTTTCATTTGTGCAATTTAAACTTATTACAGTTCTTAGAAACGACTTGACATTAATATTGAATAATATTAAACATTTTTAGTAAAATATGTGATGAACGTAGGGGTGAATGTGAGTTAAGGGGTAGAACGTTGTGGTAAAAATTTGCAGTCAGTGGTTCTAATTCATAGTTTACAGCCATACCAATATTTTTAGATTAACAAAACCTTTTTTAAACTTTTCGTTCTGATTTTGTATCATATAGTCTAGTATACTTTAACTTGACGTGTGTACGAGTTGATATTGGGCGTACGATTTAATTTTCTCTTGCACACAAAGTTAAGGTTGCGAATTGAGCAGGAATCCACCATAAAACTCTAAATCGCTCTAAAAAAAATTGTATGGTTTATAGCTGAAAACGAGAACAATCAGCTTATTGTAAATAAAATGCAGATTTAGTAGAAAAAAGTTAGAAGTCAAACGTTTGTCCATTTTCCTATTATTTGCTAAATACAATTTTGGTGATTTTTATTTAGTGCTTTTACGAAAACTATTTAACTTCCCAATAACCCAAAAACATTATTCATGCATGTCTATACGTGAACAATCTTGCCAGGACATCTGCAAACATGTTTACATGGTGACAGAAAAAATTCCCATAGACATTCGATTGCAATATCCCCAAAAACGCATCTACTCCGAACGCTCGGCGATATATCCGATACATTCCCCCCTCTCTCCTCCTCTTCCGATTGAACATGATGAAAGCAAAAATTTTTCGAGATGCTTATCGTAGCCGTCTCTTGGACTATAACCAAGCCATAGCTGTCTAATATGAACGCTAGGCAGTCAGATTTTGATCTACTTCAAAACGGAGAAGGCTGTATAATTATTTTTCACATCTATACAGTCAGATGAAAAAAATTACAAAAAAAATTAAACTTCACCTCTTGTTCTCAGTGAACAGCAAGTGGAGTCATACGCATATATTATGTCATATGAAAAGTAAGAGCTGGGCTGGCTTTGGACCATAATTTACCTGGGATTTTTCAGTGAATTACACAAGTCGTACTAACTATAGTTTCAAAAATAATAATTACATTGTACATTATACCTACAGGGCGAAATATGCGACGAATTATTTGTTATATTTCTACCGCATGTAATTTGCAATAATAATGCGCAAGTCACCATATGTCGTTGTATTTATAACTTTACTTATGCAGTCAACACGTACTAGTGAAGTAGAAAATCGGCTCACTTGCATAATTAGTGTTATTTATTTTGTATAAGTGGCAACTCGTGAAATTTTGGTAAGCTATAAATAAGCGTTGGACTACCAAGGCCGAACGAAGACGTTTTGCGGAAAAAATAATAAATTGAAATTTGCAAAATTTGTTTTAAAGAAGTGTGTTGTCCATCCTGGGATCTAGGAAAGTACATGTAGAATAATGGCAACGTATTTTTTTCCATAACAAGAAAGAAAATATAAGGATATATTAAATTTTACTAAAAAAATCTTGTTTGTCTTTGTAAAGTTACATCATTTTAAAATTTTATAAATTGAAAATCATAGAAAATAAAATTTCAAAATGGTGTAACTTTATGAAAACCAGGGTTTTAATAAAATTAAAAACTTTGTAAATATTTTACAAGTATTTTCCTACATCCAAGTGTGGGCAACGCACTTTTTGAAAATAAATGTCACAAATTCCAATTTCAAATTAAATAATTTTTCCCACAAAACGTCTTTGTTTAGACTTGGTAGACATCCCTTAAAGTTTGTGGACGTGGGTCCCGTGCGCCATTACTTAGTTAGAGCTTACCAAAATTTCACTGTTTCGTATAGTGGTAAATATTTTTGTGATTTGTTTAGTGTGTTTATAACATTTGAGTAATGAATATATTTAGACCGTGGGAAAACTTCCAATCCCCACAAGCAGAGATAGTTCTTCACAAGGAGCAAAAGAAAAACGGCTTACGGGGTGTGGTGTCTATTGAGACACTTGAGAATCGGATATGTAATAGGAAAATACGACAAAATAAGGGAATGTCAGAGGAAGTAGTTTCACTGTTTACCAAGTTAATAAAGGATGTAATGTACTATAAATACAAATAAATTAAATTGACACTAGAAACAATATATAGCGAATTACGAAGAAATGAAAGGATTACTGTTAGCCAAGAAATATTAATGTGGACTTTGAAAGTGGGGTTTAAATTTTGATTAATAAGCGAGCCATCATAATGGAAATTTAAAAAATGTGGGAACCCGTATGGACTATTTGGAATATTAAGGAATGTAGAGAAGATAACAATACTATTTATTATTTGTACAAGACCTGGTATGACACTCTTGATACTTATAAAAAGGAACGGCCGAATGGATTAAAAAAATGTACGGTAAATTTGCCTCCAAATAATTGAACAATCATTGTACATCGCGGTTCTGTGATTCAATAGGTGGATAAAGTAAAATATGGATTATAATAAAACTAATAAAATAAATAAAATTATTTAAAAAATCGGCAGAAATATTCAAAAAATGATTTAAGAACGCATTAATCCCAAAATTTGGTTATAGTTCAGAACTCTAATTTTAAGAAAAGATATGGCAAAAGCACATGAGCACACCACCTCTTTACGTCTACCACTGTATTTTGCGTTTTTAATCCAGTCGACTTTATTCGATGAGTGGAAAAGTTAAAAGAAATTGAATGAGTATATTTTACTACAGCAACAACATAACAGCAATAGAAAGAGATTGATCATAACTTTACAGTGAATGGGAGAGACAGAGAGATTCGAATTTATTAATTTCTTACTTACCTTCAATGTTGATTATTCTTGCGCGCAACTTGTTAGTTATAAACGGAAAGAAATGACATATGCTAGGTCATACGTACCTGAAAAAAAGAAAAAAGATTAGAAATCTCGACAGATGATAATAATAAAAAAAGGTGCATTTTATTATGCAGAGTGCTTATTATTAAAAAAAATTGTAACAGGTGAAAGTTAATTATCATGTATTTTAAAAGGAAGTGATGATATGCCTGTCTCTTTATTTGAACGCAAAAGTTACTTTTAATTAAGACTGTATAAACCATATCACTTGTAATAAACTAATAAGTTGGGTTGGACTGAGGTTATGCTTGCCAGCAGCAAGAGCCGCATAGCGGATATGGGATGGGAAGTGTAAGTATTTGTGAAATGCAATAGCGCATTTCGTCGTGATATGGGGTGTTTATGCTCTTTTTTTCGTTTTGCGTTTCTGTTTCTAGTAATGCATATATAAATTTATTATGCTGCCATTATATTATTCCTTTATTATTCTTGCTGTTTGTTCCTGGTCCTTTCCTGGTTTACTACTGATTTGTTGCTATCCGTGTTTAATGAGAAGATATTAAGAGATTATTTCTAGTTTGTTGCTATTCAGTGCCAGAGCTTTCTTCAGTAAATTTGTTGGGGTCTTTTTTTCGTTGATCGCCAGTTCTTGATTGCATACATTTGTATCCTTTGTTTTCATTCTCTTTCTTTCTATCAATATTTACGTTTGCTGTCGTCCATTTGGTAGGACCAAACTTGTAGCAGTTGAGGTTTGTAAAGCTATGTTTCATTCCGTAGGTGTAATGTTTTCCAAGTTTTGCCCCTTTTGATCCATAGCGCATTTATTCGTTATTTAACTGTCTTCTTGGTCCGATCTTGCAGTCCTATATATAGAAATTCATTGGCATTAAGAAAAAATATTCTTTGGGGATCCGTTTAAATGACACAACATTCGATGGCTTCAAAGGAAGCCGCAAATGGCTTTTCTAAAAAGTCACTCGATGCTGAAGAAGCTTCTTTTAACGAGATTCCCTTTATCTTATGAGGCAAAAGTAAAATTCTTCTACCTGGAAAATGCTACTTCATGCGTCCTTCCATATCAGAAGCAAAAAAGTCTAATTTAATGAACTTTTAATTTTACATTAATTTGCCGACATGAGCGAGCCGATGCTGAGGATATTTATGGAATTGTCGTTGAATTTGATGATGATTGCTAATAATTCAGTTTTAATATATCCTCACAATAGAGATAAGTTTGAAATGTTTTTGTATTTTTGATTTTAAATTTTTCTGAAAAATGAATGTTATTATTTTAAACGCATAGTAGTATGTTAAATTTATAAACATGTTCAAAATGGTACGGTATATTTTTTTTAAAAAGTGGAGAATATACAAATGACTGTAGTCTGACATTAAATAATGTCACTAAATAAAAGTAACTTTCACGTTTTATCACCGATATTAATAAAAGAGTTGAAACTTGAAACTAGATTAAGAAGAAGAACTGAATAAAACAACAAACACATTTTTGCTTGGTTGGTTTTGACTCTTTTCCAGGCTTCACAGGTATCGTTTCAAATTAAATAATTATGTGTATGAAAAAAGTACAACGCAAAATAACTTCTGTCATTTTCAGAACATCTTTCACGCCTGGTATAACACCCGTTATTAAATCACCTTAAAAGTGGACAAATGTGGTAAAAAAATTAATAGGAAGTTTTGGAAATATCCAAGGACTAGTCGATAACAAACGAGAATATTTGTTATTATATTGCGTTATCTATGAACAAGAAACGACAATCCGCACTCAATTCGACTTTTTCACAATGAGCCATTAGGCGACTAAATTAAATTAAGATAATTAATAGATCACTTAGATTTACAAAAGCAGCTATAAATGTAATGATTACTTACAGTATTATAAAACTCAACTTTAATGACGTTACTAACTTATAGCATTGATCTACAAGTCTAAAAGTAATAAATTACTTCCTCAAAGGTTATTAGACAAGCAGATAATGATCATTATCTCTGTAATATACTTCGTTATTTACAGTGTGCTAATAACATCAAAGAAAATTCTTAAAAATTACATCTCATGATTTTATGGCTTACTCTCGACTAGATTGATTGGCCCGTCAAATGTAAGTACGAGGAAAATAATTGACTTAGCAGGGGGCATTTGAGATCGAGGACCGTGATGAGGATTATGTGGACAGACGTAAGGAATTAAGTAAAATAAATAATTCAACATTTTAAGCTGGTGTTAAAAAAATTATACAAAATTAAGCTCCGTGATTCATGATCCTTCCGTAAGTTCACTTAAGGTTATAGCTTTAGTTAAATTAGTACAATGCTTTATTTTATTTAAAATAAAGAAATATACAGTACACTTGAATGAAAACTATGCACTCTAATTCAATCCGAATGTATTGATTTTGCAAAACAAACACGTCAAAAAAGGTAATAGGGGGACATACTTTTTCTGAATAGACTTAGGAGACTCTCGCTTCCAAAAATTACTGTCCTTGAAATAATTTGGAAATACCAGAGATATATGCGAAATACTAGAAAATGTTTATGAAAATTAGGAAATAACTATGCTCTGAAATATCACAGAAATACTTGTAAATTCCACGGAAATATTATGAAATACTTCACAATATAAAGGAGTACGTACCTTACCAATGTGAAGGGGTTTTGGGAGAGAGTTTACCGTGAATCACAGCATTTGGTGGTAAATGTAACGCAACCAACGTTGTTTTTGGTTTATGTGCTGATATAATTTGAATACAAGTGAATTTATGAATGCAAATAAAGAGACAATAGAAACTTTACGAGCTCATTATTAACGCCGGTGAATCATTCGGCATGGTGTCATAAAACATGCCGACGTACTAAACCTTTAAAGGTAAGTGATTCAATTTGCGGACGAAACGGTACAGAGAGTAATTAATTGTAGGGGTAGTTCTGTTGATGGGGAGATGGAACTAATGCTACTTCTATTTTGTGTCCCCTGTCTTTTTGACGTGGTTTCGTATTTTTTGCAAAAATTACAGGTTTTGTATTTCTATTCTTATGCCCTGTGTTGCTGTTAGAATAGTATAAAACTATAAAACTACATTGAATCACCTTGAGCTAACCATATTAAAAAGTAATAATTATTATTTTGTATGTAGCTGTATCAAATAAATTAATCGGCCTTAGTACAGATGTATTCAGATGACAGGGGGCGACAGCGAGCGGAGATCTTACCTATAAGCGGGCACAAGCAGTTAAAGCCGGCCAATATTTCAGTAAGCCAGCCGACGTCTCAAGCATTAGATGTGCCTGCCCGCTGCTTGTTCTATTTTGCACGGAATAAGTCTAAAATATAGGCGATTTTTAGTAAACCGTTATTATACTGAAATATTTTATAGGTTATTCTGACGTCATGTCATTAACCGTGGCGCACTCGTGTAGTGTGATCCTCTCACTCTTACAATAGTAAGGGGAACAGAACAAGCCTTGTATCATTTCAGTTCACTAGTTAGACATGCCTGCCCGCCTACTCGACGGTTCCAATCTGCAAGAAAATATTGTAAGTTCCAAAATACAGATGAAAGAATTATTTTCGATAATAAATAAATAAATACACCAAAGGTAGTGACGACCCCCTTTATCCCGGAAATCGATATTATTCTGAAGTCTAAGTCACCTTGACGTCACTGCGTTCCGCGGCGCATCCATTAGCGCCATTCCCTCACTCTTGTAATAAGTAAAAGAAACATTTAAAGCGGTTCAGTATTTCAGTAAGCCAGAGCCACTCATCCAGAGCAGACGTGTCCACTCCTGAGATCTGAACCCAGGTACCGTTATTTGCATATATCATTTCCGTGCAGCAGAATTTTGGCAAAGTTCGTACTACGTCATCGATCAGCAGCGCACCCGTCTGGTGGCTATTCTGATAACACGGCCCATAGTCATTCTGTTCGGACCGCTCCACCACAGTAGACGTGCCCCACCGTAACCACAGGAAGTAATTCGATAGCGGAGTAAGTAATCTGATAAATTAGCGAAGTCCTGTTTATCTCTATAATTTTGCACAGGATATTTTTGTCTGTGCTTCTAATATCTGGTATTTGTAGTTTGTCTGCATCCGTTTTACCGCTTTACCGTTTCCTCTGTTTTGCCGCTTGCTCTGTTTGACCGCTTTACCATTTTTCCTCATTTTTAACCTATCTCCATTAACAAACGATTTCCGCCTAAACCGTTTTAACCAGCACCTGTCATGCAAACTCCCGCTTGCTACTCTCCGCTTGTCATTTGACTCATCTGGTACTATGTTCGTTAAGCCGCCTGCGTACTTTAACATTGTTTTTGGTGACTAGTTAGTAGGAAGCATATTTGTAATAATATGATGATAGATGAATAAATTAACCTGATTTACCAAATTCTGAGTTTTGGTGCTGTGTGTGTGAAAGTCAAATTTCCCGGATTGGCCCACTGGAGTACCGTTTCCCCACTTGAGCTACTCAGCCTAGTGTATCCAGCTTGTGGGTAGTGTTGTCTTAACACTTAAAACTGGGACTGGTGCCCGAGCTAAACCGCGTCATACCGAATATCCATTTCCGAAGCTCGAGTGTCAAAGTGTGACCTTTTTCTCCTCTTCGGCGTCGTCCGCTGAGGTGGAGAAAAACGCGTCGCATTTCAAAGTTACTCCCATGTCAGGTAATTAGATTGTAATTATTCTGTTATAGTTATATGGTGGTAGTTCTTATGCTGGTGGATAGTATTCGTTCAATGGAATAGCTTTTCCATATTGCATTTCTCTCAAAAAGGCATTTGTAAACAAGAGCGAAAATTATGAAATTATTAATGTGACAACAAAGTCAAGGCCAACACTGTTGTACTATTTAAATGAATATTTGTGTTTTTTTACAATATAACATTGAACATTCGAGTTTTTATTTAAAAGAAATGCACAGTAAACAGGTGATTACATAATAGATTTGCCCATTCTCTAGAATATTTTGCAATTATATTTAACCTCACTGTAAAATAATTTCTCTGCTCGAAAGCTATTTGTCCTGACTTCACCATAAATAATTAACATGTGATATTCACGTACAGTAATCTATTTTTGTCTTAGACCTCGCTTATCGAATAACTGCACTACTCTACTGATAATGTAGATAATCTAATAAACACTGATCGACCAAAATAGAGCGCTTACTGCGAGCGATGACAAATGTAATGTTGCCGGCTTGTACCAGTTTCCCATATATCTTAGAAATTAAATAATTTTTTATTTCGGTTATTTGGCGCAGTAGACAAAAATGTCAAATAGAAAGTTACTTTATTCTTCTTTAAAATTACTATCACCAAATTAGCGAACACCCTGTGTAATGAAAGCAATTCCCATCCTACTTAGGTTTAGTATTTTTATTTTCAACAACTTTTTTTATAGTATTAATAGTAGGAGTATGATGAATTTAATAGACGGATGAAATATCACGCATATCATTAACTGAGAGTTCGTTGTAAAATTATTTGGCAAAAGCCACTTGTTCCCACACAGCATGACGCACTTTAACAACAAAGACTCTTTTAAATCACGTTTAGGATGCAGAATTTTACTATCCACCTATCACACATATATTAGTTTAATTGACTGTTACATTCAGTGTCAATTGAAATGCTTGAGAGTTAGTTGTTTAAACGCATAGGTAGTAGAATAATATTGAAATCATGATTGATATTGTTGATCGTCACCCCAAAACGACGGAGTTAGACTACAGTCGACAAAATCAAACTACGGCGACATTGTCAGCCAGTGACGGTAGTAACTGATGTTTTGATTGACGTACTAATCCTTTACCGAGATTTAGTTGTTCCCTGGTACAGTACTGTACGTAGTGTAGTATAGTCGGGTGTATATTTACTTGACAGTCAAAAAAATGCAACAAAAACTTTACGAGCTAATTATTAGTGCCGAACCATTCGGCATTGTCTTATCAAACAAGCCGACGCATACATTAAAAACCTATAAAGAAAAGTGATTCAATTTGTAGGCGAAATAGTACAAAGAGTAACAGTATTTTAATGAGGTCGTAAAGTTTTTGTTGCGTTTTTTGGCTGCCCAGGATACACCCAACGATAAGGCTGTAGCCGGACAAGCATGAGCGACGTTTCTTTGCATCGATTTGGTCCAATTTTTTTTTCAGATGTTCCATATTAAGTATTGTTATACCTCTTAAAAAATGTTACTATCGAAATAATCATGTTTTCTTAGAAAGAATATTTCAGAATTTTAAAAATTTGTTCTGAAACTGGTGTGCCGAATTGCATGGTATTTAATTACATTATAGAAGCCTTAAACACTTATAAGTAGACATCATGCAGAACGCAGAGTTAAATGACGCCAAAACCAGGGTTGACTCTAAGTAACGGGTCAGCGCGTGATACTGTTCATACCGTATGATACTATATTCATGTTGTGGTTATTTTGGCGAGTTCAGTAACATCCAAAGTTAATACAAGAAGGGCGGAAAATACAGTAGTAACACACACATATATTTTTTATAAGCGATTAGGGGGGTAAAATTATGTATTAATAATAAATTTTCTGAATGTTACGGAGTCAAACTTTGGTATATTTCAATAAAAATCGATTTAATTCATTGATCGCTCATCATTATCGACAAATATATAATTGGCGGATTCTTAAAATATGTGAAAAATGAAATATTATGTGGAGCGTGGAGGTATCTGTAGCATATTCACTCACATAGGTGACTTCAGCGATCTTCGTTTTATGTTATTATATAATATATAAGCGTCATGAAAATAAAAAATAACAAGACTCTAATTTTTCTATAAAATGTTAATGCCATTTTTGATGTCCTGAGTAAATATTCGAAAAGAAATATTTTGTATTCTAATCTCATGGATAATATACCCAAGGCATCAATAATTGAATAATGACAAGTAGCAATATAACATTATGGTGGATTAAGTCGCAAACTATGATGCGAGCCATAGCTCTAATCAACAAAATTACGTAGCGTCAGTTAGTTTTCCTCCTTTTTGGACCTCAAAACTAGACGTTTGATTCACATATGTTGGGGCACAATTTAACATCGCTAGACAGGAACGACAGGAAAAGATATGATCATATTTTAGAGCCCTTACCAATAGAAGTAGATAATGATATTTATAATGTAATTCAGAATCATCCAGAATAAAATTTATATAATCACTTAAAGGACATCATAATAGTACGTCTCTCTTCTAGCGAGGAAAAATGTCTAGGCGACTTGTTAACAGGCTCTCAGATGGGCGATCGTAAACTATCTGAATTCTATAGGTATATGTTGGGTATTAAGACTAATTGGTCAAGCTCTGGAAAAGACGCTTACCAAAAATGATTTTTGTTGCCATTACTGCCTTCGGTAAAACTAATATGGAAGAAATCATTGCCATCGCTGAAAAAATTTGGGAATCTTGTCAAAACCCCGTTATGTCACAAGTGAATTAACATCAAAAGTACTTTTTAATCATTTACCAACTTCTTCTGATTCATCGTCGACTATATCAAATTTACTTAATTTAATCCATACCTTTTCCACGAACTTCCAGTCAATATTGAACCAGATTGTGCTTATACAATAATCAGAACTGCGGATATCTACATTGCGATCTAACTCTTCTGCAACTCAATCAACTCCTTTCACTACTAGTAATTATTGTTCCAATTCCAGAAATCAATCTCGCTCGAACACCCGCTTTCTCGTTTCGATCGAACTAGCAATACTGTTATTACCATCATGTATGTAGCGCATTCGCTTACATAGGCTACTTCAGGCATTGTTTTATGTTATTTGTATAATATATAAACGTCATGGTAATGAAAAATAACAAGAATTAAATTTTTATAAAAAATGTTAATACCATTTTTAATGTCCTGAATAAATATTCGAAACGAACCATGTTGTATTCTAATTTTATGGATAAAATGAATATTTCAATGTGGAGAAACCAAAATGGCGGCCATATGTATATATGTATAACTATGTAATTGGAGCATAGATTTTCGAAAGTATATAAATGAGGAAGAGAGTCAAACTGCTCTTAAGAGATCATAATAGCAAAACAAGTAAGAAATGTATACACAAAGGCGAGATATAAGATTTCTATTTAATATTGAATTTCGGGGGGGCGAGCGCAGGTGCGTCTTTACTATGTACATACTTCGGTATGCGATGTAAAGCAACGACAGGCGCAGTTAGTACTTGGATGGGTGACCATTCCAACGGAAACCGCGTCCTCGCCTCACACATCTTCCAGCGACTTCTATATCAGTGTATGCGCGGAAGCTATACAATCTTAGGCGAGGGTTGTATAGGAGATATACCATCCTTCGGAGGGGATGTAAAGCCGCCAGTCCTTTGTCTATTAAATGTTAGGCAAGTAAAAGATCCCTACTCTTCTTAAGGGAAGAGGTTCGGCAAAATTCCTGGTTGGGGGTAGCTCGTCTACAGGCGTCGGTGTTAGGCGTCAGTAGCGGAAATAGGCCGACGTTAAATAAATGTACAAAAAAAAAATTGAATTTCGGCAGCCCTTATTTATTTTAAATAAAATATATAAAACAATTGAAAAGCTTTGAGTACACCATAATGAAAAAAACAAGCCAAAAGTGTGAACATAAATTCAATGATTCAAGATACCCATAAAAGTATTAAATTTTGGCAGCTCCTATCTTCTTGAATACAGGTTTTCAAAAATATATCACAGTCGAAAGGTTCTGAATAGGTAATAGTGAAAAAACAATTAAAAAGTGTGAACATAAAGATTCAAGATTTCCATAAAAGCAGTAAATTTCGAAAATTTTTATTTTTTAAAATATGGGTACATAATAGTTGTAGAAAGTAGAATTAAATTAAGGTATAAATAGCATAATGAAACTTTTAACGATGTGTATAAAAACAAACCGATTTTTAATTGGACAAGTTCTATCAACCGCATTTCGGTATGGTAATAAGTTCGCCTTTATCACCAATCTTAGGCAACATATTTATGAATGATTTTGGAAATAGACATGTTCAAAATTGTACACACAAACCGGTTGTCTGGTTGATATATGTTGACGATATTTTTGCAATCTAGCCTCATGGGGTTGACTTACTAGATAGTTTTTTTTACAAAATATAAATAGCAAGGAAACTTCTATTAAATTTACTTTAAAAGTAGAAAATATGAGGAAATTACCATTTTTAGATGTTTTAATTAAATAATAAATAATACTATAGAAATAAGTGTTTACAGAAAATCAACCCATATAAACAAATATTTAAATTTCGTTATGAAATATTTATATGACAGAGCCATTTCATCTAATAATGAAATATTAAACAATAACAAACAATTTATCAAAGAAGTTCTAATAAACAGCCAATATTCTGAAGTTTTTGTTGATAGATCTTTCGTAAATATTGAAAAGGGAAATAATCAATTGGTGTAATGATACAAACGTCGCGTCGTTACAAAACATTAAATCCTTATGTATACATATTATAGGAAAACTACGCCTTATAGATGATAAATATGATGTTAAAACTTTATGTGAAGTGGAATATACACTGATATCTATTTTGATAAAAACAAAACCATTAAACCAGGTGCAAAATTCAAAAAACTATATATACAGTATCCCGTGCGAGAATAACAAACATTATGTGGGTGAGTCGTACAGACCTTTCAGTATAAGATTGAACGAACATAAAAATTGCATTAGAAAAAATTAAATTCAAAAACCTAAGATTTGCGAACACGCTTGGGTAAACAGGCACATAATAAAATGGAACTTGACAAGAACTTTCATAAAAAAGACAGATAACAAAAAAATAAAAAATAAAGAATTTGCAATATTATTATATGAAGATAAATGCATATCTAATTGTTCTACAAATTTTTGCACGGCATGATTACCAATGTAAAAGAAGAACTTGACAAACATAATATTATTTAGAACATCAGCAGTTCTATGTAAATAGTAAGTATCTATGGATATGACGTAAACACAAAATCTCAAAGCGGTGTATTTAACATAAACAGCAAACAAGAATTGTTTTCATAACTTTAAAAAAAGGACACAAATTTGATTTTGGGAATGTCAGAATAATACTTTATCCTTGTTTTTGTTATAATTTGTATTAGATGGCAACAAGTAAGCCTCTGGCGGTTCCTTTGACACAAATGTCACAAACGTAGAGGTTATTTTTTCAATTGCGTTTGTGCTTGTAATCAGAAGACACATGTTTCATAAAAACCGATAAAAATTAGAACAGAATATGAACAAAACACCACAATTTAAACAATAAGCAGTACTAAATCAGCGACGCGATCGTAGATCTCTTTATCGACACTTTAAACTTCGAAGGCCCCGAATTGGGTGAAAATTTATTTACATTCAACCATATCTTCGAAAATTGCAAATATAGTAGGTTGCAACATTTTTTGAAATGTCTATCGATTATATCCTGTATAAAATTCAATGTTAATCTAAATAAAGAATAGTTCTGAATGTATCTGTTTTAAGTTTTTTTAATTTAAATTAATGTTTTAAAGGTACAAAAGGAGAAATTAGAGGAATGTAATTTCATGGAGAACATAAAACAACAAATATGAATAATTGAAAAAGCATGAAACTAGAAAGAAAATTACATATTACAGACGTACAGGTCAGCATGCATAGCGAATGACAAAATGACATGCAATTTATAATTACATATGTCTTTGTGTTCGAACTGCTGCTGTTTTATTTAGTTCAAATCGATACTCAGGCTTTATCAGAGATGCATCAAAGAGCACAAGGAATAAGTCGTTAGTCCTGCCCAATTATATTGTCGCAACCCTTCAACGAATAAGTACAACAGAGACGGACTGGCATATATCTTTGTAGAAAATATAAAATGCTACCAGACAATAATGACAATAAACGAAACAACTATTATTATTAAAATGTTCCATGATACACTTTTCAAAGATAAAGCTTTAAAAATTGTCTGTCTATTGATATATTTTCAGTTCAATATCAATTTTGAGCGCTCCTCGGAGCTTAAAAATGCTTGAATCGCAACGACTTTGAATTATATTTTGCAATTACAATTTCATAGGTTCAGGCAAGGCGGTCCCATGCACATATGAGTACATGGTAACTGTACTTTTCTGACACCGAACCACTGAGGAACTGATTTAGGGCAAATCCCGTTAAAACCCATCATTTTCCCGTCAAAATCGACTGCTAGAAAATGATAGGGGCTATTTTCGCTAAAACTCTCGATATACTTTGAATAGAGACTGGATTAACTTGTCCTCATATTTAACACAACGCATTAGTTGTTGCAGTGCTTAACAACGTGGATTCGTAAAAGGGTTTTTAATTTCGAAAATTTCAAAATTAAAAACCCGATTTTTGTTACACTTTCTAAATTTTGGTGGTCGGGGCGACATTACGTCCTCGTGCAGCGACATTTACTATACTTTCTAAAATTACACTCCTTGATGAGTTTCTGAAATTTTTGCTTAAAAAAACGCTCCGTAGAGCGAAAATATGATTTCAAATATAAAAACCACTTCCGACGGTATTTTTACGTAAAGCACGCTTTTCATGCGAAATGTTTCGCCGTCGGATTTTGTTACAGTTTCGAAAAGTTTATCGAGGGTTTTGGCGTCTTCTTGAACATTACTAGCGATTTTTTAATTCAAATTAGTGTTTTATTTTCTATTGTTCTAAGTGCTTTATAATATTTTAAAGAGATTTGTTTAAAATTCATTACATTATATAGATATTGTTAAATACAGATCGAAGTTGAAGGATGGGAAATAAAAGTAGTTGCGATTATCTCGGAGATGAAAAATTAGAAAGTAATTTTTCTACATTAATGAAGTTATCTTATATTTATATTAGATGAAAGAAATTATTGTTTTTCATAGAAACCTTTTCAGAGTAATATACATTCAAATTATTTTACATATAATAATAATAACATTTATTTGCCAAAATACATTTCCAATACACTTATTAGTAGTTTTAATAGAAATCTAGCACATGAGAAATGTGTACCTATGTAATATAAATGACAAATAGTGCAATCCACAGAAGGAGATCCTTGAGAGTGGGTAGGTTCATTTGAGTATAGTTTTTTTCACAATAATAACATACATATGTACAATAAATAATATCAGTGTAAGAGAACGAATAGATATTTTTGGATGCATTTAAAATCATTTAAATCAAATAATATGAATTATTAATAATTACATTTATAACAAATTTTAAACAAAATGTAAATAGTAAATAATGCTATAAATAAATTATATGATATATCATTAGCGGAATAATTCTGGTAGGAAATTATCATTTTCGTTTTCTGCAGTTCATTCATACAGTTCCACATACTCGTTGTATTATTTTTATTTTAACTAATTTTCTTTTGGTAATAGCTAATTTTAGTGTTTTTATTATATAGCTTAGTTTATTTCTATATTTCTATATTTATTTTCATTTTCAACTGTGGGATTCTTTTTCATAATCTTATAGAGGTAGTTTTTTATGTTTGTTGATTTTACTAGTCCGTTTGTTATTCATAGTTTTCTATTATATTTTAATTTTAATATTTATCATTTTTGTACAATTTGATATATTTATTTTTAATTTTTCAATAGGAATATCAGTGGTTTTGTCGATATCTCTACACGAATATACCTCTGTCCAGTTTTTCTTTTTTAAGTCTGAAACTAATTTATCTTTATCTAGATATAGTCTAGTACATTTCACATAACTAGTAGGTTTTTTTTCTTACAGGCTCAATAAGTTGCAAAATTATCGAATAGTGATTAGTTGTGTTTGATTCTAACAGAATTGGGGCATGGCGAAAATCTTGTTTATAATCTTATATAAATAAATGATCTATACAAGAGCCCGACTCTCCCTCTACTCGCGTAAATTGCTGCATTGCTGATATTAAACCATACTCACTCATAATATTTACATATTTATGTACAAATCATTATCACTATCATCTATACAGCTGTAATTAGTATATTTTTATCATTATCTTGTATGTATAATTCAATTGCCTTAATATCCGTAATATTTACAATTTTATAATTATATCGTATTTAATTTAACCATTTACGAATATTAGACAAATATTTATATTTTGGGAAGCCAAGGGAAAACCATATTATAAATCTTTCCCTAGTATAATTGTCATGGCTAAAAATAATGAAAATACTACCCTAGTAGGTCTTTAATGATCACAGGGTGCTAAAAATCCCCGAATTAACTATACAAATTAGTACCTGAAATTTTAAAATATGCATCAGCCTGGTAAGATGCATAATATCAAGCAGGAAATGAACAAAATGAAGATCAACATCTTAAGAATCAGCGAAATACGATAGCCCAACTCTAGGCACTGCTCAGAAGGTAAAAACACAATTTATTATTCTGGAAATGGTGATGCACAACACAGGTATGGCGTATCTATAATAGTCCAACAGATCAGTGGAAGGATTTGCCGCGATTTCAGAAAAAGTAATGTTGTTTTAGTTGAAAACTTCTCTCGGAAGATTCAATCTAATTCAAGTGTATGCCCGAACCACAGATGTAAGTGAGGAGGAGATAGAATCATTCTATCGGCAAATAAGTGATATTTTGGAAACACTGAATCACAGGGACACCACAATAGTTATTGACTATTGGCGACGGAAGTGAAAAAGTCGTGGGAAATTACGAACTTGAAGGACATAATGAAAGAGGGGATTGCTTAACTGCCAAGAAACTGATCTAGTTATTACTAATACCTTCTATAAGTTACCAGCAAGAAAAATTGTATACAAGGCGACCACCTGCAGACTAACCAGATAAGACAGTTTGAAATCAGGTAGACTATAATCTCATTAACAATAGATACAGAAATGCCATCAAATTGGTAAAGGCGTATCCAGGAGCTGCCATTTCCTCGGACCACAATCACCTGACTGCCAATCTAAAATTTAAGCTTGAAAACATCAAAAAATCAAAAAGCAGCCTCAGAATTAAAACAAGGAAATTACATAAAGTATTAGGGAAAACGTTCAAAAGAAGATCTATGAAAATCTGAACAAGGTCAACAGAGATAGAAGACATTAATGAACAATGGGCATCATTAATGCACTGTTTGTTAGAATCATGTAAAGAAATACTAATCGAACCTGCTTATTTTTTATAGAGACCTATTTAATATTCGTACAAACCATTTTTCGTACGGACCTGTACGGTTTTCAAACAGGTCTGCACAGCTTTCAAATAGGTCGTGACCGCTAACGTTTGAATTTCCCGTCAATTCATGACCTCCATGAAGTTAACTACGTGGGCGGAGCCTGGCCAAAAGTGACCTTGAAAATCCAGTTGAACCTCAATAAGAAATAACATGGGATTTTGGCTCAGAACGCCAGAACTTATTTCTTAATAAAACTCATCAATAAATGTTTCTAAGATGTTACTTTTTGAATTTTGATATTTATAACTTATACAAAATTTAAAGAAAAATAATGAAAACATAGATTATTATTTTGTTGATCCTGATACTGGAGCAATCGCTCAAAGCTTACGAGTTGACCTTCAAATGGTTCAAATTCAGGTTAGGGCATGAATGTTTAGTGGCGTACTTGATGTGTTGCCGCGTTTGTAGCAGTGGATTATGCAGAGTTGTGTGAGAGACAACACGGCTAGTTCCTGTACCATACCTGAGTTCGAGTCTCAGTTGCGGCAGATGGAAGTGTCGTGGGGAATAATCGGTGTGTAATTGTCTGTGTATATGTGTCCCCCGGTTAAGTGGTGGAATATCTTATGCCAAATTCCACCAGGACCATAATCTGAGTAAGACAATAAAATAAAATAAACGAATAATTTTTCTTAATTTTCATAAACTGACAAATGAGAGCGAATATGCTTGATTTTGAAAATTAAGATTCCAGAGACTCTTAAATAATTCTGTTTCTTGATCTAATATATATTATTAACATAAATTTATTCAATTTCATTTCAGATTTATTTACATGTTTAGGTATGATTTGTCGGTGCTGAAATTTACTTATAAAAACTTTTAATTATTTTGTGAGACTGTACTTTAATACCTAAAGTAAGTAGGAAACCATGATAGACCAAGAAGTAGATTTTTCATATCTTAAAATATCGGAAGTTAGAGAAAAATGACAACGGAAGATAAACGACGAGGAGGCAGGAAATAATGAAAACGTCATCTTTTTAACAAAATGTTTATTTTATAGGCTAAAGATTTAAAGTTTCTCGATAAATCCAAGAATATTCACCCTCTTTATCATTCTTCAAGGAGAATGTTGTGCATAAAACATAATTAAAATAGAAGTACCTAAAACAAAAACATGTCTTATCACCCAATAATATTAGACAGTGTATAGCTTTGAAATTAATGAAACTTAAAATGGCATGGTTCCAACATAATTATGTGATAAATAAAGTTTCAAGGTATTTACAGTGATAACACTTGTAACATAAACGATATTAGTAGTAAAGAAGTATGGCAGCTTAATGGAATCAAAGTCTTTGTTCTATAAGTGTATATATATAAATATTGAAGAATTATATAGATTTCACTAAATAATACTTTAGTTATAGTGAAAAAAGAATTATGATTATTTTACGGTTATGTTAGATGAAATTATGCTCATAAAATAGCTATATTATGTTAGGATACAAAAATTTTGTAATTGATTACAGTTATATGTATAGATTTAACCTTAGATAAATCGCAAAATAAATTCAGGGCGTTGAATGTTATTAATCGATCAGCAGAGATATCAGTCCACAAGTTAAAACCCTTTAAAATAAAAAAATCGCCGCCAGCTCCATGGTGGGATTCCAGTACTTCATAATTATAAATAGTCCCCTACTTTGGAAAATGTTTTAAGCTGCAAACTAATTAGCGCTCGTACAAAGAAATTTTTAAACTGCAAAGCTAAACAGAACTGGATAAATTGGGTATCAAATTTAAATAAAAATACTTCTTTATGGAAGCAAGCCAAAAATATGCAAAGAATTCCAGAAAACTCTCACAAAGCACTAAACAACGATTGCGTACAAGAATATTTTAAAATAAAATGTCTCCACCTTATGTTGAAAATGACTACAAATCACGCTACTGGCAATGTGACTCCAACCATTTTTTGACTCAACCATTTAATTTCTTCGAGTTAGGATATGCTCTTAAAAACAATCTTAATAATACTTCCCCTGGACAAGATGATATAAAGTACCCCATGCTTGTTCACTTGCCTGATATTGCTAAACAATTTTTACTTGATACATTTAACGAAATGTTAAGTACAGGTAAAAGTATTGATTTGTGTAAAACCAGGCAAGGCTTCTGTTCATGCAGACTCGTATCGACATATCTTTCTTCATTCGTGTGCTCTCAAGACTTTGGAACGTATGATAACGGGCAGACTCTAGTGGTGGTTACAAAAACACAAACTACTTCCAAATAATCAGCATGGATTTAAAAAAGGGTTCGGGACTAGTAACGCTTTATCATCTTTAGTGGTTGATATCCAAAATAACTTTACTCGTAATAGTTATTTGGCAGCTTTGTTTTTAGACATGCACCGGGTGCTTATGACTCGGTTAAATCTACATTTTAGAAGAAAAACTTATGTATGATTTTAAATTTCCGATAAATTTAGCAAAACTCACATTGAATCTTTACATCAATAGGTCGATTTTTGTACGATAAATTAACAACCATCAGTTAATTGTGCCACGTTATAATAGCACAGGTCTTCCTCGGGTCCAATCATTTTTAAATGTGTGCCGACGTACACAAAATTATTGATTTTCAATCTAGTTTAGTGCAATATGATGATGATTTTTGTGTATATACCGATCATAGAAAATACAACATAGCTATACTTCTTACTTCATCTATAACTAGATTGGGAAAATGGTTTTCTCTTAATGGGTTCCACCTTTCAGAAAATAAATTTTCAGTGGTTATTTTTTCTCGGCATAACCGTCCTAATATTGAGAACATTAACCTTGTTTCCTGTACAATCTCATGCCAAATATTTAGGAGTCATACTCGACAAAAAACTTAAATGGAACATTTATATTGAAAACATAATTAATCGCTGCAACAAAGGTATAAACTTCTTAAAAATGTCTACTAAAACCTGGTGGCACGCGGATGTTCAAACCGCTTTTCTTTTTATAGAGCCTACATACAATCAATTTTGGACTATGGACGTACCCCTTATAGCTCTGCATGTAATACTCTTTTGAAACGTTTAGACCTCATTCAAAACTAAGCACTGCGTATATGTTTGAGAACCATGAAATCAACTCATGTTGATGCTTAATATGCCGAAACTTTGATATCTCACCTTTCGCTTAGATGTCAATACTTTAGTGAGAAGTTTATTCACAAAACTCGTATTAATAATCAACCGCTTTTACATAATATCTCAACCGTTGATAGATCTGATTTAACAACTAAATTTTGGAGTAATATAAATTCTCCGCCTCTATGTATAGCATTTCGAAATTCCAGTAATATCTTGCCACTATTGGACAACCCTTACAATTACATCTCGAATTTTGAATATTTAGATCTTTCTTCGAACCTGTCAATAATAACACCCCAATACAGCGATCACTCCAATTTTAATACGAATATCCTAAATTCAATTCTGGAAAAGTGGGACAATCCTTTGTTGGTATTCTCATATGCTTCCAAATCTCCCTTAGGTACCGGCTGTGCATGGTATATTCTTTCCATCAATAATGTAATAAAAGTCAAATTGCCACCCCACGTTTCCATTTTTACAACACAAGCAATAGCTAATGTACTAATCACTTGAATTTATTTACTCTTATAATGCAGATACCTCCATAGTATTTTCTGACCCTTTATCTGTTCTAATCTCATTAGAAAATAGTGTCTCGTTCAATTTTAAAACCAATCCGTACATATTGAAAATAAAGAAACTGTTACATAATATAATAGAAATAGGAAAGAAGTTCATTTCGTATGAGCGAAACTACATATTGACATAAAAAAATAATGAAATTGTTGACCTTCTAGCCAAGGAAAGTATCAACCCGGGTGTTCCATTAACCACTAAAAAAATTTTGTTTTATTTAGCTATGTACATGTCAAGGTTATATTTCCCTTAGAAACAAATATGTCTATCTGACTCTTTCAACCTTTTAAAATCCAAATTGCGAGATAGATGATTGAGGATATGGTGAGAGTGCTGCAATTCCAACCCTACTACGAGTAGATATACATTTATTCACCCTGATCTCCCATGTAAGTTTTGGCATGAAAATTATGTCTGCCCTAGAAAATACTTAACAACTATAACAACTAAGCTTGTTTTCCAGCACATTTGTTTAAAATAAATGTTCTGCCTTCAGAGAATTGTGATATTTGTAGAGTTAAATGTAACCTGGGTGATATTTTCTTCCAGTTCTCTAAATATAAAACGTCTTGTGACAGACTATATACGAACCTTATTAATCACAAAAATCAATCACCTTTTAATATACTTTCCCTTCTCAGTCAATTTAATACAAGAGTTTTTGACTGCATCATTTTGGAAGAAACGAAAATTTTATTGTAAATTTTGTGTGACTGTCTGAATTATTTAGCTTCCTTCGTATCCACTTGTTTTACCTTTGTAGCATCCTATAACTTATAGTGGTCCTCTAAAATTGTTTGTTATTAAAAATGTCCTGACAGACCCCAGGGCGAGAAGCGTGTATGTGTCCCTGCTTTCTTTTTCTCTTTTTGTTATCTTGAAATATTTTTCTTTTCTCCGACATTGTAGGTTAGTTTGTAATGAATGATTTTCAGCGCAATATTTTTTTTTTATGGCTTTGGACCAGAGACCATGCAGCTAGTCACACTATGTTAAAATTATCTAACCTAAACAAAATGGAGAAAAAGAGTGGAGAAGAGCAACGACGAAAAATACAGGGAAACATGCATCTCGTCCAGGGATCTGTCAGGACATTGAGTTTGACATCACAAAAATAAAGACCACGGTAGAGTAGGTAAAAACAAGAGGAAAGCAAAGCTAACCTATAGTGTTATATTACATCTATCAAAAAACCAATGATTAATTCATAGATTTTATTACTATTTATAGCAAGTAAACTAACTACATTGAACGGAGCCATATTATTGAAGCATGAACAGATATTTTTAATAAGTGAATCTGTAGCTGTCTTGTACTTATCGCAAGTGAAGAAAAGGTAATCAAAATCGCCGATAACACCACATAGATCACAAATTTGCGATGTGACTACACCAATTTTATGCAAATGGGCGGGAAAGCAGGCGTGACCAAATCTTAGTCTAATAATTGTGGTAATATATTTTCATGGAACGTTTAAACTGTCATGCCAGAACTGTAGCGGGATAGTTGGCTGTGTTTTACAAAACATTGTTGAGTTGTTTAAAACGTATTGTTCCCAGGTGTGAATCCACTTATTTCTTAATTGAAGTTTATATAAATTGGAGCAATCCGTTAGACATAGTTTGTGGTCTAATAGAGTACCATTAATGGCGGCGTCTTTGACCAAAATGTCAACGTGTTTTAGGCCTATATGGGCTTTAACCCAGACAAGAAGGCATCTTTTATTTTCAAAATATATGGGTTCGTTTTCTATGAAAAGGAGTCAGTAGATTCGAAACGAAAATTTTATTGTAAATTTTGTGTGAATGTCTGAATTATTTAGCTTCCTTCGTATCCACTTGTTTTACCTTTGTAGCATCCTATAATTTATAGTGGTCCTCTAAAATTGGTTGTTATTAAAAATGTCCTGACAGACCCCAGGGCGAGAAGCGTGTATGTGTCCCTGCTTTCTTTTTCTCTTTTTGTTATCTTGAAATATTTTTCTTTTCTCCGACATTGTAGGTTAGTTTGTAATGAATGATTTTCAGCGCAATATTTTTTTTTATGGCTTTGGACCAGAGACCATGCAGCTAGTCACACTATGTTAAAATTATCTAACCTAAACAAAATTGAGAAAAAGAGTGGAGAAGAGCAACGACGAAAAATAGAGGGAAACATGCATCTCGTCCAGGGGTCTGTCAGGACATTGAGTTTGACATCACAAAAATAAAGACCACGGTAGAGTAGGTAAAAACAAGAGGAAAGCAAAGCTAACCTATAGTGTTATATTACATCTATCAAAAAACCAATGATTAATTCATAGATTTTATTACTATTTATAGAAAGTAAACTAACTACATTGAACGGAGCCATATTATTGAAGCATGAACAGATATTTTTAATAAGTGAATCTGTAGCTGTCTTGTACTTATCGCAAGTGAAGAAAAGGTAATCAAGATCGCCGATAACACCACATAGATCACAAATTTGCGATGTGACTACACCAATTGTATGCAAATGGGCGGGAAAGCAGGCATAATCAAATCTTAGTCTAATAATTGTGGTAATATATTTTCGTGGAACGTTTAAACTGTCATGCCAGAACTGTAGCGGGATAGTTGGGTGTGTTTTACAAAACATTGTTGAGTTGTTTAAAACGTATTGTTCCCAGGTGTGAATCCTTAATTTCTTAATTGAAGTTTATATAAATTGGAGCAATCCGTTAGACATAGTTTGTGGTCTAATAGAGTACCATTAATGGCGGCGTCTTTGGCCAAAATGTCAACGTGTTCATTATGTTTTAGGCCTATATGGGTTTTAACCCAGACAAGACGGCATCTCTTATTTTCAAAATATATGGGTTCGTTTTGTATGAAAAGGAGTCAGTAGATTTGACAGCTGAGACAGCGCAATATTAATTGTTTGTAAAGTTTAATTTTGTTAAGTAGTAGTTGGCTATATTTCTAGCGGCCGAATGCCAAAAAAGGGCGTCGCCTTTGTTCTCAATCATATAATTAATTTTAATAACAGTGAGAACGTTGACTCTGAAGTACCAAGGTTTTCCCTGAATCTGTATTGTGACTTTGTGACAGAATATTGTATTTTTAGAAATAATTGACTAACTGAATTTTACATATATTTCTACGTAGATAACCGGCAGTATATGGCGATAGTCATTTAGATTTAATTTAGAACTTTTTCTGACAATGGCTAAAACTTATTTAACAATTTTCAACTTTTTATAGATAGGGTAAATGAGGGTGACCATATGTACGGAATTTCGCTGTATTGTCCGGAATTTTAATGAGCTGTCAGCATTTTCTGATGTACAGCAAAACATATAGTATTGCGTTTTATTCGGATCATACCTACCTATTATTATTACTATTGTAGTTTCTAATTTGATTTAACATACTTTATGGAGTGGAAATAGTTAAATAGTAAATGTTTTGTCGATGGAGTAGAAAGTAAATGTGGAATAAATACATACAAACGGTGACATCTTGCGGCAAGTAGACATGAGGGCCATGAGGCAGAGTAGGGCGAGTAGGCAGAAAAGAAAACTTTTGTAATGGTTAATGACTAAAGTAAATTCAGTGATTCACCGTGTAAACAGAAACAGATTTGTGTTTGTCTGTGACAAGTGCTGTACGTTATTTACATAATTTCTCTAAGTTTATTCATTTTTAATTTTGAAGTACTGTACTGTCGTGAGCAGAAAAAATAGGAAAACTTTTTTTTTCTAATGTAAATCTGTCTCTATTTGAATATGTAATGAGTAGCCGAAATAAAACAGATATCACTTTTAATTTATTTTTTATTTTAATGCTGTAGTTATTGCTATAGTAAATGATGGATGGTTAATGAGACAAATTACACTACGTTATAACATTAACAAAAATTTGGTGTGTAACATTTTAAGAAAGTGGAGAATAAACGGTACGATTAATAGAAATCCTGGATCAAAGGACAAAGGATATCCTACTTAACAAGAAACTAACTATTAATATTTCTTTATTGCACCATTTCCATTTATAACTTCTATAAGTCTGTGTGACATAGAATTAAATAACCTTATACAATAATCATTAGTAATAATATTTTCCCGTGCATTATTTACTATTTCCAGTAATTCTTCGGCATTCCGTGGTTTTGTTTTTGGATACTTCTTACGAGTAGTCCCTATACTTCTTCCACAGAGTTAAGATCAGGACTATCACTGGGCCAGTTAAGAACATTGATGTTGTTATCTTGAAACCAGTTAGTTACGTTATGAGTAGTATGAACGGAACAATTGTCTTGTCTTTGTCAAAAATTCAAGCGCAAATCCTAATCGAGCTTCTTCATGTTCTGCTTTAAGTAAGTATTTCTGTGCTGCTTCATGACAGCGTAGCTCCCATTCTCTTACTCGCCGGCGACCAGTACTACTCGACCCAGGAAAATTCGTTTCTTCAGCAGCCTGAATAACTGAGTAAAATGGATTTTCTACTAAAGCATTTACCAATTGCGAATCTTGTTGTTGAGTTGATATCCTTAGTCGCCCTGATCCAAGATTTCTACTAATCGTACCGTTTATACTCCATTTTCTTAAAATGTTACACACTGAATTTATGTGAATATTATAACGCAGTGCAATTTGTCTCATTGACCATCCATCTTCTGCTTTAGCAATAACTCCAGATTTATATGAGGCATATTAGTTTTTTTGTACACTTGCATTAAATTATGACAACTAATTGACAATGTCACACAAATTAAAGTTAGATGTACACAACTGGATTTTAGCAAAATACCGTTATAAGACTTGTCCTATTTTTTTTTGCTCACGACCGTACGTTATTTCATATCACGTGATCTATACATGATATTTTTTTTATCACGTTTCAATAAAATATAGGTAAGGTCTTACAACTTTTTTACGAAACTTTTTTTCTATTTTCAATAATAACAGAAATAAAGAGGGGTCAATATATAGTGAAAAACCCTGTACCAGTAGTGGATACGAAAAAGACTCATGTTCAGGACATCACAGTACATTCATAGTTAACAAGGGGTTGCCAACAAAGACCACCATGTTACTCTACTCACTCCCCAGCAGAAGAGTACAGCAATCACTCAACAGAAATCTGGTCACCCTAGAGTAAATAAATACAATAAAGGTTTCTTAATTAGGAGCATTTTACCTTAATTTTTTGTTCAAATTTTTTGTGTTGCCTTCTTTAAAATAGAAATTTTAGAATATACTTTATTATTCTGCATATGCAAAGTGAAACATATACTGAATGTTTCATTTAATAAAACTAAGTTGGGATTACTCTTTGCTAGTTGGAATTTGCAACAAATTTAATATCGCTAATAAATTCTGTTTTTTTGACGATGTACTCATGCCAAATTTAAAAAATAATCACTTTATAATTAACATTTTTCTAATTTTTGTTTGTTATATTTGTTTACATAAAACCATTCTACGGTTTAGTCCGGTTCTGATAACTATTATTGAAACCTGATATTTCGATAGATGTTGACAACAATGAGGATTATAAGGTGAATCATACTGGACAGCAATCATGAGCAGTCTTTGAAATCTCGCTTTCTCTCCCTCACTTTGACACAATCGATCATTATAGATACTGTAATTTTGCAAGTAGATGAGACAGCATAAATGTTAAAATATATTCATTTGGCTATTCAGAAACATTTATTTATGCTTATTATACATATTTGATTTAATCAAATAGGTATATTATAATCGGACAAAAATTTTTAATAGTCATCATGGAAAAAAATTATACAGAAATTCATTTCACAATACGCTGAACTTAAATGCTGAATAATAAGTTTCTGTATTGTTATAAACGTCCTACGCCTATGCCAGAAGTGGTCGTCTGCTGTGAACAGTAAATATTGTATTCTAAAGTCTAAACGCCCAGCGAATTAATATATTTATTAAATAGTTTTGTGGTGATTTTTTACTATAAATTATAGTATTTTAGATATTTATAAATAGGAAAATAAAATAAATAATATCCCAAAGTTGAAGAAATATAACTTTTTCATTTTTCTCTAACTCTCATTAATTTATGTGCAAATTATTAAGAATAGAAATAAATCAAGGTCCTGAATCTCCACCACGCTAAAATTATATTTTATGTAAGAGATTCGAAGAGTGTTGCAAAGTCAATTTCTTAAAAAGTGTAAAATTAGCCGACTAATCACCAGAAATCACTAGAATTTGTTGCAACTAAAATCACAATAAAATCAATAAATTTTCACCTTATTTTATTGAAAAACGCAGTCTACCAGATAAAAAAGAACAATTAAATTTTAACATCACATATAAAGGTCTCTTTATGATGCATCTAGTGACCCGTTGTAATATTTGTAATGCTGACCTGATGAAACGAACGTCAATAGTGCCATCTAGTGCCACTACTGCATATTAAAAAAAGACAATTTAAATTTGTTACTAAACACAAAAAACTTCTAAATCATGTAAAATATTTAGTAGATCCTCGCCTTCCTCAATTGTATACGTTACTATTGCACCAATTTTCCTCAAAACTGCATTGGGAATATTATACCTATTGCAACATGTTTCACGACATCGACGTCCAAAACGAACATCACTATTCAAAATCAAAATTACTTAGTTTTTGTTTAATAATTTGTTTGTCTAATTTCTGTGGTGTTTATTTATTTATATTTATTTATCTGCGGTCGTGTAAAAAGTAAGTTTTTTACATCATTTCCAGTGTAATGAGTGGCCTTTTATAAGAAACTGTGCAATACATTTTTTTATTGCAAGCTTTTATTGCACGATTTCTAAAAAATTTAAAACTACGCCAGTTTATTTATAATATCGTTTCCTTAGTTACTATCATCACAGATTTTCAGTCACGACCATGAAGTAACATAATTAGAATGGAAACTTCAACTACAACTCGAATAATACTAACCGTCAAAGTGACATTTACAAAAAGTTGATACAGTTTTACATATGAATTCATGAAAAACTTACCATTTCTGACAACCTAACCTAACCTAACCTTAGATAAATCGCAAAATAAATTCAGGGCGTTGAATGTTATTAATCGATCAGCAGAGATATCAGTCCACAAGTTAAAACCCTTTAAAATAAAAAAATCGCCGCCAGCTCCATGGTGGGATTCCAGTACTTCATAATTATAAATAGTCCCCTACTTTGGAAAATGTTTTAAGCTGCAAACTAATTAGCGCTCGTACAAAGAAATTTTTAAACTGCAAAGCTAAACAGAACTGGATAAATTGGGTATCAAATTTAAATAAAAATACTTCTTTATGGAAGCAAGCCAAAAATATGCAAAGAATTCCAGAAAACTCTCACAAAGCACTAAACAACGATTGCGTACAAGAATATTTTAAAATAAAATGTCTCCACCTTATGTTGAAAATGACTACAAATCACGCTACTGGCAATGTGACTCCAACCATTTTTTGACTCAACCATTTAATTTCTTCGAGTTAGGATATGCTCTTAAAAACAATCTTAATAATACTTCCCCTGGACAAGATGATATAAAGTACCCCATGCTTGTTCACTTGCCTGATATTGCTAAACAATTTTTACTTGATACATTTAACGAAATGTTAAGTACAGGTAAAAGTATTGATTTGTGTAAAACCAGGCAAGGCTTCTGTTCATGCAGACTCGTATCGACATATCTTTCTTCATTCGTGTGCTCTCAAGACTTTGGAACGTATGATAACGGGCAGACTCTAGTGGTGGTTACAAAAACACAAACTACTTCCAAATAATCAGCATGGATTTAAAAAAGGGTTCGGGACTAGTAACGCTTTATCATCTTTAGTGGTTGATATCCAAAATAACTTTACTCGTAATAGTTATTTGGCAGCTTTGTTTTTAGACATGCACCGGGTGCTTATGACTCGGTTAAATCTACATTTTAGAAGAAAAACTTATGTATGATTTTAAATTTCCGATAAATTTAGCAAAACTCACATTGAATCTTTACATCAATAGGTCGATTTTTGTACGATAAATTAACAACCATCAGTTAATTGTGCCACGTTATAATAGCACAGGTCTTCCTCGGGTCCAATCATTTTTAAATGTGTGCCGACGTACACAAAATTATTGATTTTCAATCTAGTTTAGTGCAATATGATGATGATTTTTGTGTATATACCGATCATAGAAAATACAACATAGCTATACTTCTTACTTCATCTATAACTAGATTGGGAAAATGGTTTTCTCTTAATGGGTTCCACCTTTCAGAAAATAAATTTTCAGTGGTTATTTTTTCTCGGCATAACCGTCCTAATATTGAGAACATTAACCTTGTTTCCTGTACAATCTCATGCCAAATATTTAGGAGTCATACTCGACAAAAAACTTAAATGGAACATTTATATTGAAAACATAATTAATCGCTGCAACAAAGGTATAAACTTCTTAAAAATGTCTACTAAAACCTGGTGGCACGCGGATGTTCAAACCGCTTTTCTTTTTATAGAGCCTACATACAATCAATTTTGGACTATGGACGTACCCCTTATAGCTCTGCATGTAATACTCTTTTGAAACGTTTAGACCTCATTCAAAACTAAGCACTGCGTATATGTTTGAGAACCATGAAATCAACTCATGTTGATGCTTAATATGCCGAAACTTTGATATCTCACCTTTCGCTTAGATGTCAATACTTTAGTGAGAAGTTTATTCACAAAACTCGTATTAATAATCAACCGCTTTTACATAATATCTCAACCGTTGATAGATCTGATTTAACAACTAAATTTTGGAGTAATATAAATTCTCCGCCTCTATGTATAGCATTTCGAAATTCCAGTAATATCTTGCCACTATTGGACAACCCTTACAATTACATCTCGAATTTTGAATATTTAGATCTTTCTTCGAACCTGTCAATAATAACACCCCAATACAGCGATCACTCCAATTTTAATACGAATATCCTAAATTCAATTCTGGAAAAGTGGGACAATCCTTTGTTGGTATTCTCATATGCTTCCAAATCTCCCTTAGGTACCGGCTGTGCATGGTATATTCTTTCCATCAATAATGTAATAAAAGTCAAATTGCCACCCCACGTTTCCATTTTTACAACACAAGCAATAGCTAATGTACTAATCACTTGAATTTATTTACTCTTATAATGCAGATACCTCCATAGTATTTTCTGACCCTTTATCTGTTCTAATCTCATTAGAAAATAGTGTCTCGTTCAATTTTAAAACCAATCCGTACATATTGAAAATAAAGAAACTGTTACATAATATAATAGAAATAGGAAAGAAGTTCATTTCGTATGAGCGAAACTACATATTGACATAAAAAAATAATGAAATTGTTGACCTTCTAGCCAAGGAAAGTATCAACCCGGGTGTTCCATTAACCACTAAAAAAATTTTGTTTTATTTAGCTATGTACATGTCAAGGTTATATTTCCCTTAGAAACAAATATGTCTATCTGACTCTTTCAACCTTTTAAAATCCAAATTGCGAGATAGATGATTGAGGATATGGTGAGAGTGCTGCAATTCCAACCCTACTACGAGTAGATATACATTTATTCACCCTGATCTCCCATGTAAGTTTTGGCATGAAAATTATGTCTGCCCTAGAAAATACTTAACAACTATAACAACTAAGCTTGTTTTCCAGCACATTTGTTTAAAATAAATGTTCTGCCTTCAGAGAATTGTGATATTTGTAGAGTTAAATGTAACCTGGGTGATATTTTCTTCCAGTTCTCTAAATATAAAACGTCTTGTGACAGACTATATACGAACCTTATTAATCACAAAAATCAATCACCTTTTAATATACTTTCCCTTCTCAGTCAATTTAATACAAGAGTTTTTGACTGCATCATTTTGGAAGAAACGAAAATTTTATTGTAAATTTTGTGTGACTGTCTGAATTATTTAGCTTCCTTCGTATCCACTTGTTTTACCTTTGTAGCATCCTATAACTTATAGTGGTCCTCTAAAATTGTTTGTTATTAAAAATGTCCTGACAGACCCCAGGGCGAGAAGCGTGTATGTGTCCCTGCTTTCTTTTTCTCTTTTTGTTATCTTGAAATATTTTTCTTTTCTCCGACATTGTAGGTTAGTTTGTAATGAATGATTTTCAGCGCAATATTTTTTTTTTATGGCTTTGGACCAGAGACCATGCAGCTAGTCACACTATGTTAAAATTATCTAACCTAAACAAAATGGAGAAAAAGAGTGGAGAAGAGCAACGACGAAAAATACAGGGAAACATGCATCTCGTCCAGGGATCTGTCAGGACATTGAGTTTGACATCACAAAAATAAAGACCACGGTAGAGTAGGTAAAAACAAGAGGAAAGCAAAGCTAACCTATAGTGTTATATTACATCTATCAAAAAACCAATGATTAATTCATAGATTTTATTACTATTTATAGCAAGTAAACTAACTACATTGAACGGAGCCATATTATTGAAGCATGAACAGATATTTTTAATAAGTGAATCTGTAGCTGTCTTGTACTTATCGCAAGTGAAGAAAAGGTAATCAAAATCGCCGATAACACCACATAGATCACAAATTTGCGATGTGACTACACCAATTTTATGCAAATGGGCGGGAAAGCAGGCGTGACCAAATCTTAGTCTAATAATTGTGGTAATATATTTTCATGGAACGTTTAAACTGTCATGCCAGAACTGTAGCGGGATAGTTGGCTGTGTTTTACAAAACATTGTTGAGTTGTTTAAAACGTATTGTTCCCAGGTGTGAATCCACTTATTTCTTAATTGAAGTTTATATAAATTGGAGCAATCCGTTAGACATAGTTTGTGGTCTAATAGAGTACCATTAATGGCGGCGTCTTTGACCAAAATGTCAACGTGTTTTAGGCCTATATGGGCTTTAACCCAGACAAGAAGGCATCTTTTATTTTCAAAATATATGGGTTCGTTTTCTATGAAAAGGAGTCAGTAGATTCGAAACGAAAATTTTATTGTAAATTTTGTGTGAATGTCTGAATTATTTAGCTTCCTTCGTATCCACTTGTTTTACCTTTGTAGCATCCTATAATTTATAGTGGTCCTCTAAAATTGGTTGTTATTAAAAATGTCCTGACAGACCCCAGGGCGAGAAGCGTGTATGTGTCCCTGCTTTCTTTTTCTCTTTTTGTTATCTTGAAATATTTTTCTTTTCTCCGACATTGTAGGTTAGTTTGTAATGAATGATTTTCAGCGCAATATTTTTTTTTATGGCTTTGGACCAGAGACCATGCAGCTAGTCACACTATGTTAAAATTATCTAACCTAAACAAAATTGAGAAAAAGAGTGGAGAAGAGCAACGACGAAAAATAGAGGGAAACATGCATCTCGTCCAGGGGTCTGTCAGGACATTGAGTTTGACATCACAAAAATAAAGACCACGGTAGAGTAGGTAAAAACAAGAGGAAAGCAAAGCTAACCTATAGTGTTATATTACATCTATCAAAAAACCAATGATTAATTCATAGATTTTATTACTATTTATAGAAAGTAAACTAACTACATTGAACGGAGCCATATTATTGAAGCATGAACAGATATTTTTAATAAGTGAATCTGTAGCTGTCTTGTACTTATCGCAAGTGAAGAAAAGGTAATCAAGATCGCCGATAACACCACATAGATCACAAATTTGCGATGTGACTACACCAATTGTATGCAAATGGGCGGGAAAGCAGGCATAATCAAATCTTAGTCTAATAATTGTGGTAATATATTTTCGTGGAACGTTTAAACTGTCATGCCAGAACTGTAGCGGGATAGTTGGGTGTGTTTTACAAAACATTGTTGAGTTGTTTAAAACGTATTGTTCCCAGGTGTGAATCCTTAATTTCTTAATTGAAGTTTATATAAATTGGAGCAATCCGTTAGACATAGTTTGTGGTCTAATAGAGTACCATTAATGGCGGCGTCTTTGGCCAAAATGTCAACGTGTTCATTATGTTTTAGGCCTATATGGGTTTTAACCCAGACAAGACGGCATCTCTTATTTTCAAAATATATGGGTTCGTTTTGTATGAAAAGGAGTCAGTAGATTTGACAGCTGAGACAGCGCAATATTAATTGTTTGTAAAGTTTAATTTTGTTAAGTAGTAGTTGGCTATATTTCTAGCGGCCGAATGCCAAAAAAGGGCGTCGCCTTTGTTCTCAATCATATAATTAATTTTAATAACAGTGAGAACGTTGACTCTGAAGTACCAAGGTTTTCCCTGAATCTGTATTGTGACTTTGTGACAGAATATTGTATTTTTAGAAATAATTGACTAACTGAATTTTACATATATTTCTACGTAGATAACCGGCAGTATATGGCGATAGTCATTTAGATTTAATTTAGAACTTTTTCTGACAATGGCTAAAACTTATTTAACAATTTTCAACTTTTTATAGATAGGGTAAATGAGGGTGACCATATGTACGGAATTTCGCTGTATTGTCCGGAATTTTAATGAGCTGTCAGCATTTTCTGATGTACAGCAAAACATATAGTATTGCGTTTTATTCGGATCATACCTACCTATTATTATTACTATTGTAGTTTCTAATTTGATTTAACATACTTTATGGAGTGGAAATAGTTAAATAGTAAATGTTTTGTCGATGGAGTAGAAAGTAGATGTGGAATAAATACATACAAACGGTGACATCTTGCGGCAGGTAGACATGAGGGCCATGAGGCAGAGTAGGGCGAGTAGGCAGAAAAGAAAACTTTTGTAATGGTTAATGACTAAAGTAAATTCAGTGATTCACCGTGTAAACAGAAACAGATTTGTGTTTGTCTGTGACAAGTGCTGTACGTTATTTACATAATTTCTCTAAGTTTATTCATTTTTAATTTTGAAGTACTGTACTGTCGTGAGCAGAAAAAATAGGAAAACTTTTTTTTTCTAATGTAAATCTGTCTCTATTTGAATATGTAATGAGTAGCCGAAATAAAACAGATATCACTTTTAATTTATTTTTTATTTTAATGCTGTAGTTATTGCTATAGTAAATGATGGATGGTTAATGAGACAAATTACACTACGTTATAACATTAACAAAAATTTGGTGTGTAACATTTTAAGAAAGTGGAGAATAAACGGTACGATTAATAGAAATCCTGGATCAAAGGACAAAGGATATCCTACTTAACAAGAAACTAACTATTAATATTTCTTTATTGCACCATTTCCATTTATAACTTCTATAAGTCTGTGTGACATAGAATTAAATAACCTTATACAATAATCATTAGTAATAATATTTTCCCGTGCATTATTTACTATTTCCAGTAATTCTTCGGCATTCCGTGGTTTTGTTTTTGGATACTTCTTACGAGTAGTCCCTATACTTCTTCCACAGAGTTAAGATCAGGACTATCACTGGGCCAGTTAAGAACATTGATGTTGTTATCTTGAAACCAGTTAGTTACGTTATGAGTAGTATGAACGGAACAATTGTCTTGTCTTTGTCAAAAATTCAAGCGCAAATCCTAATCGAGCTTCTTCATGTTCTGCTTTAAGTAAGTATTTCTGTGCTGCTTCATGACAGCGTAGCTCCCATTCTCTTACTCGCCGGCGACCAGTACTACTCGACCCAGGAAAATTCGTTTCTTCAGCAGCCTGAATAACTGAGTAAAATGGATTTTCTACTAAAGCATTTACCAATTGCGAATCTTGTTGTTGAGTTGATATCCTTAGTCGCCCTGATCCAAGATTTCTACTAATCGTACCGTTTATACTCCATTTTCTTAAAATGTTACACACTGAATTTATGTGAATATTATAACGCAGTGCAATTTGTCTCATTGACCATCCATCTTCTGCTTTAGCAATAACTCCAGATTTATATGAGGCATATTAGTTTTTTTGTACACTTGCATTAAATTATGACAACTAATTGACAATGTCACACAAATTAAAGTTAGATGTACACAACTGGATTTTAGCAAAATACCGTTATAAGACTTGTCCTATTTTTTTTTGCTCACGACCGTACGTTATTTCATATCACGTGATCTATACATGATATTTTTTTTATCACGTTTCAATAAAATATAGGTAAGGTCTTACAACTTTTTTACGAAACTTTTTTTCTATTTTCAATAATAACAGAAATAAAGAGGGGTCAATATATAGTGAAAAACCCTGTACCAGTAGTGGATACGAAAAAGACTCATGTTCAGGACATCACAGTACATTCATAGTTAACAAGGGGTTGCCAACAAAGACCACCATGTTACTCTACTCACTCCCCAGCAGAAGAGTACAGCAATCACTCAACAGAAATCTGGTCACCCTAGAGTAAATAAATACAATAAAGGTTTCTTAATTAGGAGCATTTTACCTTAATTTTTTGTTCAAATTTTTTGTGTTGCCTTCTTTAAAATAGAAATTTTAGAATATACTTTATTATTCTGCATATGCAAAGTGAAACATATACTGAATGTTTCATTTAATAAAACTAAGTTGGGATTACTCTTTGCTAGTTGGAATTTGCAACAAATTTAATATCGCTAATAAATTCTGTTTTTTTGACGATGTACTCATGCCAAATTTAAAAAATAATCACTTTATAATTAACATTTTTCTAATTTTTGTTTGTTATATTTGTTTACATAAAACCATTCTACGGTTTAGTCCGGTTCTGATAACTATTATTGAAACCTGATATTTCGATAGATGTTGACAACAATGAGGATTATAAGGTGAATCATACTGGACAGCAATCATGAGCAGTCTTTGAAATCTCGCTTTCTCTCCCTCACTTTGACACAATCGATCATTATAGATACTGTAATTTTGCAAGTAGATGAGACAGCATAAATGTTAAAATATATTCATTTGGCTATTCAGAAACATTTATTTATGCTTATTATACATATTTGATTTAATCAAATAGGTATATTATAATCGGACAAAAATTTTTAATAGTCATCATGGAAAAAAATTATACAGAAATTCATTTCACAATACGCTGAACTTAAATGCTGAATAATAAGTTTCTGTATTGTTATAAACGTCCTACGCCTATGCCAGAAGTGGTCGTCTGCTGTGAACAGTAAATATTGTATTCTAAAGTCTAAACGCCCAGCGAATTAATATATTTATTAAATAGTTTTGTGGTGATTTTTTACTATAAATTATAGTATTTTAGATATTTATAAATAGGAAAATAAAATAAATAATATCCCAAAGTTGAAGAAATATAACTTTTTCATTTTTCTCTAACTCTCATTAATTTATGTGCAAATTATTAAGAATAGAAATAAATCAAGGTCCTGAATCTCCACCACGCTAAAATTATATTTTATGTAAGAGATTCGAAGAGTGTTGCAAAGTCAATTTCTTAAAAAGTGTAAAATTAGCCGACTAATCACCAGAAATCACTAGAATTTGTTGCAACTAAAATCACAATAAAATCAATAAATTTTCACCTTATTTTATTGAAAAACGCAGTCTACCAGATAAAAAAGAACAATTAAATTTTAACATCACATATAAAGGTCTCTTTATGATGCATCTAGTGACCCGTTGTAATATTTGTAATGCTGACCTGATGAAACGAACGTCAATAGTGCCATCTAGTGCCACTACTGCATATTAAAAAAAGACAATTTAAATTTGTTACTAAACACAAAAAACTTCTAAATCATGTAAAATATTTAGTAGATCCTCGCCTTCCTCAATTGTATACGTTACTATTGCACCAATTTTCCTCAAAACTGCATTGGGAATATTATACCTATTGCAACATGTTTCACGACATCGACGTCCAAAACGAACATCACTATTCAAAATCAAAATTACTTAGTTTTTGTTTAATAATTTGTTTGTCTAATTTCTGTGGTGTTTATTTATTTATATTTATTTATCTGCGGTCGTGTAAAAAGTAAGTTTTTTACATCATTTCCAGTGTAATGAGTGGCCTTTTATAAGAAACTGTGCAATACATTTTTTTATTGCAAGCTTTTATTGCACGATTTCTAAAAAATTTAAAACTACGCCAGTTTATTTATAATATCGTTTCCTTAGTTACTATCATCACAGATTTTCAGTCACGACCATGAAGTAACATAATTAGAATGGAAACTTCAACTACAACTCGAATAATACTAACCGTCAAAGTGACATTTACAAAAAGTTGATACAGTTTTACATATGAATTCATGAAAAACTTACCATTTCTGACAATAATTGGAAGGATCGAAGATAAAACATTGTAAGACACATTTGTAAAAAGCCTCTTTATTGCACGACTGGCTAGATTAAAAATACGAGCGAAGCGAG
Source organism: Leptura quadrifasciata (assembly GCA_963675555.1). Lineage (NCBI taxonomy): Eukaryota > Metazoa > Arthropoda > Insecta > Coleoptera > Cerambycidae > Leptura > Leptura quadrifasciata. The sequence continues at coordinate 89,462,431 of OY776675.1, forward strand.
TGTTTTTAAAAGCCAATGGCTTTTTACACTTGTATCTTAAATGACTATTATTGAATTGGTTGGGAATAAAAAACGTGAAATGTCAGAACTTGGAATGTCACTGTTGAAATATATTTCGTATGAACCAGTTTTCTGTCTTTAAAAAAGTACATTGCAGAAATCTTTATCACGCAAGGAGCACATTAAAATATTAAAATACTTTCCTAGTAACATCAGATTTGTCACCAGAGTATACCCATATCACCATCTTTTATAAAAGGGGTAAAATAAGTTTTCAAAATCACCAGATCTGGTTCGAGAAATCACCAAATTGGCAACACAGTGAAGAAGAAGGCATAGCTTTGACTAATCAAGGAAAGACCGGCAGACTTAATGCCGAGACAAGTATTTGTGATAGTGGTGTTGTTAATTGTGACCCCATTGGCTGTGGCCATGAAGCTACATTTGCTAGTATCAGTTGTGCATTTTAAAAATATTATTTTAGTAACCAAATAATTGAAGTCTTTGACAGGCACACGCACCATTAAGTTTAGAAAACCTCAGACACAGTAGCTGACTTATAATATCAAATGTATGATCAAGTTAAAAGATAAGGCTTTTCATAATTATAAAAGGTTAAAGACAGAAATAAGCAAACAATACTACTGTGATTTAATAATAATGTTTCGGCAGCTATTAAGTGTAAAAAATCAGTCTACTAATCATATAATATTTAATAATACCAGCAAAGATTCTAAAACTTTGTGGAATAATAAATAGTGCGCCTCATTATCATCTGAGTTCTGTGACAATCAATGCATAGGGTGTGGATGAACCAACAATAAACAATGTCTTTTGCCTTGAACTTATATCACAAACACATGTACTCAAAATGTTACATTCTATCAAAAGCAATGCGGCAGGAGTCAACGGTATTACAGTTAAAATGTTAAAATTTTGTTTGCCATTCTGCCTTGACCCACTAACGCATATCATTAATTATTATTCTATAGAACAAGAAGAAATTTCGACCCTATGGAAAACAGTAATGGTTCACCCATTACCCAAAAAGGAGAATCCATTACTTAGTGATCTTAGACCAATTATTGTACCAACAGGCCCAAAATTATTAGAAAAAATGATAATAATATAATACCAATGTATCAATCTGGTTTCAGAAAAGGCCATTGTTATACCACAGCTCTTCTTAAAATCATAAACGATATCGTAGAAGGATTTAATAATAATAAATGTATGGTATTTTTAAACATGATCAAGGTTCGATTCAATCAGCTTTGAATTGCTATTGGTAAAATTAAGACACTATAATTTTGCTGCAAAAACGATTGGTTCATAAATTATCTTTATGGTAGAAGCCAAATGGTCTCTGTGGTGTTGATTGTAAAAACAATATATCAGAAAGTTTGGAAATAGTGTCAGGAGTCCCTCAAGGATCGCTACTTGGACCAATCATGTTTACAGTTTTTAGTGCCGATATCAGCAAATCAATCAAATACTATAATTTTCATACGTATGCTGATGTTCTCAATATTTACATGCCATTCAATTATCAAGAGTTTGAAACAGCAAAACGATTTATAAACTCTGATCTTGTAAAGTTAAACAATTGAGCCTAATTAGGAGATGATTAAAACTAAGTAAGCCTAACAAAAGTCTTCTAAATTTTTCAATACTAATATTATGGTTCAAGGAACTCCATTATCCCTGCTTCTAACATACTTCAAATTTACAATCTTTACAACTGATTTCGTAAATTCAGGACCTTTCGTTTAACTCAATTTTATCTTTTGGGTTACCTAAAAATTGTTATAGTTTATTTCCGGACGTATGGACAACTGTCATATCTAAGCTTTTAAAAATCTTACTTAAACGCCGAGTAAATTGATACAAATTTTGCATTCTTTTATTCAGTTTGAAAGCTGGGGAGTTCTGAAAGGTTTTTCTAAATTTACGTTTTCTAACCATTTTATCAACTAAATTTGTCGGATATACATTACTCCCAGCTATATCGCTGCCTTTTATTTTGTAAATCTCTGATTGTTCAGAGGGAAACTTAATAGGAGGTGAGATAAGAAATTAATATCAGCCATGTTGTGCTGGGTACAATGGAGTGAGTCATTAGGGATGTACCTAAGAGTGTTGGTTCCTTCTATATATAGGTATATCTTCAGGACTAAGGAATTCAGTACCCCAGGACTAAGAGGGACAGGTCTTCTCTTAGAAAATTTTGCGTTATTTTTCAAGGTACCAACATCAGAGATCTTATGGATTAATACCTGAACTGATCCAAGAAATAAATCAATTGAGTTTTTTCAATAATCCAATTACTTTATTCACTTCCCAACAACATAACATGTTCGATCCTGTTTCACACCTTCACAACACTTTCGGTTGCTAAAACTGACAATTTTAATCTTGTTTTTAATGAAAACCTCAAACTCATTTTACTGATAAATAATACATAATAATTATTATTATTATATGATGTTTTCATAATTTTTTTTGTGTAGTGCTATATTACTTCATTTGGCGTCTTAAAGTTTGAAAAACATTTTTGTGTTAGAGTTCCTGACATTTGTTTTGTTTCTAATATAATATAATTTTTGAAGTAATTCGCTAATTGGTTAAAAGTAAATTTACTTCCATAAGTTAACTGTACTAATTTAAAATTGTCTCGTAAAAAGCAAGATGGAAAAAGCACATTTTCGCACGTCCTGAGACAGAATAAAGTAGAAAACTGATTAAATCATACTAGAAACCCGCTAGAGACTGCAAGTAATAAGAGAATAAAAATCTACCGCCATTATTATGACTTACAGTGTAATATGCTGGAAATGAGGGGAGCAAAACTGTAGCTATATTTTGAGTTAATTGGAAAACCTGGAAAACTGACTAATGCCTTACCTTGAAATAACGTTCAGTTTAGTAACTTAGTTCATTTTGTACTGGAATGTATTTCTTGATAAGAAAATTACATATAGCGCAGAATGCATGGAAGACGACATTCAGGTAACTTTTGTAGACGTCAGTGTAATCTGAGAAATGTGAATAATATTATGTGTGTACATATGTACCTATTATACCTATACCTATATTTACCTACAAAGGTATGAGAAAAAATCGAATTATTGTAAATGTCACAATAGCAAACTCAAAGTATTCGTCTTAAACCCTTCGTAGTATATTATACGTACTGAAGTCGGTGTAGGTCCTGCTCACCTGGAATTGATTTCTAAGCAAATGTTTTAGAATTAACTCCATTACTAAAAATGTAATGGCATTAAATCCAATGATTCTGTTGGTAAAATTGTATAATAACATACAATTTGAATAAGATAAATGATTGGTTTATATTAAATCCCTTACCTCTCAATGTATATCTAAATATCTATAGCGCATTCACATTTCATGGAGCTCGCTGTTACGTTAGTTGTAATCACCATTTAAGATAACCAAGTGTTAAAAAAATTTATTAGTTCTATATGAATATATATGTGTATAGGTAATTATCTTATTGTTAGCTTATCCATGTAATGTATTTTCCTCTTTTTTATAAAATTACGCCTTACTTATTTGAATTAATATACCAATAATATGCTGTATATTTGGTACTTTCACTTATTTTTATAATAATGTCCCCACCTGTTGAAAGGATCTAAATAAGTGAATTAAATGAAATTGGCCAGATAAATGACGGCCCAGTAAATGAAATAAATTAAGTAAATTAGATAAATTAGGTAAATTATATAAATTAGATAAATAACATAAATCAAATGAATCAGATAAATTAAATAAATTAAATGAATTAAATGAATTAAATGAATGAAATGAATTAAATGAATTAAATGAATTAAATGAATTAAATGAATTAAATGAATTAAATGAATTAAACGAATTAAATAAATTAAACAAATTAAATAAATTAACTAAACTAAATAAATTAAATGAATTACTTAAAGGAATTAAATGAATTAAATAAATCAAATAAATCAAATTAGTCAAATTAATCAAATTAGTCAAATTAGTCAAATTAGTCAAATTAATTAAATTAGTCAAATTAATCAAATTAATCAAATTAATCAAATTAATCACATTAATCAAATTAATCAAATTAACCAAATTAACCAATTCAATCAAATTAATCAAATAAATCAAATAAATTAAATATATTAAATACATTAAATTAAATTAATTCAAAAAATTAAATAAATTGAATAATGAAATAAGTACTTCATTATTTTTATTTACACTTTCAGAAGTTATCGAATGCTCGAATAGGCGAGAGAAAAGGTGAGATATGCATTTCTCTTCGTCTGGCGTTTTATTGCCGATGGTGTCATCTTAGACAAATTTTAGATTATTAATATCCATATAACACTCAAATTTACTGCACGTGTCTAGACATTCAGCTTCGTATTTTAAAGACTTATTTTCTTACTAAGTTATCATTTTCTCTATGTCTCTACAGTCCATGAGATATATTAGTCAATATATTTTTAAACAAAGAATAAGAGATCCTCTGGAGTCAATTATTTTAATATTAGCATCCCTACGTAATAACTTAAAATTTACATGAATAGTTTATCAATTACATATTATAATTTTATGTAGGCCTTCTGTGCATTAATGAGCCAATTATGTTTAACCTAATTAATAATACACTGGATAAAAATTTCTAAATTTATAAAATTTTTATTGATTTTTCTCTGAACAACAAAAAATGTGAAAGCCACAGACAAACAACAACGTTAGCATAAACGAAAGGCTAAAAGAAGCGCCGAAAGGAAAAGGAAAGCAACAGGACGACTCAACTAAATCTTCAGATTAAACATAATATTTTTAGTCGCAAACTCCTCTATAAATCCTTATTTTAGTATAAGGAAAGTAACCAGACTGCAACCAAAGTTACAAATCTGGCGCGTTAAGTGTAATAATTGCATATTACCATCAAAACGCTAATGCTTCGATTGCAACAAACACCAGCCGAAAGACTGATCCTACTTAAAGGAGCTCCCTTGCCAGTCGTCACACACCACTTGCAGACTGCAGTTTCGAGCTGTTGGCTCTCGTCAGTGCAAGGTAGGTATGCGACGACCGACATGAGAATCCTTTGACTATAGTACATCCCGGTATTTTTACAATAGCGACATGTAAAACAGCCAGCAGGCGCCATCTAGCGGTCCAGTGTCTGTTGCAATCGAAAAATAAATAGCCTGACTTGGCTTAGCATAGTTCAAATGTGCTTTCAGAGGGCGGAATATTAAACATAATATTTTTAGTCGCAAACTCCTCTATAAATCCTTATTTTACTATAAGGAAAGTAACCAGACTGCAACCAGAATTACAAATCTGGCGCGTTAAGTGTAATAATTGCATATTACCATCAAAACCCTAATGCTTCGATTGCAACAAACACCAGCCGAAAGACTGATCCTACTTAAAGGAGCTCCCTTGCCAGTCGTCACACACCACTTGCAGACTGCAGTTTCGAGCTGTTGGCTCTCGTCAGTGCAAGGTAGGTATGCGACGACCGACATGAGAATCCTTTGACTATAGTACATCCCGGTATTACAATAATATTACAATAGCGACATGTAAAACAGCCAGCAGGCGCCATCTAGCGGTTCACACATCTTCCAGCGGCTTATATCAGTTTATGCGCGGAAGCTATACAACCTTAGGCGAGGGTTGTATAGGGGATATACCATCCTTTGGAGGGGATGTAAAGCCGTCGGTCCCTTGTCTATTAAATGTTAGGTAAGTAAAAGATCCCTACTCTTCTTAAGGGAAGAGGTTCGACAAAATTCCTTGTTGGGGGTAGCTCGTCTACAGGCGTCGGTGTTAGGCCTCAGTAGCGAAAATAGGCCAACGTTAAATAAATGTATTAAAAAAATGGAAAAAACACCTAAATATGTTTCTGATCGTGAACAGCAAATAAAAAATAATTAATAGTTATTTGCATATTGCATGGAAGAATGACACATAATAAATCTATACAAATACATAACAGCAACAGAAAAACACCATGTAAGTAAGATAATTGTTTAAGTGCTTCTTTCATGGATTGAATTAAACCTACGCTACAACAAAGCTTTATATATAGAGCAGTTTTTCACTATCACAGGATAAGCTTATTTTCTGTTGTCCAAATTGCAAATATAATATTTTATGGTATTATTCTTTGTTGATAAAATTATTAAGAGTGCTATAATACGGACAGTGTACAGCACAAGAGAAATGAGTCTGTACTTCAGATAATAGTGTGGTGATTGCGCCAGGATTATATAGGATCAAAGTAGATTAGTGCGGCCCCTGTCTAAAAGCTACCACCCAAATGTACAGATTTGGTCTTTTTCGAGCTCGCCCAATTATAAATTCTTGTTAGGATTCTATTCCCAGTAACAAAACTAAATTGAAACTGTTTTAATCCACTGTAAATTAATTAATCGGTCTCTTGGTTGATTTTTACATAATTTTTAGGAATACAACAGAATAATAGCGATTGGAAAATTAAATTTAAAAAAAAACAAAAAAATTAATGCAGCAAATCTGCGCGGCGCCGGCATGTGTAAAAGATGCGCATTATTAGATTTATTTTCTACATTAGGAAATATCAATCTATATTCCGTAAGTGACGTAGCTGAACATGAAGGAGAGATGAAATCTATATAACTGTTTTTTTATCATAAAGCAGATCTCTAATACTCCATTTCACTTATATTTTAAAATTGTATTTCACAATAATTTCCCAGTGCTCGTCATTGCAACACAATTTTTGCAGTTAGGAACGTTACTGTAATAATAATTGCTCGTTGATTTAATCGATATGTAAATGTTACAACGCCATACCTTAGAGTTTTTAAGAAATTTCACATCTATTTTTTGAAAAGACATTTTCAAAAGTTTTACTAAATAATGCTTACTTTTCTAGGATTCTATTTCATATATCTCAAGTTACTTCTCAAATATTTCATGATAGTTTATTTTATTGAATTAACTTTAATGCACAACCTTATAATATATATCATATTTATCATCTTCTGTTTCTTTTCTTTGTCTGTTTGATTAGTAATTTTACTTGTTCTGTTTCTTTTATTTTGGGTATACGATTATTTGCACGTAGTAATGAGTATCTACTATATCATTTAAAATTTTTATGTTTTCTTTTTAAATTCAGACATTGATTGCACATTATCAAATGCATCGTATCATACATTTGGTCATTTTTAGTACTGAAAATACTTTTTGGCGCGTATATATTGGCACCATCTGCCCAAGAATTAAGCTACATGCGACAGATCAGTCTGCCGGCCGGCGCAGCAACGCTGAATGAGACAATAGATAGATAGAGGATAGATTTTGTCAGCACGTAGTTAGCGGTTGGTTACTTGATTGTGCTGGTATAATTTTTTGGTATAATTATGGAAATCATCTGGACGCGAAGTCTATAATAATAATATAATCTTGAAATAGGGCTTTGTCCGATTACGTAGAACTTTAATGAAAATAAACACCCAATGATAAATAAAAATCGAAACAATATAATGTTCACATATATTAAATTTTACTTCCTTAGAGTTCATGGGAAAGGATATGAATCTAATATATACCTACTGAATGGACCAGGTGAATCAGTACCGTGAAAATGCCGGTGTTTAAATTTTGTGATGTCTTTCTTGACGTAAAATTTTACGTGGGTGTACTAGACGTCGAACACGATCGTTTGCAATAAAAATGCTAAAAGATCCTTACCTTTAACTTTCTTCGATTTCACCCGATTAACATTCATTAAACAATTAATCGAAGAAAATCACAAGAGAGAATATTTTTAAAAAGCCAAGTAAAAATATTTTGCCACCTGATGATACTTTTTTTTTTATACATTTATTTAACGTTGGCCTATTTCCGCTACTGAGGCCTAACACCGACGCCTGTAGACGAGCTACCCCCAACCAGGAATTTTGCCGAACCTCTTCCCTTAAGAAGAGTAGGGATCTTTTACTTGCCTAACATTTAATAGACAAGGGACCGACGGCTTTACATCACCTCCGAAGGATGGTATATCTCCTATACAACCCTCGCCTAAGGTTGTATAGCTTCCGCGCATACACTGATATACAAGCCGCTGGAAGATGTGTGAGACGAGAACGCGGTTTCCGTTGGAATGGTCACCATCCAAGTACTAACTGCGCCTGTCGTTGCTTTACATCGCATACCGAAGTATGTACATAGTAAAGACGCACCTACGCTCGCCCCCTGATGATACTTAAATACTAGCATATTACTTCTTTCGAGTTCATGGCATTAGATTTCAATGAAACTTGAAATATGAATCTGGTGATGTCCTCTGAATAGACGAAGTGAATTAGTTCCATGAAAACTCAATATTTTAATTTCATGATGTCTGATCGAAGTAAAATAACGTGTGGGCATAATCGGCAATGAATGTGATCTTTTGCCGTAAAAATACCAAAAGATTTTACCTTTAAATTTATCCGATTTCAATCTAGCAAAGATTGAAATTCTTCAAAAAAAATTAACTGAAAAAAAATCACAAAAGGGAATGGTTTTTATGTCAATAAATACAAATATTTTTGATGATGCCTAAATATTCACGTACTTCTTCTTTCGAGTTCATTATATTGGATATAAACCTGATGATACTTGTTGAAAAGGCAAAATGAATCAGTTTCACGATGTCTGCTCCAAGTAAAATTTTACAAATGGATAGAATACTAGGCATTGAATATAAGGGCCTTACCTTCAACTTTCCAATTTCAACAGGGCAAATATCAAAATTTATAAAATTTGACAACATCACGTGAATAAAATATTTGGCCACCTGATGATGCCTGAATATTAGCATATTACTTTCTTCGAGTTTATGGTATTGGATTCACTTGAAATATGAACTTGATACTTTAAAAAGGAAAAGGTTTTAAGATTCAAATTGTAGAACTAGCAGCTGTGTCAGGTATTTGATTACGTCTACGATACTTGTTCCTTTGAAACATGCAAGTATTTATCCAACACTGTATTTGTACATATATAGATTTCTTTTAAACGCCATCTTTTCTTCCAGTATCTACCAAGTTAATTTAGTATTATATTTATTATATATTAAGATATTTTGATATATTTTGACCTATCTTTTAATTAGTGATTATAAATTAAACATAATGTGCAAGACCATTAGCAACAAAAATGTTTTCAGTCAGTTTTTTGTCTACATAATTTCCTACATGATAAAATTGCAAAATTTAATTTAAAAGAAACCAACAAAATCCCTTTACTTTAAATTACGTTGCATCCCTCATGAAATTTCTACTTATTGATATTCACAATATGGTGTAAAGGCGGCATCTTCTTAAGTGATAATTCCTCAAATAAAAATCATGTTTCGAATATTTAAAATAGTCTGCAATTTACGCTTTAACACTTCCTTATTCGTTATGCACCCTCTACACTTTGTCTTTGCTATCCAAAATAATCCAGTTTGACTAAGTTTTTGCTCGTTTTTCAGCCCTCCTAATTTTCTTTTTCCCTTCTCGGTGTTAGGTACCGATGTTATCTGAAAGGCGGAGTTTTTATTGCCACTAAGATCCGGGCTCTAATTAAAAAACTGGCTTCTGTAGTTGATTTTGACGTTGGCTTTATACCTAAATCCTTTCTAGGGTCAAGTGGGGAAATTGTAAACGATTTTTGCATATATAAGTATATCATTTTTAAAGATTATTTTCAACTTCCTCGTTAAAATATGCTATAAAAGAAACACTTTATTCGGTATTATGTAACGTACCATACTGAATACATGTTGATTAAGTAAATAAAACAGGAATGTTCCTAAATTGCTAGATTTTTAAAGAAGGCTGTATATATAATTTTAAATAACAGTGAATGCACGTATAAAAGTATGTCCAAATTCAGAAGAGTAAATTTTACAATCTTTAAAGACTGATTTTGGCTGTGACATGAAGACTGACTATAAACAGAGAAGTAATTGTGTATTTTGTCAATTAGTTTGGTGTCAAGTTGGATCAAAACGGAACATTTAGAACGACGCGTTTTTAAAGACCCTTTTACACGGTCAGTTCAGTTATCAGTTCCCTTTCTGTTTCAGTTAAACGATTAAAATGACATCCAGTTTGTAATATTCAGTTCGGTTCTATATTTATACATCAGTTGTCCTTACCATTTAAATGAAATGGAAAGGGAACTGATAGCTGAACCGTGTAAAGGGACCTTAACCAAGCACTTGCCATCATGTGGAAATTAATAAAAGTAATGAAAAAATAATACATCATTGAAATATCGCAGCCATAGGCGTATTACGGTTTTCTTTCACATTAATAGAATAGCAGGCGGGTGGGCATGTCTACTGGACCCTATAAAGAGGTATAAGAGACGTGCATGTCGCATAATCTCGCTAATCCTTCCTTTTCCGTCACCACCATCATCGATCACCTCAATTTTAAATCTAAACGATAAGAAAAAAGACAACCACAACACAACACTTCGTAAAAACAGAAAAAGTGGTATCGGATGCACCACGATAGTACTTTCTCATCATCCCATATCCTGAATATGTCTAAACATTTTTGATAGAATGGCGTTTTCTATACAATACCCGACATTAAAACATTTTTATTTGAAAGTATGTGCGTTTCTTGAGGAGATGGGATTCGGCGAAAATTTGTTAGGACCTCCCTGGAACCGCTCTCGGTGCTATGAAATTTGAAAAATAAATTTTCAACACAATTTTTATCCGAGAACTATACGTTACAATTCCCTATGTTAAATTATTTTTCGCGATTCTATAGTGGGGATTAGCAGGAATAAATTCAGAGAGACGACCGCTAATATTCAGTGTATTTTCCAGCACTCGACTGAAGAAGATCTACCTAACTATACTGGCAAGACTAAGCCTGTTTATTAAATATTCTTATTCAATATTCCGATGTAATATTTCGATTTAATATTCCCATTTGATATTCCTTCTGAATATTTCGATTTCATATTCCCATTTGATATTCCTTCTGAATATTTCGATTTCGTACGATGTTTAACCTTAGGACAATTTTATTAAATTGTAAAATTTCTTCTGACTACCGTTGGTGGATTTGTAAAATAATAAATTTTATTATTTTCCGAATTGCTAATTTCACTATTGTGTATGTGAATGTTTAATCTCTCTTATTGACCCGCTAGATATTTCCGTTTCTCCACTTGAACTCCTTAGCCCCGCGCAACCGGATTGAAGGTAGTGTTGATCCAATACTTATAATTGGAATTGGTGCCTGAGCAACCGTACCGCACCACACCGTTATCGAAGCTCGAGTGCTAAAATGATCCTTTTTCGCCTTTCCGTTGTCACAAAACTGTAAAAACAAAATCATAAAATTCGCACTGAGAACTCCGTTATTTTGGGGGTAGTAAGTTAAATGATATTTTACATTTTCTGCGTTGTTTCCTCGTGAAATTCTAAATAGCTGACTTTGTAAACCTGAAGACATTATAATACAAGCTTCAATAACATAATAACGTTGTTATTATCCTTTGAAAATTAAAAGTTTTTGTTTGAGTTGACCTTCTTAACCCTACATGTTTTCTTGTACCAAATTTCACTCGTTTGTGAATTTCCTTTATGTAATCTTTTTTTATAAATAAGTAATGTTGAAATACAATTTATACAAAAAATTTATCAGAGTACTTTTTTGAATTTTAATAAAGTTAATTGAAATACTTTCGCTGAGACTGCTTTGAATAAAGAACATAACGAAAAGAGTGGGTTGTCAAGTACAAAGGTAAAAAAAACAATTACCGTATTTTCATGCCTTTGTACATAGAATAATGTGCTACAAATTTAAAACAAATTTACTATTAACTCAATCGTTACTACAGCTTACGGATAAACTTGCTTTTGATATAATGATATTAAACTCTGTTTTCAACAGTTTAATTATTTCTGCTCAAACGAATTAACCAAAAGCGAAACAATATTTTAAACACTTTTTGTAAAAAAGAACAAAAAGATTATGCAAAGTATACACATTTTAGTTATGATTTTATTTCTTAAAATCAGGTAATTTATGGAATAAACGGTGAAGGCAACTGAAAGCAGTTAACTTTATACAAACAATAACTAATTGAATTATGGGAATCTTAATTCAAAGGAAAACGTAAATCAAGTCGCCATTGTTTCCACTAATTCGATATTTATTTCAATGTATAAGTATTTTTCAATAGATCTATCCACAAAAAAATTAATATACATTAAAAATAGTGCACAATAAGTATTTTTACCTAATAATAACAATATTGGAACCGTGGTGGAAAAAAATCAATCCGTACAACAGCAGCGGCCACAGAAATTGCTTGCTTTATTTAAGTCAAATAAACGCGTATGACGTCACATGCTTGCGGACTCGGCAGACGGCAGATCATCTGTACGCTGCGTTAGGTTTATTCCGTGCCGTTTTCATTAGAACAAAGTTTGAATTCACGGCAGTAACAGTGCCTTTACTATTTAGAACGTCAAATAGTGTTTGTTTATTGTTGTCAAATATAGAAGAGGGTTTCCAGAAATGAGATTCACATAATTTGCCAAACGTAGACTTGATTATGGTATCCGATTTTCTCACGTCAAATACTGATTTTAACCAGTCTCAATCCAGTGGTGTCAAAGCTAGTCGGTAAGTTCAATAGCTAAAATGTATGCTTTTCTAGTAATAGGTATTTATGAATTATAAGCCGTTACCCTGTACCCACAAAGTAGGAACGTCAAAACATTAGAGAACTTTAAAACATAGAATTTTTTATGCAATGTGTACACAGAACCTAAAGCAAAATTTTTAGATTTATGGATTTTTATAGGTCTGCGAGGGAAAGCTACGGCGATTCGGCTGTAGAGGACGTTTAAGTTAAACGCGAGGGTAGCCGATATCTAGTGAAAACTAGGATTTGTCTGGAACACAAGGTCGCAATGAAGCCTTACTGTGTTAGTGCCATCATTAAGTAAGAGATGGCTGAAGAGATTAGAGGCCTTGATTGTCTGGCAGCCGCTGGGGGATGTAACCACACAATGTAACCACATTGTCGAGCTGAAGAACCAGCACCTACCACAATAGTTTGTTACTTGAAAAAATCAAGTTTATCGCACATAGGGTCTACAGTTAAAATAATTGAGTCCGAAAATACTGGAAGAGCTTTAAAAAACCTATTAACATTCCAAATACCGACGGTTTTCCCAATGATGTTTTAGAAATGACTACAACACAAAAGAATTACTTCTATAATAAGTTAATAAACAAAGTTGAGTCGCTACATCACATCTTGCTGCCAAGTCAGTTCTACTGTTCTGCGACTCAATGTCTTCCATATAGAAGTTGATGGTTTCGGCACATGTTCCAAATATTTGGTAGATTTGCACAGTAACTCTTCAACTTTTCTTATCTAGGCCCTCTTTTCACTATTTAATCGAGTTGTTTTGTGTACTGATTTATCTGCTTCACAGACTAATATATGCGGCACCACACGACCTTTCATGCGTGCCTTTACTTTGCTAAGTTTATATTCCACATAATTTTTCATGTCTTGCTCAAGCTAAAAAAGAAACAAAAAACTTTCATTATATGTATTTATGTTCAATAACGGGTACCTACTTATCTAGATATAACTTACATTAAAATGGTCCTTGCAACAATATAAAGATGTCGAAGAAACTTTTTAATGTCGAATTTTGTTACTGCCACAAACAATTTTTTCTTTTTATTATTTGCTTTGGAATGCCTACAAATATTTTTGTTGGCATCCTTATTGTTGTGTTTGCGCATCCAGGCACAAAACGCCACTTTCTTGCCACCATATTTCTTTCAAAGCACAGATAAATACGACTATGAAAAATATCTGCAAAAGTATCCGGTCCGTCCCAGCGACAGTTGTAAAATTAACTACATCACTACAACAACACCTAGGGTAACGCAGCGCATATTGCGTAGCAAGCATGTGACGTCACCCGCCTAGCCTCGCGCCAAGAGAGCGTTTTCTAGCCTCGATGCGTTGGGGTAATTTTTATACAAATGACGCCGAAAATAAATGACCGCTATTTTGAAAACTTTATAGAGGTTCATGACACCCATAAATTTATCATTTCCAATTAAAAACTAAATTTTGTGGACAAACCTATTGTTCTGACCTAATTTCTGCATATACCTTAATTAATTTAGCAGAAAGTTAACTAAAATAGGATAAAAAAGCAGCTCCAATGATGGGCAATTCAATGTCAACAATATTAAAAACAAAAGGAAACACTCTGCGTAGGTTTAAATTAAGTTTTAATAATTTCTTACTAATTTCTTACCTGTGTGAATAATAGAGCCGTTAGCCGCAGTCAAAATCACCTGGATTTTTATTAGAATCTGTAAACAGATTGCTAGAAACAACAGACAAATCAGCCCCAGTGTCTATTAGAAAACGCAAGTTATTTGACCTGTCATAGACGAGAAGTCGACAACCACTTTCAAATATGTTAACGTCAGGTGTCAAAGTATTAACGACTTCTAGTCATTCTGAATTATTAACTAAAGAACTATGTGCCTTTTTGTTAAAAGTACACCAGCTTCCACCACAGCGAAAAGCTTTTTCTGTATAGAGTTGGTGCCAATATAGTCCATTTAACGAGGTACAAAAAAGGCCAAAACATCAAAAGTTTGTAGGATCCTTTACAATACATTTCCTCCCCTGTTTTCAAGGGTGAGAAAAACTATGGTTATGGTTTCGAATCCTGAAACCCTTGCGTACTACCCCTCTCAAGGAAAAACCATCCCAATTTCCAGCTTCTCTGTCTTGGGCTTGCGACGGGTCGTAGGATCGGGTATTTTCTGAGGAGTAATAAATTTAGTTAATTTACATAAAATTACCACAGACCGGCCCCCAGGTTGAACCTACCCCCGCCCGTAATGGCAATATCCCTAAAAAAATTTAAAATACGGATTCGGAAATTTTTTATGGATTTTTGAGGGCAGGGATCATGATGATATCAGAAAAACTAACCATTACTAAACCACAGTTAAACACCGAAATCATTCACCTGTTTTCGAGGGCGGGAATCACGATGGTGGTGTTATTTTTCATCCTACCCTATGTAGATATATGTTGTTTTATGTCTTTTTTAAGTTTTCGCGGGTGTTAAATGAAGTGTTGTACTTCCGGGTTGTCTCACGCGTCGATGGTCGACTCCTCCAGGAGTCACGGTTGTCTAAACGGCGTGTCGGCAGAATCTCGTCTGTCATCTTTAGGTTCTCACAAAGCTGCCTACTGCTGCTCCTCGTTGCTCGAACTGGACTGACTTGAGTCAGTTCAGAATAAAATAGAAAACAGCTAACTTTATTTCCTCTTAACATTCAATATTAATATTCAAAAATCAAAAATATATATCACATAATTTTTTATTTTTTTTTCTTCATAGGAACCATTATGGGTTTCCTGCTAATCCATTGAACTTGTGTGAGCACGCGAGCTGCTATGTAGCAAGTGAGCTGCTACAAGGGGCAAAACTGATCTTATATTAGGTTTCAGTATATGATGCTATTGCATCATCTATTGCAACGGAATGGAACTCTAATTTTCAAATTGCATGTCTCACATAAAATTTAAAAATAAATAAATAGAAAGAAACCAAAGAAATTAATAACACTGGAACATGTTTGATTGATCTTATATTAATAGTAATATTTCATAAAAATGGTCCATACCTAAGACTCTACTTGTTTGTAATATTTTATTATTAAAATATTGGTGGTCGGATTAAAATTGTTGAATGAAATTGTTTGAGAACGTAAATAAATGTTTATTACTTATTCTCCCCTGCACGATAATATGAAATAAATTATTGAATTCAGCATCCAACGGCTGCATAATTTCTTTTACTACATTCATAAAGCAACTCTAAATAAACTGTCCAAAACTTAACTTTCAATATTTCAATGCAATATAGCCAAAACCAAATGGATTTCTGTATAAAACTCATCATTAACTTTATTTAGTATCACTAAAGTTTTTAATAATCAGCTGAATTTCATTGTAACTTCGGAATCAAATAAACAATTTTATTGCTATGTTAAACATGCATTTATGGACGTAAACTAAACAAAGAAAATTATGAAATAACAAAATAGTAATAAAACGAGTCGAATATTTATGTTTCAATTATTCATGGCTTCTAAAGCTTCTATACTGACATTTACTATTATTAGTGCCAGCTTGAGTATGCTAAAGGTTACGTATTACTTATTACTTTGATGTTTAACAAAAACAAAACAAAAGTATTAAGATTAGCTGTTTCATAAGATAATAATTTTTCTGGCTTGGATATTTCAATAATAACAATGTTTATTTAATAATAATAACGTAGGCATTTAAACGTAAAATAAAAGATTTCACCATCACAAGTTTTGGACAAGATTTTCAAAGTAGTGGACAGTGATTGTTAAGTAATTTTTTGTAGATATGACAAAAATTACTTTGCTTTATGTTAGGAATTGCCATAAATTTACCATTTTTATTAATTAGTGTTAAGATTAAATTATTTTTGTTGCTATAGTCTAGTATATTTTAACTTGGCGTGTGTACGTAAGAGTTAATATTTCCGTACGATTTCATTTTCTCTTGTACACAAAGATCCAGAAATATTGTCCACGTAGACAATGTTTCTGGACTATTGCTTTAACTTTGTGTGCAATATGGGAGAAAATGAAATCGTACGGAAATATTAACTCATACATACACACGCCAAGTTAAAGTATACTAGACTATATTACCAATATCTAAAATTTTAAAAGTTTAAGCGGTAGAATTTCCTTAAATAAATTGCATATCTTTTTAACAAATATGTACTTCGAAGGATTAAATTTTTACCGAACACGGTACCACATTTTCATTTTTTTGATATCTTGGTGAAATCTTCCACCTTATTAACCACTTATATGTCCTAGACTTTCTAAAAAGTATCCACTATGCTAATGCAAGAAATACGCAAAAAATTAATACGGAGTTTTTTAGCATAATTTCAACATATGGAAAGATCGACTTCAAATAAACTTTCAGGCAGCCTTCAGTTAAAAATGCATCAATTTTGTTATTTGTTAATCTGTATATTTGAATGTATATTAGTAACAAGGTCCAATTAACCTGACAATTGCGTCAAATTTTATATGTAATTTTTAGTGATTCTTTGAAGGGTGAGTTTCTTGAATTGTTTGTTCCCGCTTAATGATTTGTTAAGGTGTGTCAACTTATTGCAGAAAATATCACCCTTTTTAGTGACCACTTATTTATCTTCTACATAGTTAAAAAAACTACAGTGAATTAGAAATAAAAAACTTCAAATTTTTAATAGCGGCTTCGCCAGTTTTTCAAATAATTTTCAATTTTGTAGTTGTTGTTGCTTACTGGTAAGGTATCTAAAAGACATTTGCACATTTTATATTAACAAAATTAACGAATGCGTCAAAGAGAAGCCAATTAAAAACATTTTTTGATTTGCAATCATTGTAGCACAACAAACCACTGAAAAGGTTGAAAATTTTTTTGCTAAAAATCAATCCCTCTTTAAAAATCGCTATGTTAGTTCGATAAAAAGACGGTAAGTAATATTTTTCATGTATTTCGTGGAGGATCCTGGAACAAAGCAGAAAATTTCCTCTTAAATTTTACTTCTTGTAGTACCTAGGGTAATTTGCCGAGAGAATGAACAACAACCGATAAATGAACAGAAACGTGATTTTTGCGAGTGATATCTTTCGTTTTTGTGTCATTAGGAGTTGTCTCAATTTTTACTGTGATTGTGACGTAGGCTATTAATTTCGAGGACATGTTGCAAACCAAATCAGGGCGTCAAGAACAGCCGTGTGTTCAAGGTAAGATAAATCCATTCCTCCCATCAAGAAAAAGAAAATTTTAAAATTCTGGAAATTCCAAGACACGTAGAATTAACGTTCTTGCGAGAAAATATCATTAACTGTATATATTTGGCATATATTTTGGAAAATTCATCACTATGGTGTATTGAATATAGAGAAACTCTTAGTTAAAGGCATCTTCCAGAGTTTAGATAGCAGAAACTATTACACAATGTTCAACAACTGGATTAGGATGTTCATTTATTGAAAATTAAATTATTTTGTGTCCATTGAGTCCCTTGAAATTAGAAAAAATTAAAGAAAATTTTCCCACAGTTATGATACCTGTAAAAACTTAAGTATTTGGGTTGTCCAAATATGATTTTCACCCCTCGCGGTTCCAAAAAGGGTGGTTTTTGAGAAATATATACATATGTATGAATTTTAGTATTTTTTGCCTTTTTCTCTATTTTCAGGAAAAATTATGCACTTTGGTGAAAAATGTCAGGAGAGCAAAGTTGTAGAGCATAAAATTTCCTACATGTTTTGTCTCCATCTTTTTTCTAATTCCGCATAGTTTCGCCGCTAGAGAGCGCGAAGGAAATATATAGTTTAGCGCCTTTCTTTAGATTTTGAACCAAAATTATGCATTTTTAATTTAATTCAATAGACAAGATTAAATTTTTGATTTTTATTAATTGAAATTGAAAGAAGCATTAAATAATTTTGAGCAATTGGTGTTTTGCAAAGATAATGAAGAAATATTGTTTATACATATGGATTTAAGGAATTTGAAGAGGACATTGAATTTTTCCAATAAATAAAATAACAATTTTGAAAAAAAAATTATATTATAACAAAATCATTTGTAATCTATAACAATATCGACACCTATTTTTGTTGTATTAAAAACAGTTTTTGACTCCACAAATATTATTGTATATAAATATTAATTAATAATGTAAAAAAATGTAATATAAACACACAGCAAAGCATCCAAAGAAAGGCCATTGAAAAAAGAATAAGTGGTAGGCTGGCATCGATGATCCGCAGCTATAATGTTACTGTAATGTCCCTCTAGTAAGTGTTGTGACACCGTTTGTGACACCAACTAGTTTTAAATATACAGGAGGAAAATAAAATGGTATACAAGTCTGCTATGTGGGAAAGCCTCTGTAAAATTTTAAAGCGATCCGAGGTAATTTATTAAATTTTTTTGCATTCAGACCTGCAAAGATAAGTTTCTGAACGGGTGAGTTATGCTATCTCGACGCGTTCACACACGTGTCGCTTGTTTGTTTAGCAGATAATATCAGCTGTCTTAGTTGTTAAGGTCAGTGCGCCACGCGTCCACTGTTCATTTCAGTGACTCTTCGACTTCCGTTTAGAGCATTTCCCATTTTTGTTAAATTTTAAACTGTATTCGCAAATATCGATTATGCCAGAGTTCACGTCGCAAGAGCACTGCGACATGATATTAACCTATGGTGCAATGAATGAAAGTCTTGCAGGGGCTGTACGAAAATACGGGAGAAAATTTCCCCATACGCACACACAGGCGCACACATAATGAGAGAGAAAATTTAAGTGCAGTGCAACGAGTTCGTGACACCGGGTTTTGTTTACCAGGCAACATAGAACGTGTAGTGAATCGTCCTATTGAAGTAGATATAAATTCGCGCCCTCTAGCGGCGAAACTGTGCGGAATTCGAAAAAAGTAGAGGCAAAACTCCTAGAAAATTTTATGCTCCACAACTTTGCTCTCTTGACATTTCTTACCAAACTGCTAAAATACATATATATGTATGTTTCTCAAGAACCACCCTTTTTTAGAACTGCGGGGGGGGGGGGGTAGATGATAAAAATGTTTAAATAACCCAAAAACCTAACTTTTTACAAGTCTCATAACTGTGGGAAAATTTTCCATAAAACAGAGATTTTTTTAACTAATTTGAAGGATCTAATTGTAGCATATTCTGTTACATTTTAGTTTTTGGCATTAAAACATCTTAAATAAAAGTGACTGATATCTAGAGGTACAGATAAATACTTTCTCTATTTACAGACGCACATCAGTCTCTTTGGAAGTGAATGAGCCTAAAATTTCTGATAGATGAAATTATTGTAGTGGACATTGGGAAAATGTTCTGATACAAGCTCTACGTAACATAAAGGAAACCATAAGTTTAAACGGAGTTCCGAAAAATAAAGTATTTCAAAATCATACATAAATTGAACAGTAAGTTACAAATCATTCGAAGAATGGGTCCTTGCCTCATATGTATTAAACACCAAACAGTCAATGTGCTTTGATTATGACATATTTAGAACTGAGATTTTAACTAAAATATACCATATAAATGAGATTTATAAAATAATCGATGCAGTGCTTTATGAATCCCTGAACGAAAAAAGGAACAAACTGATATTTGAAAGTGTAGAAATTCCTGAATACATTCTGAACTCAACTGTCATACGAAAAATGACAAAACTGACTATTCTAGGACGGATAAAATAATCCAGTCAAATATTGCTACATGTGGAAACAAAAAGAAATAAGGAACTTACCCGTGAATATTTATAATAGCGGAACAACTAGATAAAAAATGAGACAAAATTGAAAAAACAAAATTAGAAAGAGGCGTCAAGAAAAAGAAACGAAAAATAATGCACAAGGAAGAAATATGCTGGAAAAGCTGAAAATGTTGAGTTTTTAAAATCAATAAATAGTCAAATAGTTGATATGCAGTACCAGGAGAATCAGATATTTCAATGTTTCACGATTCTGAAGTAAAAGCGAAAAGCAAACCGAACAAACAGTTCGTTAGTGAGGTAATTGAAGTAGATTTGATTAACACTCCTAGAAACAATTTAAAGGATGAAGGCTACATGATTATATTAAATGTTGATAAAGGCTTAATAGCAAAATTGTCAGTTAAGAATATGGTGTAAATGTAATGGAACCAACTTCAAATAAAATGTAGAAGTAGCCAAGATATGCTGGCTAAATCAGTAGCATTAAAAAATTTCTGTTGTGGAAGCCGTTAGTTACTTTGTTATAGTCAATCATGACGATATATAGTAAAATGTTTTAATATATCGTCAGTGGCATTAACCTTCGCGATATTTACAATGTTGAAATGTACTCCAAATAAACTTCAAGTTTATGTAAGTAAATGGCTTTATATACTGATTTATTTCAAATTACTAGATTATCCTACTCCAGCACTAGATTATATTATATTATTGAATACATACTTTCTCTAATACGGTTATAATGCAACTATGACGATTTCAATATTATTATTAACATTATTATTATTGAAGGTTTCCTTAGTAACAGTTATTTTACAAACCATTACGCGGCTCAAAAACATTTCCTATTTGTTCATTCACCGGGCGATTTATTCTGCATATTTATAAATATATGCCAATAAGCTTTTTGGTTTATGAAAAACCATTAGGTGCTGGAGAAAACACTACATCTCCAGAATAGACGTAAAAAAAAGAATCAAATAAATTATAAAAAAAATTCAGTTAATCGATTGACTATATCATATCTTTATTTATCCAATAAACTACAGAAATACTAAGTCATAAGCTACGGAGCTAAACTAAACTATGTCGTATAAAACTTCTGCAAAAATGTAAAGAAGTGCCTTTGCTTAGTTTACTACTTAGCTTCACGTTAAGTGGTTATCCGGTGTAAAGGAGGCAGAAAAAAATATACAATTACATGTTCGCTAAGATAAATTGTACAATACCAAAAATATTATAACCATTATTGTGTGTTTATATGAAATAAAATGAAACGTAACTGCTCTGTTGTTGTTAAAGTATGGAATTTCAGTTTTCAGACATAAAATTCTTATCTCAAGGTAATATGTTATTTTCTTGACACCAGGATAATATACTCTTTCTTCAACCAAATAAAAGTAGAAATATTAAAATGTATTTACCAGCATTGTATTCCTCAGGGGTCTTACAGACTGAACTGTAAGCAACTGGATATAAGAAACTAATACTCTACTAATACTATTTTTGTGATGGTTACTATGATGCATAAAGAAATATTTTTTCTTGTCGAGCTGGCATTTTCAATTGACGTATGATGATCTAATATTATTGCTCGTATCGGAATTATTTGAATGGAACAGCCAAGAATGATCACTAACAAAACTTATGCTTTTCAAATATATTAATTTCTACTTATAAATTATTGCTATGGATTAGGATATAAATAATAGGCCTTTCTGTTATAAACCCATATATTTTCTGCAATCGGAACTCACCACTTCCTCCAATTTTTTAATTATTAATTTGATATCCTTAAACAGAATCTTGTTTAATTTCATATTAAAATTTAATTCACATAGTATATCATGTTTACTTACAGTTCAGAGCTATTTTACTCAAGACTCATCGAGTGTGTCTAATATTTTTGTGTCTCTTTGGTACACGAAACAGTTATTTCCATTATGGCTCAACTTTGGAAAAGAGAAATAGTGATAAATCACTCATTCAAAGACTGGTCAAGGGCATATGCTATTTTTTCACATCCTGAAAAGGCAGGAAGACAGGTAAAGTTGCTTGGGAAATTATACTATGATGATAAAAATATATAAGTAAGAGTATTTTGGCTTTACTCGTGCAATTTCCAAAGAACTAGTGGACAAGGGAACTATGTAAGTGAAAATTATTCTCCACAGTATTTAAGTAGTATTGACCGCACTATTGAAGTGACAGGATTTGGAAAGTATAGACCATTAACAGAAAAAAATGGGATTGTGAGTGCTCGAAAATTATCTCTAGGGAAGCTAGAAATATTTAAAAAGTAGTATTAGAAGAAAAGTGAACTCATTTTATTTTGAAAAGGACATTCTAACTCTGAATTTTTGTGTTCACTTGCAAAAAGGCCACGATTTATCATAGATTAGCAGAAATAATCTTTGGGAAGTTTTATGAGATTTTTTTATTGAAGAAAGCAAAACAGAAACTCAATTCTTATTGACAGAAACGATATTTGAGCTTACCTATGGTCAATTAGAAAACGCCAAGCAGAAAGAAGGAATGCTTATTACGTGGATGAAACTTGTAAATGTATGCGAAAAGTCCTCCGCGAGCAAATGTTTTCGAAGAGTAACAAAAATACAAGAATTAATGAATTCAGCAAAACATAAATTAATTAAATGTTCAAATTTGGGGTGATTTGTTCCTTGATAATGCCTAAGCCGAAACTGAAATTCTCTCAAAACATTAGTAACTGTTTTGGGCCTAATTCTTCCAATTTCATACCTAAAGCTGTGTTTCAAGTACTCAACATTGCCCGATTTATTGAAATAAACTTTGAAGTTAAGGTAACCCCGTAAAATATAATCCAATGGGGTTAGGTCCGGAGATCTAGCTGGCCATTCTACTGATCCGCGTCTATCATTCGATCTGTGCGGAAAATTTCGATTAAATAATTACGCACTACTACCGAATAATAGGGTGGTGCGCCATTCTATTGAAAATTATGGAGTTTTTTCCAGTTTTCCGGTACATTAGGAAAGGGTTTTCGCCATTTGGATACAGTGTGAGAATTCCTGTAATTACGTTTTGTTGGAGTAGGTCCAAATAATTTTCACCTTTCAACCTTCGATAAAAAATATAATTTTAGTCCCAACAATTCCAGCCCACACGTTAACTTTCTGTGGAAACTGGGTATGCGCCTCCATCATTCAGTTTGGATTACCATGTAACCAATATCGACAATTTTGCCCATTTACAACGCCATTTAAACAGAAAATGGTTTCATCAGAGAAAAGTATTCAACTTATGAAATGTGATATTACGTTGTTCCAGCATGGTAACTCTGCGGTCGGAATCATCTTCGTTAAGTCCTTGAATATTCACTTTAAATGTATTCATTTATATTATTAAATTCACTTTTACAACATCATATACGAGAAGCAAAGTTTGTTCACGAAACCGGTCACATAATATTAATTTCGTGAGATTTGATTCTTTTTTCTCTTCAAAATGAGTTATTACTCGCATGGATTTAATCTATCTATATTTATTACATTCATTACCCATCGACATTTCCAGTGTCAGTGCCGGGGATCGAACAACACAACAAGATCAGAACAGAAGTGTATTTGTCACTCAACGCAGTCTAGCCGCTGAGCTACTGTACCAAATAAGTATTTAAAAAAACTGGTCCTAATACTGTTCCATGAGGAACTCTATATACTATTGTCTCAGTATCATCGGTACCATTATTGATATTAACATACGTTTCCTGTTCGTAAAATAGTTACACATTAAAGTATATGAAGTTCGTTTGAAACCAATATTATTCAATATATTAAGAAGCTGGGTGCGATTAATCATGTCAAAAGTCTTCATCGCGTTAACAACGATGCATAATGTCGGTGCTACTTAACCAATATATTCCCCAATTCCGTTAGTTAAATAAACCATATGGCATCGTTTGTCGTTCGCTTTATCTGAATTGAAATTGTCTTCTTGATAATGTTTCATTATTCAAATAGTTCATAGTTCACGATTTCTGCAATATTTCAGATAGTTGTGCTATATGTAAAATCAGAGAATAGGTCGACAAAAAGTACAACTTATCTACGGGTCTGTCTTTGCAGGTACAGCTTTTGTACAGGTATGTATTGATCTGTACTTTCATGGGCATAGCTTTGCTGAGGTTTTAAGTTTTGCACGAGAGCAAGGCTGTCTGGCTTGGCTCTCAGATTGACAATCGCTTCAACAGAAAGTGAAGTGGTGGGGATGGTCTGAAGCACCGTATTATCTACTCAAGCATCTATCCAACACTTTGGGAATTTCATTTTTTGATTGAGAGTCTTTTATTTAAAGTGCTAAACTGTATTATAAAATAAAAGGCTATGACATGAGAGCGCTGCATATTATTATACTATAGTTAATTCAATTTTGATTTTACATTGATCACGTCGTATATGTAGTTCCTAATTTAGCACTATATATGCAACAAATTATTTTAGAGCAGAGAATAGAAAATCGACTCACATTCTAATTTGTCATGTTATGAATCCTAAACTGTATTTCACTGTTGCCTAACTAATCTGTATGCGGACTTTAAATTTAAGTACATAATATAATATAAAGAACTAATTGCTCTAAATCTCGAGTTTCGTATCTTCTCGAAATTAAATATTAACAATTACTAGAGTTGTTGCTTTTATTTCAGATCATTTCTAACTTCGAACGTTTAAACTAGCTGATACAGGAGGAGCCAATAGATGCATAGAGATGGGAAGAAGTTGAGGTGGTAGATGGGGATGCCCGGAGCGGCCATGTTTCGAATTGAAATCAGAAGTTCAAAGGCTTTTCTGTTGTCCGTGTGATACATGTCTTCAGTTGTCCTGAAAATTCCAACAATACCATTGATAGCAACTTTGGTGGTCATGTCTGGTACCAAGTCCAACTTTCAGAAATTCCGAAAAAGCGGGTCCCGTAGCTATGATAATACGAAAAGTTTTTGTCAAAATTCGGGATATTGCTTAAACGTGGCTTATATGAAGTTAAGATACTATTGACAGCAATTTTTTGTGATTAATATGCAAAAATAGATTTTACAAGGTCGTCAAAAGCAAACTGTTCTTTGCAGAGGATGCAATATCAGAACCAATGGTCTAAATAAGATTTTTTAAATTCTAATAATACTTGCCAGCACTGCCCTGCAAAGGCAAAATGACCTGTGTTCTGTACTATTATTTTTCCCGCGCTTTTTAATGCTATAAATATTATTGCAGTGGTATGTATATTTCAAAAGATATCACAATGGCGAAAAGACCTATTAACCATAAAATTCCGTTAGCACAACGGCGAATAAATCTATGCAACAAAATCATTCGATCATGGCAAAGGTAAATTAACGTATGCATTGCATACAGTATTATGCCAGTAATATATTTGGTAGCGTGCAATGGAGAATCCATGTACATCTTCTTAACTGGTTCATCCATAGTTTTGTGTACCATTTCATTTTAATTTTTACAAAGGAAAATTAACCTAAATGACTATAGGTTTCTTTGCCACATATTTCATTCCATTTCATCTAGTTTTCTTGCAACGGCAAATTCACCTAAAATGTTTTTAGGTTATTTAGCCTTAGTATTTATAACCGTTCTTCACAACGTCTCCAGTAATTATCAGTGTTTACATTATTTCTCCACGGTAGTGTTATGTTAAAAAAACGTGCTGGTAAAAATGGCAACAAGAGCTAAAAGAATGTTAGATCTGGTTATCAAAGTGGTAAGTAGGGATTGCTAATTATATTTTTATTATAATACATCCATTACTGGTAATTGGCATTGAGTAATATTATAATAATACAATCACTAAATTGTTACATAACCTTACTTTTCTATTCCTCTTGTTTTGTGATTTGTTATTTTGCTATTTCCAAAATTTTTTTATTGTTTATTTTTCACTGGTGTGCTATCTAAATACTGGCTAATATTATCATCATTGTCGTAGCCACATTTTCTTTTAATGTTGATGTTCTGGAAATATGGTTCTAAAAATATATTAGATACATCTTTAAATTAGTAAACCTTTTATTCAATACTGTTGTAAGTAGCCCATCGGCAAGATAATATAAATTTGTGCTGTCATCAGATTTTGGAAGTAGTAAACATGTCAGTCACCATAAATTAGCTTAATAATAATTAATAGGCTATTATAATAGTACAGTGTATTACAACAAGTTAAATAACAAATTTAAAGCCATCTCGCCGAACCTCTTAAAAATTAAGTATAAAAAATCCCTGATGAATAATAAGTTCTAACCGCTTCTATAAAGTCTATATGATAAAATGAATTACCTAATTGTTTTTTTCCTAATATTGTCTAAAATTTAATTTAATACTCTTATTTGTGACTAATGTGTGCAAAAGATATAAATATCTAAAATAAAATGTTGAACCGAGGAGCATCAGATGCTGTTACCTTGATTACAGTGAACTGAGAACCAACATTTTATCCCAGCTTTGATATGTATATGCCTTATGTATTATGTAACAAAACTACGGGATAGACAAATGTATTTGTTATTAATTAGACTTCATTCTTAATTAATTTGTATCGTCTTTTTTTTGCAGAAAGACGAACCGACATTAAAAAAGGTCTTCAGTACCTGTGCCTGAAAGAAAGGCAGAAGGCTTAATAGAAGATGAACCACCCAGAGAAGTCTATATGGAAGTAGCTACAGAAGACGTATACACTAAAAATAAAGTAATTGTATTGAGTCAACAAATTTTAAGGCCAGCAAAATTTGCAAATGTAGGGCTTTTTGAAGAGACGGTAGAAAAGAAAAATGAAAATAAATATGAAAATGAAATTAAGACGGTCACAAAAAACGAAATCCCACCAATCGGTATTAATGAGTGGGAAATTATAAACATTAAAAATCAAACAATTTCAAACAAAGAATCTACTTATAATACCGATACAGAAAATAAGCAAGAGATGATTAATTTGACAGAGAAAACAATTAACTTAAGAGTGAGAAAATCCATGAATTGTTTGCATACTGAAGTTAAAGATGATACCATTGAAAATTTGTTTGACGACGACGATGATGATATTGCAGATCCAGATTTTAATCCTGCTGAGGAAGTACTTCCAAAATTAAGACCCTTTTTTAATGAGGCTAATATTTTACAAGACACAGACGTTAACATCTCTGAAGTTGATATAATAACCAAAAATGACTCAACAGAAAATATTCAGCAAGATATCGACAATATACGCAAAAATCAATGTGATGATCAAAATAAAAAATCAAAAACTATAAAAATCAGGTACAGGACAAGAGAAACACAAATGCAAAATAATAAGATGAAACATCCCTTTCAGGAGGCAATACTTTGCGAGTTCAAAAAAGAGTGTATTTCGAAAGTGACTCAAGAAAGTAGGAGGGTAATATATGAAACGTACTGGAACTTGGATCGAAACGAACAACGATTGTGGCTTTCATCTAAAGTAAAAGAAGTTCCTGCAAAAAGGAGGTTACAAAATAGCAGAAGACTTTTTACCAGAAACTTCGCTTTGCCTGTAGTAAAACAGAATAATTCAGTTGAAACATTCGAAGTATGTCAAAAAATTTTTGTATCAACATTAGGTTACAAAAATGAATCTTTTTTAAAAACATTAGTAAAAGCATGTAGAGATGGAGAAGGAAACAAAATTATTATTCCAAGGCATGATAGCCGAGGACTCAGACTACCCGCGAATAAAAAAGATAAAAATATAATTGAGAATCATATTATGACATTTAATCCTAGACATGCACATTACAAAAGATTCCACGCTCCAAATCGCAGGTATTGATCGTCAGACCTTTCGATTAAAATAATGCACGAAGACTTTCTACAAAAGCATGCTAACATAAAATTGTGTTAAGAATCATACCGAAAAGTGATCAACGAGATGAATATTGGGTTTTATGAAGATACTCCGGAAAAATGTGGTACATGCTTGGAATATGACATGAATCCAAATGTGGTTGACAATGTGTCTTTAAAAGAAAAACATCTTGATGTGGTGAGTAAAACTCCTAACTCTGATTATTTATTTCTTGCATGTCGTTTTATAGGAAATATTTTTTTCGGCAATCATAACAAAAACATGACTTTTTACATTTATTTCAATAAAAAAGATTAATTCTGCTCACAGAGGTAATTTAAAAATATTTAACTTTTCAGGTAAAAGCCAGTCGTCAGAATTATAATGCTGATCGAGACAATGATGAAGAAGGTACTAAAATATTTGCTGCCGACATGCAAAAGGTAATTTTGCTACCCAGAATGCCCGATGCAAAAGACACCTTTTTCTTATCAAGACTCATAAACTTTAATGAGACGTTTGCATCAATGAAAAAAAAAAATTACCATATAATAATTTTGTGGCATGAAGCCATAGCTGCCAGAAGAGCACAGGATGTCAGCTGTTCATTTTTAAAACTTTTTGAGGCAAATCGAGATAGTAAAAAAATTATAATTTGGATGGATAATTGCGCAGGGAAAAATAAAAATTGGGTATTTTACAGTACAATTATTACTTATTTAAACTCGGGGTTAAGTTTTACAGAAGAGATTATATTGAAGTATTTAGTTAAAGGACATACCTATATGTCTGCGGATAGAAAGAAAGAGAAAGAACGTTTATGACTTTAAAGATTTAAAAGAAGTATGTGAGGGAGCCGCTAAAAGAAATAAAGTCATATCTTTGGAAATAAACGATTTTATGTATAATAAGGACTAGAAAGCCAAAAAATAAAGAAGATACACTTCCATAATTAAAGGATATTGCAGAAACAAGGTTTTTAAAAAATTCTAGTGAGTTTTTTTACAAGTATTCCTATGAACAGACTGAATATTTTGAGACAAATGGAATACTTAAGCGTAAAGTTGAAGTGGGTAAGTTTCCAAATAAAAAGAATCAGCCGAGAGGAATACCAGCCGGAAAAAAAAATAACATTATTCAAAGCCTCGTAGGTAAAATGCCATTAGACCGCAAAGAATTTTGGAATGATCTGGCAACTAATGATGAATCAACAGATTTGTTGGAGGAAGGCCTATAACTGTTTAGTATATACGTTTTATTTTATTTTTATGTTAAAAAATATTGATTCACTTAATGTTTCTAATATCTAAATCAGTTTCATGTTTTATAAACCCATACGTTGTATTGTTAGAATGACTAAAAATAAAGTTTTGGAGTTCGAAATACGTATTATTTCCATAGAGGCTTTTTTTGTAATTTGTATTTAATCCATTACAGTTCGGCAACTAATACTGAACAAATTAAACAAAGGTAAAACAATATATCCTTTTTTTAAGGCTTTTGGCCAATTTGTTTTAAATATAGCCATAAACAACTTGTCAGGGGCAAAATAACATAAGTAATTATACATTATTTCGCCATAGTATTTTTCGTTAATATTGTTATATCGCAAAATACATTATCATTATATTTATCCAACAAAAAGGTACTTAAAATTTCGAGGTTTACAAAATGACATATACTGGTCGATCGATGTTTGAAATTCATTTATTGTGGCCGAATTTCAAAACTAAATCTTGAAATTTATAAAAACGGCAACAATTTAAAACAAAATGGGCTCCCCCAGAAAACGAACAGTTTTCTCGTAAGTCATTTTGCCTTAGCAGGACAGAGCAATTGTCCATGTTGTGACTTTACCCCATTAACCGCTACATTCGCCCCTATATTAGCCACTTGTTTTTATAAAAAAAAATCAAAATAACCAAATTTATAACCGTAATTAGCTTTAATTACATGGAAAATTTTAATGCCGCTACGTATTACACTAAACCTCGATAACAATTCAATCTGGTTAGACTGTTAGCAGGTCGTTGTAAGTCAGGGGCCACATACTGCGCAATTTGCAAGTACGTTTCAAAATGTCACAGTTTAGTAAATATGGTAAGATTTTACCTGTGATTGTATCAAAAACAGTAAATATATTCTAATGAAAATTACAGTTGGCTTTTGAGGGGGCTGAAAATTAAATATTAATTAAAAATTATCTAGCTTTGTGAATAAAATTGTACCTGGAATCTACGAAAATATTGTGCAATTAATGCAAGTTTCACTTTTAACGATTGATTTGTAAGGGAGCGCATAGTAAATAATTAATGATCAGACTATGTATTTAATGAATTAATGATGTAGCAGACTGCGGAAAATGATCTATTTTAAAATCCACATATATTTTAGTCAACGCTTAGTAAAATACCCAACGTATATGTACAGTAATATACTAAATTACATACAGATTATTAAAATATTTCTGGTCGTCTATATCATATTATAATATATTAGTTTGCAATAGCAGTTATTTTTTCTGTTACGTAATATAGTTTAGTAAAAACGTGCTTTAAAAAAATTGCTTTATATTTATTTTGTAAGATGTAAAATTAATAGCAGCCAGAAAATGTTAACCTGACAATCTATAGAAGTCAGTTAGCTTTGCAATTAAGCAAGAATACCGAGACGAAAGTAGAATAAGAACAAATAAATATGAACCAACAACGAAAGGAAAATGTTCCTTGTACAATTCGTATTTTAAATGTCACCTATTCATTACCAAAGAAGTTGTCCTTTGACCAAATTATTGCTGTATCTTGAATAGAAACGACCCCAACCCTTATGTGCGGTTATTTGCATGGACATTCCGACATCTATTCGAAAGCACAACATGCCGACGCTGAACATTCCCGCCATTCTCAAATGGACCGGGATTCCCGGCAGGATATTTCAGATTACTGGATGACGCCTGGTCATAGGTGTCAACTGTTTTCCAACTGTAATATATAATCTGGTGCCTTGCATGAGGTGTAAAAAGGCATAAATTACCGGCCATTTTTAGAACCATACACTTGTAAAAATCATACAGTTTTACTATATAAGTTAGTATGTTTTTACATATTTTTGTGGATAATATAATTCTCAAAATTCCTCTATATTCCTCTACTGCATAAAAAGCAAACTAAAACGAATCAAACAAACAACACTACCTTAATTCACAGTTAAAATTAATGCTGATATTAATTGTCTATGTTGTGTTTAATTTGAAGAGGAATTAGTAAGTAGTAGCCGCCGACCTTTTATTTGATACTATGTAAAAGAAAATTACATCAAACGCAATTTACCTCACATCATTTGTAATAATTCTTAGGAAAATGTTTCCATTCTTTTCAAAGTAGTCACTTTTTTTCGACACACTGATAAAATAAGATGAGAGGCAAAATTTTCTCAACACAACACCTTTAAAAACCACTCCTTGGTACCGATAATTTTTTCACTATTTTTACGTGTTTATAGGTTTAATGTAGTAGCATACTGAATAGATAAGTGACAGAATTAGAAATATTAATCCAAAAACAAACTTCTGAAAATCGAGATATTAATTTCATTTTAAAGAAAATTTATATTCCAAATTTAAACAATGAAATTTGGTGTGAAGTTTCTACTTCTAACATTAGACCCTATGTGCCTAAGAAATTTAGACGGATCGTGTTTGAAGTTTTTCATAATTTAGCACATTCTGGTATACGGGCAACAAAAAAGTTAATAACTAGTAACCTAAAACGAATACAGACTGCATTTTATAGACCAAAACGTGTATTAATTGTCAAACATCGAAAATTCACAGACATACTAAGATTCCGATGTAAATTCGATATATCTAGAGGTAGATTCGAACACATTCACATCGACATTGTAGGTCCATTACCCTCTTTTGGTGATTGTTCTCACATACTTACAGTGATTGAATGATTTCTCGTTAGAAGCAAATCCTTTACACAGTATAACTGCAAAAACAGTAGCTAAAACATTATTTCAACAATATGTTTGCTATTTTAGGGTTCTTCTCTATATAACCATAGATCGAATCACGATTATTTTCACTTATAGACTACATACAACCACGTTTCATGTACAAAGTAATGGTATGATTGAAAGGTTTCACAGAACGTTGAAAGCAACTTTGACAGCCAGAGCTAATTCACGTAACTGAAAAGAAAAACTTTAATATTCCACTAATAATTTTAGTGGATTTTAGAAACCAATATTAAGGAAGATTTAAAATGCTCCTCTGCGATAATTGTTCTTGGACAAGCTTTACGCATTCCAGGAGATTTTTTTTGTTAATTCACACGATGACACAAATATTTCTGTTTTTGTGTCAAAATTAAAAGAATATTTTGATAACCTTAAACCAATAGATACAAAACATCACTCACTCGAAAAACCATTTGTCAGTCCTGACACTCAAGAATGTGAATGTGTTTTTCCAAGAGTTGAAGGCTTGAAACCATCACTATCTTCATCTTATGAAGGACCTTTTAAGGTGGTATCTCGTTCAGAAAAGGTAATTATGATAACCAAACAAGATAGAGATGTTACTATCAGTTTAGGCATAGTAAAACCTGCATACTTGTTAAATGAAAATTCAATTTTGGACAATGAGCAAGTTACAAAAAAAGTGAGGCTGCGATAGATTTCTTGGCTGGTTAAAATTTTTTTAGGAGAGGGATTTGTGGCGTTTGTGACATACTTACTCACTTCTTAGTGCTAACTATATTACAACTGACCTATCACTATCCAAGGACAACTGTTTTATTTTTCTCTAACTGATATTCAAGGTAACTAAAGGAAATGGATAATGGAGATACACAATATATTTTTTGGTGTGAAGAATGATTAATTTTTATTCAGTAAATAATGTTCTTGAATAAAAATACACGAAGATTTTTAAATAGTTTTATTCATTGTGGTAACTCCACGAAAGGAATACTTAATCAAAAAGATTTTAAAAACAATTTCTTACAAACTTTTTCGTTTGGTAAAACAAATTTCTATAAATAAAATTAACTAACTATGATAGACATTAATCCCGAAAGAAGAACAACACAACATGAAAAAGAAATACAACAAAGCGACTCAGAAATGAACCAGAGTAGCGTAAAATTGGTTCCGGAAAATAAAACAGATACAACTCAAACTAAAATAGAATCTAAAGCGAAGACAAACATATTCAAGTTCAAACCTAAAAGAGTCACGGTCATTCTAAAGGATCAAAATGATCCGAAGATTGCGTACTCAGAATCAAGTAAACAAATTAAACCCCAACCTAACCCACAAACAATAAATATTAGAAAAAAAAAGTTGAAGGACCGGCAAACATAGCCGAAGACATGGATGTCACATTACCAGAAATGAACGAACATAATACAAAGACAGATAACGTAACAGCTGCTAATTAAAAAATCCACCCCCCAATCATCATACCTGGAGAACCATCGGGGTGTAAGCAACTTTCTTAAATCACTCTATGGCTACCTTACGTCTTGCACAAGTTTTCAAAGCGGCAAAGAAAAAAGTAAAATCCATTTTAATTTGGGGACACAACATTTAATGTAATATAAATAATTATTTATTTTAATAGGCGTTAAAATGATCAGCGTATTTGTTGAAATTAAAATATTACAACAAATCTATGACTGCAATATTGATAATTTTTCACCCGTTATGTCAACACACTTCATACTATTTGATTCAAAGGCTCCTTCTATCAATTATAATAATTCATCCATGTGTTCCTAACGTACAAAACGATTAAAAACGCAAATTCGACACGTGTATTTAAAGGGGTGATCGTTAATAAACGGATATCTACTTGAAATGTAACCAAGCGGCTTAGTTTGAACGTGTGTCCCTTAGATATCCGACATGTGCAGGGATTTAAACCAACTCAGTGCAAAATGCAGCAGGATTGCGCTTTATTTTCCGTAAAAAATAAAGCAGAGCCCTGCTGCGAATATCCTGCTAGGATAATGAACACATTTTAAGTAGAATGCCGTAAAATTCAATAAAGTGGTATATAAATTTCACTTTTAATTATTTTTCCTTTCTACTTTTTGCAAACGCAAACTTTTTCATATATAGAAAATGGAGAGAATAAAGGTGAAATGCTGAAATAAATTATTGTTCCGAACACAAAAGTGGTACTGGGTTATGCACAATATTTTACGGCTCTTATCTGAGCTTTGTCAACAATGGAGAATTATCAGGCTGGCAGGGTAATTTATATTTTTTGTTTTACTGGATCTAAAAATCATTTTGTGGAAAAACTAGTAATAAATCGGCCCATTCACAATATCGCATTTTTAAAACAATCCTTGCATACAGTATGTCGCGCTTAAGAGTGTAACGCTCTTATAACTTTTATTCCTATTTGATTTAAGCCTAATTCTACTCAAATATTGGTATCTACGTAAAGACAAGAAATATTCGCATATAAAGCCAACTACGATACCAAAATAAACTGAAAAGAATCAAGCAAGGCATTTTTTTATCGCATAATTTTACTAATGAAATTTGTTCAGAATTGATCAAAAGTCGTAATTAAAATTATCATTAAAATTTACAAGTCTTAAAAAATCATTATGAGTTACTTGACAAATTTCTTGACGGCTTGTGTTTTCTTTCAAACAGTATTGTCACAGCACACTTTTCTAAATGCAAAAACCCTATAAAATGACATTAGGCAAAAGAGTAGGTCCTAATGTTTTATGTTCAAGTAAAATTAGGTTCAAACTGGAAAAAATAAAAAAGTTATAAGGTGAAGTACAATATACGCCTCAAAAATACAGAATTAAGTTCATATTTTTTTTAAATGGAGGATATTGATATTTAAAAATTTTCAGCTGTTGGCAGTATTTTTTTGATCACATTACGTCACCGTTACATTACATCATCCACATTTAATGTTATAAATTAATTGATAGCAGTTTTTCTTAGAGACCAATTTAGCTGTATAAGATTATACCTATTTCACTGTCGGAAAAAAGCCTTAAATCAAAGTTAAAAGGGGAATTAAAAGTAAATAATAATATAATAATAGTTAATCGAGTTTATTTGAAAATTTCACAAGTATAAAATGAATATGCCATAAATTGTTGAGAAATTCCGTTGGCTTTTTCATAGTCTAGCTATGTAGATGCTCTACTTTACCAGAAACATCATATGTCATGTACAGGATATTCCCAATAAGATCACATCACTCCACAATTTTGATTAGCTTACATCGAATTTAGACGATTAATTGATTAATTTCCAAAAACTTTAAATTGAATGACATTTCAATTATCATATTTTGTCTCTTTCGACACCTTTTTCACCTTCAGAAATAATACATATTTAAATCCATCCTCCTTAAATTCTATCATACTTTTCTTTCTCTGAAGCAGCTTGCTTGGAAAATTAAGATTTCTCAAAATTTATGAAACTTAAGATTTGTAGGTTTTAAATGATCCTGAATAACTGTGCTTAATAAAATTTGTTGATGCCTAACTTTTTCATATTTAGGAAAACATGTCGATTCATGGATTCTCCAACTGCTACAAATAATTTACACCTCAGCAATCATCTAAATTCGGTGTAGACTGATCAAACTAGTGGGGTGATGTGATCTTATTGGGTAGGCCCTGTATGAAATCGTAACATTTGAAGTTTGAAAGTACAGACGACTCACAGAAGCTTGATATAAAGGACTTTTGACACACTTTCCTCACATGACTCTCAAAATGAAAGTCGTTAACAATCTACAATGAATAAAAAAACAATTCCATTTATATTTACATTTCAATTATTATTTAGAAAATTTATGTTATTTTAAATGTCAAAAATCATCACAAATAATTTAGAAGAATTAAGGTTTGTTATGTTCTTCTGAAAATTGCTTAAGTATTATCT
Source organism: Leptura quadrifasciata (assembly GCA_963675555.1). NCBI lineage: Eukaryota > Metazoa > Arthropoda > Insecta > Coleoptera > Cerambycidae > Leptura > Leptura quadrifasciata. The sequence goes on from OY776675.1 coordinate 89,498,649, forward strand.
AGCTCTGCATTTATAAGATCAATTCACTGCAATTTTAATAGCTTTAAACATATCCGATGTGTAAATTATAAATAACAGTGGTTTTAATATGGATCCCTGAGGGACTCCAAATAAAATACCTGCAGCAGGTGAATATGTGTTACTGCAAAATATTATTTATCTACCCGCCAAATATACATTTATTTGGTAACCTCATTGAAATCTATATAGTTTAATTTACAGCAAATTACTCCAGGAATAGTGAAATTGTTAACACTATTCCAATCACCTCCCCTTTTAAAAAATCTGTATTAGTCCTAAATCGACTTATTTACCAGTCTTAGTTAATTTTTGTTGTTATCATAGCTTCTTGCACAATGGGTACTGAATGTGTAGGATTATTGTTGTAAATTTATATTTAGTAGGACTTCTACAAATTTAAATTGTTGGATGAAAAACCTCAACAAAGAACTTTATAAAAAAAAAGACAAAAGCCACTCTGCTACTGTTGATAAATTAGAATTTAGAATGTTGGTCGACCAGTAGTACCATCCAGAAATGTAATAAAATGAGTGGTAACAAGATATAAACAAACTACGAACGTTGAACAGAAAAAGTGTTTCTGAAGAGGGGAAACAGTGAATTTTGAAGGAAATGACACGATATTGTTGGAAAATATAAGGGATTAACATAAAATATCAGTATGAAATTAAATGGAACCAAGAGCTTGATACACGACTACTAAAAATGTGTTCACGATTATATTCATCGCATGAATCGGATCAAGATAGAAATTTTGCCGGCGAAACAAGTTTTATTAGGCGCTCCTAAATGTACCGCTAGAGGCTGAAAATATTAGATTATTTACTGAAACCCGTACCAATAATGTGGAACTTTGAGCAGAATGAATTGACGTGATGTAGTAACAAAATTGTGCATTTGTTTGAGTGGTATTCATTTTCAATTATACTTTAACCTCTTCTATTATCATTGTTGTTATTTTTACAATTATTATTTGCCCTTGTTTTGTTTTTCTGGAATTTGGAATTGGGGGAGGGTGGTCAAAGAAAAATAAGCGTTCTCCCAAAATAGATTATCTGATTGGTGAGACGGCAGAACAGTCATAGAGTACATGTTGGACCGTCTCATCTTCTTGTTGACAGTCTCTCCAGAGAGATGTCTAGCCTACTCTCATATTGTATAGATGTTTCCTTAGCGAACAGTGTCCAATCTGAATTCGCGTTATAAAACGTAGATTCCTTCTGGACAATGCCAGGTAGTCCATTGCTGTGTTCTTGTTGGGATATTTTAGTAGTTCCCTAGCAAGCTGGCAGCTACCTGCTTCATCCCACAGCTTCTTAAATTCATTTTGTTTCTCCAATTGAAGGAGTCTTTTTCTATCAGGTCCTGCAAATCGTACACATCTAAATTTCTCTAAATGTCTCATAAACTACAAAAGATGGATACTTCAAATATTACGTAATGTTTATTGCATAGCTCACTAAAAGTGAGTATTTGCTAATTCTAGCTGGGTACACAGTGCATTTTTGTCAAACAATTTGTGTTAGAAATGAAATTTCGCCATGATTAAGCAGTGGTATCCTTTTATAATCTAATAGTGAGTTGATTCTATGTAGCACTCACCAAATACTCAAGGTACATTTTGCATTCTGTGATCGATGTCTTGAATCATTGTGTCGCATGATACCTGCTGATAGTCTATCAGTAATAATGAGTTTTTGGTGTTACCAACTAAAATAGTTTATGCCCCATTCGGCAGAATTTGTTGATGTAGATAATATTATCCTTAAAATATTTTTTCGAACGCTTTTGTCATGTCAAAACAATAAATAGAATAAAGGAAATGATGATAATTTGTCAAGTACCATACCATTGCCAAGTGGATTGAAATAACTGCCCAAATTGTAAACTACATGCAATAGTAGAGGAGAACGAGAAAGTTACAAAGTTAACACAATGTTCTGAACAAAAAGAAATTTCTAGAAGTATATAAATAATAAATGGGCGAAAATTCTCAAGATGCTTACATTGTACAAGCAATGGGCAAATACACGAGTACTGTAACATTATATTTGCTTGCTTAAAAGTTACACAATAGATGGGGGACCGTAGCTCAGTGTGTTAAAGCGTCTGGCTAGCAAACTGATCGAACGAAAATATATGCGCCTCATCTCAAATTCTGAAAGGTACACCTCCCTCAGAGACCTCTACGAACGCTGCAACGACATAACCCCGATAGCCGACTACGTCCAGCGCATCTCCCAAAACTTCTACTCATTCAAACTGGGCGATAGTCCGCTAACAAGACACATTACACAAATTAGACAGCATAATGCCCCATTTCGGATTAAACACCCCTTACCATACCAGACGTTACCGATTTTCCGGCAGCCACTCTAGCCAAACTTTCACCTACTATACCTTCCCTGTTACTATCTACCTTTCACTGATATTTCATACCTTTCATCGACTTTAATTCTTTCCTGTCCCCCTCTTCTTTTGTTTTTGTACTTTTTGTTTGTTGTTCCTTCGTTTCTGTTTGTACCTTTTTGTCTGTAAATTCATTCTTCTCTCATTAACCTTGTAACAGTTTCCAAATTTTTTATACCAAAACAATTCAAAATTTAGAATCACAGTTTAGGCCAGCCTTGCGCAGCCCGTCGCTGGAACAATTCGCGGATGGCACTCCGTACAAGTTATGGTGTCAGCGAAAAGTGCCAAAATTAAACAAAGTGCAGTGCGCAAACGGGTAAAACCGAGTGATAGTTTTAATCTTTGTTAAGCTTTACTTTTTAAGCCTTTTTATACAATATTACTTATTTTAATTCACCTTGTGGTGAAAGGAGTTTTGAGTTTTTATATTTACATTTTTTACTTACGCCAAACCAGCCCCGCCTCGGCCCGACCTTGCGATGCGCCATCGCGTCAACGCGGTGGTCGCAGGGTCGGTCCCGGGACGGGTTCTGGGGAGGCAGTTTTTTGTACTCAGTTTACCATGAATAAAGTTGTTTTGAATTGAATTGGCTAGCAAACTGAGTTGCCTAGCGAAGTGGGTTCGATTCCCGCAAGGAGAAATAATTTTTTATTTAAAAAATTGCTCCTTGAGATCTTCCAGGGGGTTACTTCGGTAACTTGAGAGGCGGTTAAGAAAACGTTTTAAGATCTTTTATAAAAGTTTTATTCTTGTTTTAAATATATGGTAAGTGGTTACTCTAGATATATATTCTAAATTTAACTGCTAATCTACTCGAAAACATTTAGTATTCAAAAATGGCGCCAGCGCATATTTTATAATTAAAAACATATTGACTATGAATGTGTGTTTACAAGGATGGATCAAAATAGGAAAAAAAATGATGGATTTACTTGTGGCGTAATATTTAACGGGTTTTAGAAAATTACATTTTAGTGGCATAATGGAAATATAAAAATGATCTATTCAAGACATATACACAGGTCTAATAAGAAATCATTCACAAAAGTAGATTCTTCTTTCTGGGTCACCAGCTTCCAAATGTTAATGAAGTTCATATTTGAAAGATTGATATTTATTTTTCAGTAAAATTTTTCCTGTTTAAATAATAAATCTGGTTTAAACCTGACGTGATAAAGTCCAACATAATAAACTTATCTCAATCCTACGTGAATCAGAAATTGACGATATAGGGACACATAGATAATATCAAAGCTGTGCTTGCAACAAAAGTCCATCGTTCGAGTCGAAAATGAAATATTAGAATAGTTTTTAACATAGGGAGAGGAGTACATCAGGGTTCTATACTGTCGCCTCTTCTATTCAAAGTGTACTCAGAAATGAATAATATAGAAGATGAACTTGTAATAAACCAATAAACGGAGAAATAATAAATAACCTGAGATATGCGGATGATGCCCTACTGCTGAGGGATTTCAGAGAGTTATAGACCGTGTAGTGACTGCATGCAATAGATATGAAAATAATCTGTAAGTAAATTCAAACATTAAGTATCAGTAAAAATAACTTCGACAATCTACAGTTTACTGTCAACAATGTGGCTCTCACAGTGAGCGAGACAGTTACATACCTAGCTGATCTCATAAACGTTTTTCTAAGACACGACACTTTTGCATGTTTAAATATAATCCAAAATCACAACTTGTGGATAAATGTTTCACTCTTACCACCCAATCCGTGGTAGATTTGGCTATTTTATTATATAACAACGTACATAATTTACCAAAAACCATTTTCTACACATACATGCGCAGTCGTGTGCGCAAACCACAAATACTACAAAGATAATTTCTGATAAAGCCGATTATTATCACATAATTTATAGTATAAGAAATGATTCAAACAACCTCTAATGTAAATACAATATTAAGATGCAAGATTGTTTCAATTAAAAAATCACTCGTACTATAAATAAAATTTTTATCAGTGTGGAATGTGGATATATGTACAATTAAAATAAAAAAATTAAAAATATGTATTTGTTGCCTACAAGAAATTTGTTTTAATAATTAATATATTTGCCCATATTGCTGTAATAAAATATATTTTGTTAATAAAGAAAATTCAGTCTATTAAATTAAGCAACAATTTCTCCTGTTCCTCCGAAAATAACACAATTTTACTTAAAGGCACGTAAACAAACAAGAAACATAAAATACCTCTAAAGTTTAATTAGCAATCCCTAACTTTCATCTAAGTTTCTTCATAAAATACAAGATTGTATGGATATTGTGAATTTTTACGAAGCATATAATTAAAAAGAACGAGGGAGTGCTTTTAGACATTCCATTCTACCCTTTCTATCGTAAACTCATTAATATTGTAAGGCGATTAGAGGCAGCACCTCTCCAAAGCCAACTTGATGTCGTAGCCGTAAAAGCTACTGCATATGAAATACCTATCATCTTTGTGGGGAGTAATTTAAGGTTCAACTGCCGCGCTTTATCCTTCATTGGTAGATTCCACATCGATTATTTAATATAAATTAACTAGGGAATATCTGGAAATCATGGCATACCTGAACAATTAAGGTATGGGGGTAACATTACATAAATAGGTTTTTGCGGAATGCATACCTTACGGCATTTAACCCATTATTAATTTACCCCAATATTTTACGGACCATATCGATTCAACAATATTAAGGTTATATAGGGGATGAAGTAAATAACTATTTCTATCAGAATGCCATTGACATCAGCGGGGGTACTTTTTACTGGGGTTGGTTACTACACCTAAACCAATTATATTTAATATAACTTAAGGATAATAATTTCCTACGATTCTAATTATTCTAATTACGTCTCATATTGTCAGTTAGGAATTTATCATAGATAGTTTGTCGAGTTAACCCAATTTTCAGAATAAGGTATATTTTATTTATCATTAAAATTCGATACAATATACAAAATAAAAATATAGTATAAACAGTTGCGACGCCAATGAACACCATGATATGTGGGACAGTACAAAAAAGTAAATACTAGAGGTGAGCACCTTTTTGAATATTTTTGGACAAGAAATATCGACATTATCAATAAGGGTAATAAACCCATCTTTATAAATACTGTTAGAAAAGAAGTTGGAAACGTAACCATTGCGGATCCATTTATAACTGATTCAATAAGAAACAGGCATGTTGCAGATGAACCCTCTATGTCAGATCATAGGCATATTCGATTTGACTTAGAGGCGATATAGCAACCTTCGGGGAATGTAGACAGTCTGACTGGGGTATCTATAAAGAATACTTAAGGATGGAGGTCGAAGATATCGCACACTTCATCGACACAATAGAGGAATTAGATATACCCTCATATCGACTACAAAATGTCATAACTTCGTGTTATTAAAAATAGTTATTCCATTAAAGAAAAGGCAATCCAAAGAGGATGTACTCTGGTGAAATAGGGACCTTATCGTCTCAGGGCTAAGACTAGGAAAACTTTTAATATAGCCAAAATCTCTGAAAACTGGGAGGGCTATAAAAAAGCCCTCACGGAGTACAATAAAGAATTAATAATGCCACAAAGAAGATCATAGGGATAGTTCTATGAAGGGATAGATGAATTAGCCCCAGCAGTCCGTCTACAAAAAGTCTTTGCAAAAGACCACTCGAATGGAGTATTGCTACACAAAAAGCCCATTAGTCAATATGCAGAGAATCGGCAGGAAAATATAACAGTACTTTTACGCATTAACTCCCTAGGCACCCGCATAATTGAACGTGTATTACCACAGACCTATTTGGATGAGAATGCATACGGTCCAATCAGAGAACGAAGATAAGCTAACTTGAAATTCACCCCTAACAAAATTAAAGGGAGGTATCTACCCCCAAGCCTATTAAATCACCAGGCGGAGATGGAATTCTGCCCTACTGCAATTGAGGAACTTATTCCATGCCTGAGAAGCATATTCAAGCAAATTACATTCTTGGGTATATCTTCAAATCTGGAGGGAAGCCAAGGTGGGGCTTATCCTAAAAAATAACAGCAGGCGTCCCATCAGACAAGTATAAATCATATGGCGACATTAGCTTAACTTCATTTATCCTAAAAACAATGGAGGAAATACGAGAGCAACATATGAGAAGTGAAATCCTTACACCAACACCGCTTCACCCAAAACAATTTGCCTATCAACCTGGCAAATCAACAACAAAGTGCTCTACATGACCTGGTCAAAGACATTGAAAATACTTTATGGCAAAGGAGGTGGCTATGTGTGCTTTCATACTACAGCAGGTTGTCCACAAGTTGGATCATCCAGTGGTATCAATGGTGGTCGATGATTTCCTCCATAAATTGAGTAATTGTTGCGTCAAAATTCTGGGCTATGCTGATGACCTGGTCGTGACTGTGACAGGTCGATATAAGGATATGATCTCAATTTCCTTAAAATATAACATCCACATGATGCTAGTGTCAACCCAAGCAAAACAGTTATTGAGCTATTCACCAAAAGGAGAACACTAAATTTGAGATGTCCTCCATTGAATAGAACAATGCTGAACCTGGCCAGTGGGGTTAAGTATCTAAGAGTAATCCCAAAAATTGAACTAAATCTTGCATTTGTAAAGGAGGACACAAAAGCAACGGTAATTATTTAGGTGTGCCCTAGGCTGTTTGATACGACTTGGGCTCTGAAGCCGAAAATGATACATTTGTCCTATCTTTCGATTGTCAGGCCCATGGTAACATAGGCATCATGCGTTTTCGTGGCTAAAAACGGAAGAAAAATTAGCACGAGGAAAGTTGCAGAAATTGCAACTCTTTCTCTGCTTAGGGACTACAGGAGCGAAGCAGCCGTGGAGACAAAGCTCGACCTACTCTACTGCATTCGCATGTGAGGAGGGAGGTGGCGCTGCATCAGGGACTTAAAGTCAAACCAGACGATCTGGTTGATCACTTAAAGATTTAGGAGCTTATCCATTTTGAGTCCACCAAACCCACTGACTCAATGCTAGTGAGGATGGACTTTGACCTGCCCCTCTGTGGTGCTGATTGAAAGTCTTCAAACGAGCAGGATCAAAGTACTGTGATTGGATCACTCATCTGGTACACAGATGGATCTAAGTTTGCTGGCGGGGTAGATGCGGGCATAGCAGGACTTAAATGCAGGCTATCCAGAGTCCTTGGCAACACCCCAACCATCTTCCAGGCAGAAATTTACACTATAAGCCTGTGTCCAGGAATGCCCAAATAAAGGAATTAAAGGCTCAATTTTCCTATATTACGAGTCTAAAATTGTCTGGAATGTAGACAGTCTCTGAAGCAACTGACTATTAACAATAATTCAAATGTGCTTTTAGAGGGCGGAATATTAAACATAATATCCTAGGGATCTCCTTTAAGTAGGATCAGTCTTTCGGCTGGTGTTTGTTGCAATCGAAGCATTAGCATTTTGATGGCAATATGCAATTATTACACTTAACGCGCCAGATTTGTAACTTTGGTTGCAGTCTGGTTACTTTCCTTATAGTAAAATAAGGATTTATAGAGGAGTTTGCGACTAAAATATTATGTTTAATATTAACAATAAGTTTAACTTTATGTGGGTTCGAGGGCATGATATGCGGGAATACAAGGAAACGAATTAGATGACAGCCCTTGCGAGAAAAAAGCGCTGAAGTACCATTTTTTGGACCTGCGCCCTATTTGTGACTTATCCAAAGGTTACATAACGGAGGATATCAAAAAATAGGAAAAAGAACAGAGGTACTCCAGGCCAAAGACTTATTAGGCAAAGAATTCCACAAGGCTTCTCCAAATTGAAAGGTCCGAATTAAGGCTGATTAAAGGCCACTATACCTTGATATTATAACGTTTCCGTTACAGCTTAACGTTCACTATCGCAACGCCTATTACGTTTCCGTCGCAGCTTAGTGGTAACCAACAACTATCGTGCTCATATAACTAACAGTAGAGTAAAATCCAGGGTTCAAATAAAAGTCAAGGACTGCATTATCAATTTAACAATATTTATTAACAGATTAAAATGAATGATAACATAAAACGGTGATGTTTATTTACAGACTTGAATATTATCATACGAAACCTTAATGCTACCGAAGGTTACAAAGAACCATTGGTAACGGAACTAGCACCCTTTACCGAGAAACTAAATGAATTTATAGACAGTTCTTATTTCAGAAACGACGAATTGCGATGAACGGTCGTATAAAGAATTTGCCGTTCGTTTACTTCAATGATCTATTTACAATTGTTTATCAACTGTGACATATGATACTTTGATAATTGAACATTGACAACTATTATGTCTGTAACTTTGACAACTACTATGACACCTGTCACTTTGACCGTTACTTTGACATGTGTCGCTTTGACAGTTACCATGACATCTGTCACTTTGGCAACTACTATAACATATATCACTTTTGACAGCTAATATTACTTTGACAGTTACTATGGCATCTGTCACTTTAACAACTACTGTTACTATCGTCAGCATGGTCACACTCGACAGCTGGGACTTAACTAATAAAGGTTGTTATTTGTAATCTCAGGCATGAAAACAAATACCCACACCTGGGAAACTAGCCGGTCGTTTATCGATCGTAGTTATTATTACAGTTACAACAACCTAATATCCAGCAAGCGTTTCTCACAAAATCTTATACCACCTGCCGGGCTATTGGCCCGACGTTGACGCACCCCACAAATCGGGCACTCAATTCCATAAACAGTACGAGCAAAAGATGTTGACGGTCGTACATAGGGCTCTTCCATACAGGGCGCGATCCAAACGCTTGCGATCTTATCACATTTGTACTCAGTACTTTCGCAAAACAGATAAATAGACTTATCGACCACGACGCTTACATTTCGGCAAATTTATTTATTGCCATTTCTGGCCAGGATGTTAATCTACACTTAATGACAGTTTCCATCAAATGAGTAAGAACAATATTGAATTATAGGTAATCAAATCTTTTGTTTTCTTGTGTGACATAATTGGAATTGCTAATAATACACCTTGAAGCCCTTTTTTCCATTCAGTGGTCTATTTAGTGTTTTAATTTTTGAAAAAGTGTAGAAGTAAAACCAATTGAATGTCCCCTCCACACAGAACGCGATCAGCGTTCGCGTTCCACTGAGATCGTCACGATCTAGCTCCCCACATCAAAATGTGAAAGCCACAGACAAACAAGAATGATATGAGCAGACATAAACGAAAGTTTAAAAGAAGCGTTGAAATAAAAAAGTAACATGATGGATTAAATATACAGACACCCCAAGTATGTAAAATTATATAAATTGTGTGTGTATATACGTGCATGTGTGTGTGTGCGCATGAGTGTATATATAAAGTGTGTCTACGGCAAAGCGGTATTATATTTCTGAGCGGGACATCGAAAAATTTTATGAGAAAAACTTACTTAGAATTTAAAAAATATGACGTTGCACCAAATTTGATAACAATTTTATTATTTTATTGTAAGGTTTTTTAATATTATAAGATAAACATTTTCCTGCAAAGTTGATATTTTTAAAGCATTTTTCTTGCACAAAGATGGATTAGTATTGTTCTTGTTTCTGTAATTATCTGAATAAAACAACATTCATCTTTAGACCGACTATATTCTGTCTGTTAACACATACAGCAAGTACAAAACAATATAAAATAAATATATAAAAACTCATAAAATAAACAGGAGCGTATGCTACATATAAGAAAATAAAATAGTCATTTTACATATGAATAATAACCATTACAGTTTCCTTGGTATATTTTTCTCGAAACATTAAAATTTTATGAATAAAAATCTGCATATAGATGTAGTTATCAAAAAATACTTCAGTAAACAGTTATGTTACGAGGTTTTAGCGCATTTTTTTTAATAATAGCCATTTTCTTCAAATATAGCACACATTCCAGTAAACACAAATACGTACCAGATATATAATTGGTGCATAATTATGTTTATGTAACAAGTGCAAATCACTTTTTATTATTAATATTGAAATTTTTATAATGAAATTACCGTATACTTGTGCTCACGTACGTATAATACCGAAAATGATGGGAAAAAGCGCGCATGTATGTACCAAAAATGATAAAAATCGGCTAAATTAAAAAAAAGTTATTTTCTAGTTACATCACGTGAAAATACATAAGAATGGGGAAAGAGTTTTGAAAATTTTGTGGAATTTTGACTAAAGATAGAATTGCTGCCAAACTGTTAGATACGTTTTGATAAAATTTGACAGACTGTTTCTTGGTTATATAGATTAGTTTCGTCTAAAATTTCATCAAATTCAGGTTTAATTTTGGCGAAGTTAGCCGTAATTCAATTTTTTACGTTTTTTCATTATACTTATATACATATCGTGGGAGGCGGAGAACCGACTTTCACGAAATTTGAACTGAAGGTTCCTTGATCATCTACAATAAAAGGGTCCCGTGCTCGTTTTTTAACTAGCATTTTTCGCGAAAAAAAAGGGTTCCCCTACCTACTCGAAGCGGAAAACTCAGGGTATGCTTAGATTCACCAAAACAAACTTATTTTTTTTATGTCGCATTGATCCATGTAAAATTTTCTCTGAAAATCTAATTTTACTCCACTAGTATAAACAGTCACAACAAAAGTAAAACCTTTTTGGTAAAACACAATAGGCCAATCAAAACTAAATGAAGATTGATAAGCAAAGACATTTCTGATGATAACACTTGAGTGGTGTTATTTTATTTTCACTATTGACAGCAGTACGGAGTATAACCAGTGCCATAACTAAAACATCAAAATTGAATATTACAAACACAACAAATATTTTCATTACAAAGTAATAAATTTGTTTGTGAAGAAAATCTCTATTTGCTTGTAAAGGAACATCTAGAGTAAACTGAGCTATATTTTAAGATAATTTACGTATTATCTAGATACAAATAAATATGGATTTTGATACCTTCAGGGGTATTGTAAAATATGTGCAATGCATTTGTCAGACGTGTTTATATGTCAGGATTACTCAGGCAAGCTTCCTTTCATACATGGCAAACATATGTGTGTTTACTGGGATGGTACCAGAGATAAAGATGGGCAGTGCCTCCTAAAAGTTCAAGATTATAAAGATAGTCCACAGGTGGGCAATATTTTGGCCCATTATTGTCCCAATAATAAATATGTCTTTCGCGAAAATTAACCGAACATGTTTTTAAATATTAATTTTGGTAAATCTTACAGTTACCTAAATGACGTATAAAATCTTTAATATCCTACGTAATAAATTTTTCGGGAAGAAAACATAAGTTTTTAAAAACAATTAGTTTCAACATAAATGAATTCTTTCCATACATTTGCCGTCCCCTGTGTATGACTTTAATTTCATGTGTATAAATGTAAGTGTGTAGTCAATTTTGAGGCCAAAGCTAAGGCCATTATATTTCTTAGGAAGTTTATATACGGCCGCGTCGAGACGTTAGTCTCCACATACCCATTAACTCACTCTTACACCATCCTTTATTTCAAAACCTATTCTTTCCAATTCTTGCTAACTCATTCTCAGCACTTCTTTTTTGTTCTTAGCACCACTGGGAATTTTTCAAACAAAGTTCATATTATACTTTCATTAAGATATTTCTTTCTCGTTATATCAGACTCTTTGAGTCTTATAAAATGCTAAAACTATTAGAAAACATATCTCTAGAAAACACACGAATATTGTGGCAAAAAATAAACTAATACATCTCGGTGTTTCTTGTGGTGAAAATGCTAAAAATTATTGAGTTTTCAATTTTTTTCATAATATCAACTATTCAGTTTAGTAAAGGTAAAATGTAATCTTTACTTTTAGCGCAGTATTCACGTTGTAAAATTATGCCCTTGAAGAATTTTAACAATTTCAGCACTGCAAAATTTAATTACAACCACCATTTGCGTTAATCAATTACTATTTCCTTTATCATACATATATAAGTGTTTTATTTTAGGTTTATGTTTATACAAATAGATAAGTATCCCTGTCTGTGTAAATGACCAAAACAATAGATACAGTAGGAGTAATCTATGCAAATTTTTGCAATACAAGGAATCGTCTGGAACTATATTATTGAAATGCATGATTAAATTAGTAGAAGTTGTAGAAAACAATATGTTATAATGCCATCTCATCGTAACATATTATTATTAACAATTTATTTTTTGAAGCACGTTATTTCAGCTTTCTTGTTGAATAATTTCGGTTTTATTCATATCAGAAAATAAAGATATAAATTTATTCGCAATTAAATTTCGAATAAAACGAGGACGTAGAATTTTAAGTTACAAGAAGAATAAATACATGACTTATGGCCTATTTGTAGAGTTTTTTTTTAAGAAATATATAAATTATTACAAACTAATAGTAGAGTCAAATTGGGATTTTAATATGAATTATCTGGTTAGGACAATTCTTTTATTTTACGTATTTAGGGGTTGAAGTTTATAACCACTTTTATACCTAGTTGTATATAGTGGTTTCCAATGCGTACGGCAGCTGTTTTTTGTGTGAGAGCATAGGGCTATGAGTTCGGAGTATGAATTAAGAGAGGGCGCCATTTGCCTGCTGAAAAATCTCTTTAGAAATTGTTCCCAGCCAAGAAGGCAAAAGTAATTAAAAAATTATGATTACTTATTTAAAAAGAAACAATAGCAAAGCAAATTACCAAACAAATGCAAATATCAAAACAGGATTTCTATAAAAAGAACATTTATTATAATACAATATGTACACACAGGCTAGAGAGGTTTAGTTTAATTCTTAACCTTAATGCTAATAATCAATAAAAAGTGAACAATACGTAATAGCGTGGAAATAATGTTTATACAAGAGCATCGTGTATCTATGATGTTAAATCATTCAGAGTTTGCATGGCCATACTTTGCCTTACAAGGATTATATAAAAAAATACACAAACATGATTTGCTCATGCTATGGATTCCATAGCTCAAATTAAAAATGAAATTCAAAATATATGGTAGAATTGACGCGAAAGTTTTTAAGTCAATGACAAAATTAAGTAAATAAATGATATTAAGATTCATGATAAAAAGGAAAATAAAATCTGTCCAACAAAAGACTTGTTCCAGCAAAAAGATTTGCTCCAGCAAAATCTGCTCCAGCACTGATATGAAGCTCGTCTGCAGCATGGCTAGGATGTCCCTGCGGTACAACTATGACGGTCCCTGACGTTTATAGTTAGAGCTCCACTGGTTACACGTGATTTCATACATATAGTTGCAGGCTGATACTTAGGCAGATTGCACAAATTTACTCTAAACGTAGATTAACAAAAAAAAAAAAAAAAAATAGCCAGTCTAGTCCCACACTCCCTATAAGTAGAGAGTAGCATATGAATTTTATTTAAAAAATACCAAAAAACTCAGGAGGCCTCTCCTTGACCAACTCTGTGACGTGATTTTGTCAAACATTGACTATCACGCGCGGCAGCTCTTTTAGTCGTGGCTGGGTCGCGGGTTCGTGTTTAGAGGTTTTACCTTGGTGTACTTACCTGATATTATGTGGTCTAGTTGTGGCTATTGCCTTAAGGGCGTCAGTCGAAAAAAGCGACGAGGAAGGGAGTGATAAGGAGTTCAAGAAATAACTTTTATGCAAACAATATATTTCTTTTACAATTACTTTAATGAGTTTCTCAAGTATGAAAATATAATAAAATGCAGAACAAATATAAATAAATAATTAAATGGGTAAATATAACACAAATGACACGAAACTGATATTTACTGCCGGAGTAAAAAGTTAAAAAGGCGAACGTGGCCCTGAGCTGAACCTGCGTTGCGTGTCTGAGGAACGCACCCTCAAACTGTCAGCTGGCGTATGCCTGCTTGTTGACAAGATCTGCTGTACAGTATTAACAAAAAACGTCCATGTGCAATATAATTACTAATGTGCAGCGAAATAAACAGTAAGTGATTAAATTTTACTAAGCACTGTGGCACAAATTAAGTAATCGCCAACGTCTTTTCGTAACTCAAACTAAAGTAGTATGTTTATTTCAGATTTAACAGACATATATTGTTTTTACTCACGAACAGCTGTTTTATGAGCTTACACGAGTTGCTAAGAAATGTATTTTATAAATGAATGGCATAAATTTATCACACTAATAAGAATGCGATGATCTAGTCGACGTTGCGATTACGAAGTAGCCGAATGCAGGCTTCTCTCAGTTGGGAGGTATAGACAAAGGAATGAAATGATTTACTTTTTACTCAGCGCAGTCACGTCGCCGTGTAGCCCAAGAAATGTTGCGGGAATGGCAAATCAGATACGGATCCAGGAACAACAAGCAAAATCTTTAGGTTGCAGGTGCATCGGAAATTCCTCGACGAGGTGCCCCTTGTACACTTTTGAGCTGGTATTTCAGGCTGGGGTGAAGTGAAACGTTCTAGGTGGCAAAGGTAAGTATACACTGCCCCTTATGCTGACGGTGTCTAACGGCGTTGACAAATGACTTTCTAAAATTTTCCTTGAAGGTAGGTGATATAAGAAATTGCCTTCTTTGCAATTAGTGATAAAATACAGAGACCCAAAAGAAAGAAAATACCTAAAATGATATTTTACCAATCAATGCCTAGGTTGAAAAGCGGCAAAAAGCATGGTCACTTACCCCAGGTGTTCTGAGGTTTTTTGCCAACAAAATCAGGAGAGAAAATGCCAGAGGAAATCCAGGAGCTAAAATGGCTACCCGCTTTTTATTTCTCCCCTAACTTTTTGTCAACGAAAACTGTGAGCTGCTTATTCAGTGATTTTAAAATCTTGTCAACTGTCAAACACCATCAAAACATAAACAGCTTAATCTTTAGTTATATTCTTCCAGCCTTGTTAAGCAAATCAAGAGTATAGTCTATACGACCAGAATTGAAACTGTATAAAAACTAAAAGCCGGCAAAAACAGTCGGCATCTCTTGCGGAGGTAAATAGAAATGATTGTCATAAGAAAAACAATAAAGGGATGCCGACTGTTTTTGCCGACTATTAGTTTTTATGCGATTTCAATTCTGGTCGTATACACACTATACTTAATTATTCTAACTATTCATTCCCCCCAAATAATGTATTATCATTATAACCTGACCTAATTTATTTACTTCTGATTCAGGTCCTGGGAAAAACAAACAAGAAATGAAACATAGAACACAAAACGAAGAAGTTAATAAGACGTACACTACATATCTCCAAAACACACGTAACACCACTAATCACAGGAAAAGCCCAAAGAAAAACAGACGCAGAGGTGGACAGTTTACGCTAGGCTAAAACAAAAATATCGAGGTGGTTTGTAACGGGTGGCTAGAGAATCACATGTCAGAGCGCATATTATAACTATATTATATAGTATAGATATATATTATACTGTATAAATAAATGTACATAACTTTCAAAACTGTATATATTTCATTCAGGTGTTTACATTAATTTGTTTTGTCATAAATTAACATAGCTCGTGCTCTCTTGAGCGCAACCCGCCATACACATCTGTCTCCAGCGCAGCATGCATGAGCCAAAACTCTTAGTGGTATTTTAAACCGTAACAACTCGAATATAAAATTCTAATGAGATATCTGATCAAGCCTCCACACGAAAGAAATACTAAACACTGGTTCACAAAATGCCCAAAGTAAACTGGATTGAGCCCAACGGAAAGAGAAACTTCCTTCCTTCGCACACGTGCCCCGGCAAAGACAAGAAATTCGTTATCTTTTCCCCGGAAATCTGACATCTTTCCAGTGCTGCCAGCTAAAATTTTGTTTCAGAAGACTTCCTGTTGCCACTGTTGCCAACTAATGAGGGAATATATTATTTACATAAACGAGAAAACAACCCTTAATGCCAAATTTTTTTAATGATACTAAAGAAATAAACAATGTGAAATTGAATTAATTGTTATAAAACTTGTATCGGTTGATCTTGTTGTTTCATGAGTAATGCAACATTAGGTACACTTGAATGTACACCTGGTTGCATATTCATGGACCCACGAATTTCACAGTAGTATTTTAAAATGCTACAAGTTTAGTTCACAGTCCAGTTTTGCAGTTTCAGCGAGGTCGACGTATTGTTTATTTAAACAATTAAATTTTTTAGAGCATGTTTTTCGTGGGGTTTTTAAGTTATCTCGAAATCTATAACTTCTATTAGACAAACGGAAAAAATGGAAAATGTCTGTTGTACAATAAATTTATATAAACAAGAATTAGTTAAAATAAAAATACTGCAAGATTAGGCATTTTAAACAAATTATCATTCTTTTTGAAGAAAATGGCCAAACTCCAATAAAACTTAGGGAAAATATAGGCCTTACAAAGCTAAATTCAAATCAGACTGGGCATTGAAACAGCTGTAATCTGCAATTGTTGCTAAAATTTTACACCCTTGTGAAATCCTGCCATCAAAACCGAGAAATATGTGCAGTAGCTCGAACTATAACATCTTAAGAATGTTCTAAGAAAACTGACAGAAAATTTCCTTTATTTCTACTTTTGACCATTTCTTTGCATTTCAAAAAAATGTTATAAACGAATTAAATTTTATCATGGCCATTCAAAGAGACTTCAAATATAAAGTATTCATGCAAAACTTAAATGTATATGAAAAGGCGAACAATTTGAGAAAATAAAGTTTTTTCTGTGATGGGTATTTGCCATGATATTTATAATTTTGCATTTTACCACTTTGCTAATGAAAAAAATCAACCTTTTGAGTTGCAATTTGTTCTGATTGTTTACAAATGTCAATATTTTTATTTGCATAAGAGAAAGTTAAAAGAAAAATTAATAATATCAATATGGTTCTAACCAAAATTAAATTCAGCCAAGTCAAGGTCTCAAATTTTTTTTTAACATCAGCCATCCCCCACTACCACCCCCAATACCACCTCCACACTATTAATTATGAAAGGGAATAAAAAAAATTAAAATGTGATTTAGTGTGCATACAAGATCCAATCATCTCAAAAAAATGGGGGCGAGCGTAGGTGCGTCTTTACTATGTACATACTTCGGTATGCGATGTAAAGCAACGACAGGCGCGGTAAGTACTTGGATGGGTGACCATTCCAACGGAAACCGCGTCCTCGCCTCACACATCTTCCAGCGGCTTGTATATCAGTGTATGCGCGGAAGCTATACAACCTTAGGCGAGGGTTTTATAGGAGATATACCATCCTTCGGAGGGGATGTAAAGCCGTCGGTCCCTTGTCTATTAAATGTTAGGCAAGTAAAAGATTCCTACTCGTCTTAAGGGAAGAGGTTCGGCAAAATTCCTGGTTGGGGGTAGCTCGTCTACAGGCGTCGGTGTTAGGCCTCAGTAGCGGAAATAGGCCGACGTTAAATAAATGTTTAAAAAAAAAAAAATCTCAAAAAAATTTTTTGGCGTTAATCATTCCCTCTACCACCCCCATTGCCACATCAACCCTATTATTAAGGGGAGTAAAAAATTAAAATGGGATTTGGTGTGTATAAGAGGACCAAGGGCCTTTAAAATTCATTTTGACATTAGCCACCTGCTCTACCACTTCCATTGCCACCACCACCCTATTATTAAAAGGAGGATAATATTACATTGAGATTTACCGTGTATAAGAATTGGATACAAAATCTGGATGTGGAAGTAGTGATTCCTTGGGCAGCGGTTTTTATATTGACATGAAAGACAATATCTAGCAAATTGTATTTTAACAATCCACAGAACACCACAGAAATTAGACATTCCCCAATTTCAGAAGCCAGGGGCTTGTGCGGGAGGGGGTTACACATTGAAAAAACGCGGACATACAACCCTTTCCTCCGACAGTGCCAGTGCCGGAGCCAGGATTCGAACCCGTTGATGCGATGTCCGTGTGATTAAACGCGATCAATTTAATTAATAGACAAGTTATGTGATGACTTGTTGGCACAATGCTATTTATAATGTGTTGTATGTATGTATATAGTTGTAATAATAATGAATGATTAGGGTGTGGTATAATATGTCACCATAATGGATATATTCATTGTCCTTTATATTTATACTTATATTAAAGTGATCCTCACACCGTCATAAAGACGTTTTCTCTACTAATTTGGCATTTTTCTTAGTGTCACTCACGTTTAATAGCCATACATCACTTTTGTTTAACTTTGGAATATCTTCGAACACTAAAATAGTAGTTTGTGCAGCAAGAGTGGATATGGATAATCCACTCGAGTTGTACAGTATACTTTTTCTACGAGCGGATTAAGAAAAAACTATAAATAATAGTTTCAATCAAATTTTAATATACAAAAGCATCTGCTAAATCTTATGCTCTAGCTGCAAACATTTTATAAAAGCCTCAGTAGCCTAGCGGTTATATGCACCCCACATAATATAGCTACTTTTTTTTGTCATAATATATCTCTAAAATTTTGGCTGCATACAATAATTTCAATAAAATTTTAGGTGGTATACCGTTTATCGATTCTTCACTGGAATCACTCATTTTAAATTATTTTCTAGCTCAAACTGCGCGAATACACACTGACAGTTACTTTGACAGCTTACGCACTAACTTGAATTTTGTAAAACGAATAGTTACCTATGTACTTAATAACGAACTGTGATTGGTCGATTTCATGTCCATCCTAGAACGTATATGAAATATATCCGTTCAGTTAACTGAATGGCCCACTTATCCATTCTACAGACTGTACGGAAAACAGCAAATTTACATAAGGGAGTAGAAAAAATACTTTATTGATAGTTTTTATCGTAGTAATTTTTTACATTTAGGCACAATATGATACTTGTAACTCATAATTATGTTACTTGCTAGCTTATTAACCAAATAATAACAACACAAACAAGAAATTAAGGTAGATTGGCCTGGTAAACAGTACACAAATGATAACGTGTGACGTTACATTTACTAACAAAGACTAAGAAGCAGATTATCATATACATTTGTGTTAGTGTATCTGCTATACAGGTAGGTTCATCATTTCTAACTGACTTGAATCAATAAAGAGAGATATATATACATTTTGTATTGAATCAACGTTGGATTCTTTACATTAAGTCAACATTTTTATAATATTAGATCAATATTGGCCCAGTATTAACGTTCTAGCTTGGATTTTACATAGCAAGAGTTAAATCGCGACATAATATGAATGCATTTTTGAATTTAACTAAACTGAAAGCTTAAAGTATTAAAAAATGTTGAATTCAACGTAACATGGTGATTAAATTTGACCAGTAAAAAAATGTTGCACGTTACAAGTCCGGAAAGATCCTTACTGAACTGGCGGACCGCAAGGCAACGCATGTGTCTCGTCCTGAATCTTGAATTACCATCCAGTATAATATCACTTTCTGGATTCATAACATAGATAACCGTATTAGTAAGAAGTTTTACAAAGTATTATGTACTAAAAAATTGCTCAGATTAACCACTGCTTGGATTATTTCTGGCGTTCCAATATAATTTTCTTTCCTCTGAGGTTTTTAAACCCTCAACCCACTCTCTCAAAATTTTTCACCCATATCAAAATTATTGCAGAAGATTTATTGTGTGATTATATAGCTGCTATTATATTCTTAAATTTTTTTACGCTAAATACTCATATTTTGCTAATTCATGCTTTATTAAACTGACAAGTCAAAGTGACCGCAACTTCATATTTATCGACCTCTAAATATTAGGTATAAAGACAAAATTCACCGTTTCCATAGCATACATTTTATTTATATTTTAAAGGTTATAATGTGTTATCAAAACTGTTATCAGTGTTCTGTAATAATTATCCTGTCAACTGCAGACAATAAGCATTTTACATAATTTAGTAAAATAATATGGGTTCTATCGGCAGTATGATTAACGTTGACGACACCATCGGCAAAATTGCGACTCAGTAGTCATAAAGCATTATCAGTACACATAACAGGAACGCTATGCGGGCCGCTCGTAATCTAATTGATGACAAACTCCTGATTATAATTCACAACCATAGTGCAATATATTCTAAATATTTTATAATCTTAGTATCTTTGTATTGTATGCAAATCAGAACACAAGTAATCTTGATAAGTTCGGGCGTATCATAACATCTGACGGAAAATAATTATGAGCATTTGTATATATTATATTCTTTAACGTTAAAAATAAATGTAATGTAGAAGTTACATTGTTTTATATGCAGATTGTATCACTTTTATCACAAGAATGAATAAACTACACTGTAGTAGTGCTTATTTTTATGTTTTATAAGACTGAACATATATATTTTTTAGAAATGAATGCATGGCAGGAAGTTAAGTGCAGCATATACATGTCCTTTAGTTTAGTAATAACTTTTAATTATAACTCAATTAGACTCTGGGCTTACAACAAAGTCACCGATGCAAAGCTGTCCAAAAAGATTGGAAGGCCTCTGATATCACAAAGATAAATCTTATTTAACATGGAGGTCATCAGTCTACAGGTTTATATCGATCACAGAAAAAAGTTACAAGATTCAAAAATTACAATCCAGTCGCACTTCATGCGACATAATCTACAACAACTAAGTAAGGTGTAAATTTTATCCGACAATGCCAGGTATTATATATAAATCACAATTTTGTAACAAAGGACTAAAAATTTAAAAATTTCTTCAGTTACTTACGCCATGCTCTACAAAAACAATTTAAACACAAATTCTGGAAACTTAAAATCTATCACGTTCATGTACCAAGTTCCTGGAATCACAAAATCCTTAGAAGGCTGCTTTTAAAGTGACTTATCAATTGTTCACCTCTTGTGCAAAAAAATTAAGACGCGGACACAAAGAGATTACTAAGCCAATTCGTCACCCACCTGTCCCACCCTCCTATATTTAGAGTAACCAAATCATATCTAGTATATCCTGAGACTTGTCCGGAATCACGAAATATCTTTATTGTTCATTGCATGGCTCAATTTTAAAATTAAAGTTGTACAGATCTGAACCTTCCTCGAGATATACTCTACATGACAGTGAAAACCACACCAAAAGACATCTACTGTTCTCGAATATAGACTGAAGGAACAGGCGCCTAGATGGAAGTGATATAATACGAAGATATTATTACATGTGGACAATTAGAGGTCTACATCTGTACACCTCCAGTTGTCTATCTCGAGACTCTCTAGTCTAAGTTTGTCTACTAACCATTTTTTGAACAACTGTGATAATGACGCGGCAAACACGTGATATTGAGATTTTTTTTTATCTGCTCTATTTTTCAATTACGTATCATATGTAAGCTATATACGCAGTTATATACGATATTGTTGTATATTGTTTTTTATCTTAGGCACCGGAATCAAATAATAAAATATATTGCGGAGTTCCACAAGAGTCTATTTTTGGCCTAATTCTCTTCTTGCTATATATTAACAACATATTAATGACTGTTAATATATCTGGAAACTTTACGTATTTTAATGATGACACTAACATTTTATGACAAAATATTTGAGTTAATAAATTTCGATATTTCTTAAACCAAAGAAAGTGTGAATCAAGTTACCACAGCACCGCCAAAAATTAACTTCGTTATTTTAGACAAATACCTTTTCATAGAGGGTTCTATGCAGCCCTTAACTTTCGATTCGCTGTTGCAATCTACGATGCTCATGAAATGCCATCTTTTCTTTTTCCACTGCGATATGTATAGTTTTTCAGCTACCGGTGTTTAATTCTTAGATATTACTTAATTTTAACGACGAACCATCCTCCTGTTCAAAAAATTAATGGAGTGGAAATAATTAGACAAAAAAATCACCCGGTCGAACACCATAATAATGACCTTCATTTTTAATAAGGCAATTGATTTGTACGTATTATTTGAGATGACTATGTATATTAATATTCATATCTGTATTGCCAATGTCCTAGAATCAGGTGAATACTCCGCATGTAATAAGAACGTATTATAACATTTTGCTATATATCAGAAGCGCCTTTGTTTTTATAATTGGAATTACTGATGCAATTCTCAACAATGAAGGAAATTATCCTTGCTTAGATAAATTTATTATGTAAACTAGTGGGTTTACATTGTTTTCTGAAACATTTTTAAATAATTTGATGGGAATACCGTTCATTTATTTATTACTTTTATTTTTCAATTGAGAAATAAATTTTAGAACACCCTCTCTGTCAGTAATTGCAAAAAAGATTAATTTTGTATTGGCTAGTAAAACTACGGAATTTTTAGAAGAAAATATGCTGTAATAATTCTTAAAGTACTGTGCATTTGTTATATATTTGAAAAGTAATCTTCGACAGTGCAGTATTGATTTTCGTTTTTAGCGCAATTATTTCATTTTCTTTATTTCTGCCTGTTTACCCATTAACTATTTGTCAGATTTCTTAGGTTTGTTTAACAATATTTCAATGACGTTATCATAGTATTCTTTTTAGTTTTTTGAACTTGCGTTTTATACACGCGTCCGTTATATTGTTAGTATTTTTTTGTAATCCGAAAAGAATCTTTAGGTTTTTACTTTAACAGTTATTTTGCTTGTTATCCACGATTGCTGTTGATCTTTTCGATTGCATTTTTTGTTATGTACTTTAGAGAACACGTACTATTCATTGACCAAGTTAGTATTTCTATGAATCTGTTGAAAATTACATTAGTATATTTGTTATGTATTATATATGTCTGAATAACTAACAATATCTAAGAAGCATTTTAAATCTTATAAATTATAATATGTAAATTTCAGTACTTGTATTTTTTTCATCTTTTTGTTCTTTTGATATCGTCAAATTAAAATAATAAGAGCTTATACGGTGGTCTACTATATTAGCTGTATTACAATTGTGTTATATTGGCTATTGTCCAAGATGTACTTTAAGTTCATTAGCAATTTCTTATACCTATTCTCTGTTAAATAATATATGTTTATGTCTCCACAGACAAGTACAATATTTGATGTTTTACCGCAGTAATTTAGAATATCCAAAAACAAAGAAAAAAAACCATAATTCCCATCTGACGGCCTATGAATAGTTATCACACAGCATTCATATTCAAGTTTTATTGCCCACCATTCAAAGTGAAGCTCAAAGGAATAGTGTTCCACTTTTACCTCTTTCACTTTGGGGACCTGATCAGACTGTCATACAAAGATGTTCAGATGTTCCACCGTGAATGTGGCTTTCTCTTCAATCGTTTGCAGCCAGTTTGTAGCGCCTTGGTACCATCGTAACTACTATCAGTTTTATTGTACCAATGCTCTAAAATACTAATTATTTAAGGGAACGTATTCTAAAAACACTTCAATTTTTCTTATCTTATTTGTGATTGATTTGACATTTAATTGTATCATTTTTGCAATTTATCTTGTTTTTGTTTTACAGGTTTATTACTCACAATGTTACTTTTCACAATAGGCTTTTTTGGGACAATCTTGGATATGAAAAACTGACACTATTTTTCGTAGAACAGCTCTTTATTGATTCATTGTGTTCTTGTACATAAATCCGAGAAATGTTTGATACCATGACACTTTCAAACCTAGAGGAATTTCCCCTAGAATTCCCCAATATCTTACATAGCCTACATTCTCAACTTCAGCCGAAAACTTACAAAAAATTCAAAAAGTTGATTTTGAATTTTTGATGAATTTACACGTTTTCTGGTTATTTGAAGCCAAAAAAGTGATTTTTAGAACATGTCTGCTGTCGGTTGTCTGCCGTCCTGTAGTCGAACCTAGAACTTAAACTACTGGATCGATTTTGCTCAAATCTTATTTGCATATCCAGGACGGTTGTACCTCGAAGCGAAATCACAAAGCCGAGCCTAGATGGGGGGAGTTAACCCTTAAAAACCTAGAAGGAAATGCAGAATAATTTCTTTCTCAAAAAACGATTTTGGTAACATCTAACACATAAATATTTCCTTAGTACTTGTATAACATGTCATAATTGGAAGGCTGTGGGGGTGTTAAGTAATTTTTTGCGGTGGTAACAGGAAAGGTTACGCACAACTAAAATCTTCATCTAAGTGGTCGTTACATAAATTTTTAAAAATTATAACAGATAGGCAACTTTCTTCAACGATATTTTATGGAGCGAACTTATCCAATAATAAATTATATCTGGGTTTAAGAAATAGTTGATCACACAAAATAAAGGGGTAAAAATGTGATATAAATCTTCTTCGATAAATGTTTAGAGTCTCCTACGCCACAAGAACCATACAAAACAAAACATTACATGTTGGCAGCTGGTGAAAATCGCATTGAGATTGAAGGTTATGTTTACAAAGCCGAGTAGTGTGAAGTGAACAGGTGATTGTGCAGTGACGCGGCAATACGCGAGGAATATTTGTGTTTATTTTGACATTAGTACGTACAATTTAATCAAAACATGGCAGAGCAGTTACAAACGCCTAGTGAAATGAACTTTAAAGGTAATGTATCTAGCAACTGGAGGCTATGGAAGCTAAATGCAGTGTTACAAAAATTCGACGAGTATTGCAACCCAATAAATAAATCTTGTTTACGAACATTTTAAGTATTTCAAGAGAGACCAGCTAGTGGGTGAAACATTTGATCAGTTCTTAATAGCTCTGAAACAGCTAGCAAGTACTTGTAAGTTTAAGGAAAAAGACGTCATGCTTATGGATAGAATTGTTCTAGATATTAGAGACTCTCGAATTCAGGAAAAATTGCTTTAAAAGTCTGATTTAACCCTTGAAAAAGTGTCTGTGTGTCGTGCTATGGAAAGCAGTTCGGTTAAACAAAGAGAAATTTCGCAGGATTCTAAGACTGAGATTGTGTCAGTGAACGCGATAAACAATAGTGTTGGTGGTAAATCGAGACAAAAACAGTGCAGGACATAAGGGTGTACGGTGTGAACAACAAAGTTATAGTTCTGGGAAAGCTGTAGCTGGGCCAAGTAAATGGATTACAGGACAAATTCCAGGTAACCTATATACATACTGTGGATTAAATCATGTCAAGGGTAAGTGTCCAGGCTTTAATAGATATTGTAGCCGTTGTAAAAGAAAATGATATTATGGAAAATTTTGTACCTATAAAAGTGTTCATGAAATCGCGGAATCCGATTCAGAAAGTGATGAACATTATGAACTTGATTCGAATTATTGTAAAAATAATAATGTTTGAGCTATAACAGAATGTGACTCTCATGATGTGGACATATAAAAACCACCGCGGTGAGTACGATAGACTGGTAAAACCTCAACGTTGCCGGTTGTATTTTAAAACTGAAAGTGGATACTGGTAGTTATGTGAACATTTTAAATTATCGTGATTTTGAGAGGCTTCAAATCAACAAAAATAAAATATATTCAACTTCATCGAAACTTTCGTCTTATTCAGATCATAAAATAGACATTATTGAATAGATAACTCTTAATTGTAAATGTAAAAATGCACAAAAGTATTTGGTATTTTATATTTTACGTTCTGATGGGCTTAGTTCTATTTTCGGTTTTAGTGCTTCACATGATTTGGGAATTATAAAAGACAATGGAGTACTAGAAGTCAATGAATTTTCAAATAATTTAAAATCGATGGATGATATAATCAAGATGTATAAACAAGTGTTTACGGGTATCGGAAAAATTTCTAAAACATACAAAATTAGACTAAAAGACGATGCGATACCACGTGTTTGTGCTTCCAGAAAAAAATCCTTTGGCTTTAAAGAGCGTAGTTAAGGAAAAACTTGATGAACTGGTTGCGGAAAAAATAATTGTGCCTGTAACGGAACCGACAGATTGGGTACATCCCCTTGCTATTGTGTCGAAGGCCAATTGAGATTAGACGGGAATTATTTCAAATTCCAACTCAGAATAGTCTTTTTACGGAGTTAGCAGGTGCTCAATATTTTACCTTGCTTGATGCTTCTTCTGCTTTTTTACAGATACCATTAGACCATGAAAGTTCTTTATTATGTATTATAGCAACACCATTTGGTCGTTATAGGTATCTTCGGCTCCCATATGGACTCTCATCCGCACAAGACATTTTTTAAAGGTTTATTTTTGAAACTTTAGATGGTCCGTCTGCAGTAGTTGCTTACTTCGACGATATTCTTGTTTTTGGGCGTACTTTGCATGAACACATTCAAAATCTTTTTATTTTATTTTTATTTTTTTATTTTATTTTATTTTTACACCATCCAACAGTACTTAAACCAATTAACGGATGGGAACATACAACAATAATTACTATAAATATACAGATAAATAATAATCACGAAATGTCCAAAACAGCATTGGCAACAAAATAAACACAATTCATAATACGATTAATTCGATAAATACACTTTTTTTAAAGACCTGTAATTACAATTGAATATATCCAGACTGTCCTGCAGGTTATTGCAGTTTTCACACATAAAGAAAAGGGGGGAAAATTTTAACATGTTTGACCGCGGAGTACTCAGATAAAATGTACACCAGCGACGAGTCCCGACTCTAGGAATATGGAAGTTAAGTTGCTCTAAAAGTTGGGGACAATCAATTTTGTTATTTATTAATTTATTTAGAAAAATCAAGGACTGCGTTTTTCTACGGTCTTGCAAACTCAATACAGAAAATCTGTTTAATAAGTTCTGCTGAGGTATTCCAACATGAGGGTACTGGCCATCCATTTTAAAAGATAAAAACTTTAAAAAACGCCGTTGAATATTCTCCAAGCTTTCAGCGTGAACGTTATAACCTGGTTGCCATATTACAGCAGCATACTCAAGTTTAGATTTCACAAATGCATTAAAAAGTAGCATTAATACCTGCACGTCGGTGAAACCTTGAGAGTTCCTTATAACAAAACCTAGATTTCTGTAGCCAATCTTAGTAATTTCATTTACATGCAGGGTGAATGATAATTTGTTATCAAATGTAACTCCTAGATCTTTAATCGAGTCCAACCGATTTAAGGTGACATTGTCCAAGATATAATTGAAACAAATAGGTGATATAATTGAAACAAATAGGTACTGATTGACCTTGAACTTGAAAAATCAAAATTTACTGTAATTCAAGTGAAAGTTCTGGGTCATGTAATAAGTGACAAGGGCGTGGCTCCAGATGATATAAAGACGGAGGCTAAATATGAAATGTCCACACAGTAAGAAAGATCTTCTAGACCATAGACCATACGTTCTTAATCATTATTGTTGTATTTCTCGTAAAATATATTGTTCTAATACTACCTTGGTGTCTTATTCTCTTCGATAAATGTTTAGAGTCTCCTACGCTACAAGGACAATACAAAACAAAACATTACAGGGGTAAGGTTATGAGAATTAAATAATTTCTTTCTCTAAAACAGTTGTAAAAATTGTGATCAAATTTGACACATAGATAGTTCCTTACTATCAGTACTCCATGGCATGACTACTTGCTTCTAAAAAAATTTAGGGAGGAGCGTTTCACGAGGTTTGATTTTTAAAGGATTCAATAATTTTTTTTATAAAACCGACTTTTTGATCGAATTCTTCAGATCAGTATAAGATCGCATGACTATTTGTTTCTAAAATATTAAGGGAGAAATAGTGTAAGGGGTGTGGACTAAAAGGCAATGAAATATTTTTTCTCTAAAACGGCTCCAACTATTTTGATCAAATTTATCAGTCACTTAGTACTAGTATGAGATAGCATGACCTATTGCTCCAAAAAAATGCAGGGACCGGTACTGTGGGGGTATGTTTTAATATAATTCAATATTTTTGTTCTAAAACAGTTCTAACGATTTCGTACAAATTTGGCAAATAGATTTGAAATGCAATTTATAACAGCAAAATATATTTACAATTATTTTTATATGCAAGTATCAGGTAGTCTTACCCATTCATAAATGTACAAATTTGGCAAATAGATTTGAAATGCAATTTTTTTTAAACATTTATTTAACGTCGGGCTATTTCCGCTACTGAGGCCTATCACCGACGCCTGTAGACAAGCTACTCCCAACCAGGAATTTTGCCGAACCTCTTCCCTTAAGAAGAATAGGGAACTTTTACTTGCCTAACATTTAATAGACATGGAACCGACGGCTTTATATCCCCGCCGAAGGATGGTATATCACCTACACAACCCTCGCCTAAGGTTGTATAGCTTCCGCGCATACACTGATGTACAAGCAGCTGGAAGATATGTGAGGCGAGGACACGGTTTTCTTTGAAACGGTCGCCCATCCAAGTACTAACCGCGCCTAACGTTGCTTTACATCGCATATTGAGGTATGTACATAGTAAAGACGCATCTACGCTCGCCCCCTTTGAAATGCAATTTATAACAGCAAAATATATGTACAATTATTTTTGTATGCAAGTATCAGGTAGTCTTACCCATTCCTAAATGGGAAAGTTTGTCCGAGTTGTGTTAGACCGATTTTTTCTTTATACTTGTGCTTTTACAAAAATTACGTAAGTGAAGTAAATAAATAATAAACAAAGCAACACATTTTAATACAAACTAAACTTCAACAATCACGTATACAGTGCGATATTTAGAAATAGAAAAAATCAAGAAAAAATGAACAATTAAACAAAATTCTCAAATTAATAAACGACAATATAAATTCTGTATCAACACTATATCTTTAAAATAACAAAATTTGTAATTCTCTTAAGTCACAGGCGCATCAATCAGGATAGAGAAACAATATATTTGCATAAAGGAACCCATGTTGACATATTTACAAACACAACTAAATTCAGCGGTGCTGTTGCTCAACATGTATATGTTAGGGTGTGGATGTCTAGTGCTTTTTTACATATGTTACCGAGTTGGTAGAAGTAGACCAAATGGAGTCACGTGAGAGGGACCACGGCTAGTTGTTGTACCACTCATGAGTTCCAGTCTCATCTGCGGCAGATGGCAATGTCGTAGGGAATGGTCGTTGTGTAAGTGTCTGTGTGTATGTGTCCTGATTGAGTGGTGGAATAGCTAATGCTAAACTCCAGGACGTTAATCTAAATAAAGCGATTAAAAGAACTCGGTTCTAACTTTTTCAAATTTAGACAAGCATGTATATAAAATAAAAAAATAAACACCACAGAAATTAGACAACCCCCAATTCCAGAAGCCAGGGCTTGTGCGGAAGGGGGTTACACATTGAAAAAACGCGGACATACAACCATTTCCTCCGACAGTGCCAGTGCCGGAGCCAGGATTCGAACCCGTGCTACGAGTTTCACGTACATGAACAAATAGATACGTTGGATCTTAATGATTATCAGACATTACGTAACGAAATCACTTGGGCTACTGTAGCGTAGCAGATACCGTAGGCACTGACTTACCCGGAAAGTGATGTACGTGCCTACGATAAAATTTCTCTAGCTCAGACTATCTCAGGGCGTTAAGCCCAAGCTTACGTAAACTATGATAAATTATTAGTTTACAAATCACTGAGTTTTTTTTTTCCATATGTAGTGGTCGCAGACGAAATAATGTCACTTTTTTAAAAAAAATGAAATGCACTATATTGAACAATTTACAAAATTGGTTCTTTAGCATGTAACCTGGTGATGTTCACAAGGTGTGGCAAATTTCACGCTTAAAAAGTTATAACATTCGTAAAATGCCTCGTGTAGCTACACATCGGTTTACAATTTGATCATAAAATTGTCATAGATTCTGCCACAAAGGTTTGATTTAAAGAACCTCCTTAAGTATATGTAAATATATGCATAAAATCTCTAAATATGTACAGGTTAAAATGCCAAAGGTATGAATTGATGTCCAGCGGAACCACTGAAGGTGGTCCCCGGTAAGTAAAAATAAACACAACACAAACACACTTATTCAGGGTGGTACGATACCGAGTCCGGACGTGGAGGAACTGTAGCCCTACGTAGATGTCTTCGGGACACAAGACATGGACCCAAGGATGGGGTTGATGGTAGCCTCACCAGCCCTGGAACCTTCCACTGTGTGTGGATGCCCCGTCCGTGGAACTCTCACTGACGTGTGTAGAAACCCCGTCCGTGGAACCCTCACTGATGTAAAGTTGACACTGTATTTCCCCAGGAAAGCCTTGTGTAATTTAATATCCTGCTTCCGCAGATAAAATTTACTCACAAACACAAAATATTCCGCTAAACGGAACAACAACAGATTGAGGAAATTTTCTTGAGTTGGTTATTCTAAAATCCACCCGGATGCCTTGGATAAAATCAAGGTTCACAGAATAACAACTAACCAACAAGCCAAGCCAAGCCAACCAAAAAAATGGCTGCTTCCGTTTTCCCTGTTGATCACGTGTCACAAATGTGTCGCCCTCCCATGGAGAATAGCGAAATGTGTTACGGACGTGTAGCAGTTGTTATAATGCGGCCCACAAAACGCTAAAGCGTATGGTGGGTCGCATACGCTAGAGGTCCGTAACAACTCCCCCTTTACTAGCTTCTCACCAGAGGATGGATAATTGGTGGGGAGACTTAATATGCACAGGGATGGCTAACCCGCCTCCCAAGTTACCATCAGGCATAACAATGAAAATAAGGAGACTTAAATGCACGAGGATGACTAACTCGTCTCCCAAGTTATCATCAGGCATAACAACAAAAATAATGTCAAAAATAAGGAGACTTAAATGCACGGGGATGGCTAACTCGTCTCCCAAGTTACCATCAGGCATAACAACACAAATATAAAAAAAATACATAGAGAAAAAAAGAGAAGGGAAAAAAAGAACAAAAAACGCATAAGGACTTAACAGCTAGGAAGTAGCTCGCCCCAAGGCTACTCCACCAGCAAAACAATGAGGTACGGGAGTGTTCCCCGTCACACCACGACGACCACCCTTGCTAGACAACGAGGTTAGTCTGAAGCCCAGTAGTGCCTACCCGGGTAATGATAACCAGGCCTAGACCAGGCTACCTCCAAGCAGCACCTCCCAAGCTCGAGCCTCTCCAGACGGATACCTTTAAAGGCAGCTGCCAGCAATGTGAGCGCCCCCAACGAGACGGAGTCCCTCAAGACGCAAGCGCCACACAAAACCATTTTTGGGGACTTTTACCCCTCGCAGGTATAACCACGGTGATGGTATTCGTGCATCCCCCATCACAGAGATCCAACAAAGACACTTCCTCCCGTGAGGCGGAAAGAGGTGAAAACTTACTCAGTGGGTTTCAGCCACCTGAGCAAGACCAATGAACCAGAAAAACAAATGTTACTACCAAATTAACGACAGAAGTGACCTAAAACCATGTTACTAAGACCAACATAAAAAAAAACGAATTCGTCATTGCCTATTCGGATGCCTAAGTACGTCAACGGAACTAACGGACCACAACTAGTTGTCATCGGGAGGGTGTGCTTTCAGATCTTTTATGTGCCACACCGAACGTTTACCGTCAGAACCTTCAAGCTCATAAGTCCATGGTGAGAAAATTTTTCTAATCGTGAAGGGACCCACAAATTTAGGTGCTAACTTTGCCGTGAAGTATTTAGAAGCATCAGACTGGGCGTGAGAACGTCTCCAGACCTTTTGCTTCAAAACGAACTTATCGGGTCGGCGTCTTAGGTTATAATGTTTCTTACTGGATTTATGGGCCTTTAATATTCTACTCTGAACATCCTTATAAATCTTAGCGAAGGCAAGCTTACGGTTTTCAGGGTTTACTACTGGATACTCAGACTCAGAAGGTACGTACTTATCACTGTTGCCATCTAACGAAATTTCACGACCAAAATTGACAAAATTAGGCGTTAGGCCTGTAACCTCATGTTTGGACGATCTAATGGCGAAACCTATTTTCGGCAAAAATTGATCCCAAGCCCTGTGATTATCCTTTACATACGCAGATAACATAGTCTTAACAACACGATTTACCCTTTCAGTCAGGTTGCATTGAGGGTGGTAATTTGCGGTGTATGCTATTTCGATGTTGTAGGTTTTCGCAAGATTTTGGAAACGGTTACTCTGAAACTGACGACCATTGTCTACCACTATACTCTTCGGAGCGCCAAATAAGAGAATTACATTATCCTCGATGATCTGCGATATGCTATTAGCGGTAGCTGACCTCAACGGAAACACCATGGCAAACTTACTAAAATTGTCACACACGACAAGAATAAACTGATAACCCTTGGCCGTCCTGGGTAATGGACCCATCAGATCGGCACTAACTAATTGCCAAGGTTTTCCAACGGTAGGTGTCTTACTCAACAAATTTCCCATAAGTGACTTCTGTTCGGGTTTAGTACTTATGCAAATCTCACATTGCCTAACGAACTTAGCCACATCGGCCTTTAATTTTGGCCAATAATACCTATTTCCTACTCGAGCCACAGTCTTATGGACCCCTGCGTGTCCACAACTCGCATCACAATGCAACGACCTAATTATTTCTAGGCGTTTCTCTTTGGGTAAAACCAGTCTCCAAGTGTCGGCAGGATCTGCTAACTCGGGATAACGCAAACGTACATACTTGTACAACTGGCCATTCTGTATACGCCATAAGGGATAACGCATAGGAGACCGTTCGACTCGCTCCAGCATTCTCAAATACCATTTATCGGTGGGAGAATCGGCATGGTCCGTGACCGAGAATACCTCAACGGATTCCACCGTTACTGGTACTAAACGAGACAGAAAATCAGGGACGGTATGTTCAGAGCCCTTGCGATGAATCAGTTCAAAATCATAAGGCTGCAGACGAAGTGCCCATCTGGCCAATCGACCTTGGGGATCTTTCAGCTGCTGCAACTATAGCAAAGAATGACAATCTGTTATGATTTTGAAGTGGAAACCTTCAAGATAGTGACGTAGCTTCTCCACTGCCCAAATTACGGCGATGCACTCTCTTTCGACTGAGCTATATTTGCGCTTCTGGCTAGTCAAAGAACGGGACAAATAGCAAATTACCTTTTCACCATCATCAAATTGCTGCGTGAGCACGGCACCGACACCGAATGCCGACGAATCTGTCTGCACATAAAAGGTAAGCTCAAAATCAGGGCAGGTCAAAATAGGTGCAGTAACCAAACACTCCTTAAGAAGTTTAAAAGATTTCTCGCACTCAGGCGACCAACACCAACTAACATTCTTCTTAGTGAGGTTCGACAAAGGTGCCACTATTGTAGAAAACTGCGGTACAAACCTTCGATACCAAGATGCTGTGCCTATAAATCTACGAATTTCCCTAATGTTTTTCGGAGAAGGTACACTCAAAATCGACTCTACTTTCGCTGGGTCAGGACGTAAACCGTACTTATCAACAACATATCCCAAGTACTTAAGCTCAGGACGGCAAAATTGACACTTGTCAAAACTAACTATCAGCCCAGCAGAATGCAAGCGATCAAAAACTTTCTGCAACGTTTCTAGGTGAGATTCGAAATCCTTCGACACTACCACAATGTCATCCAAATAAACCAAAACCGAAGGCTGTAAATCAGCTCCAAGCACGGTGTCAATAAGACGCTGCCAAGCCGCAGGCGCATTTGACAACCCAAAAGGCATAACTCGAAACCTATACAAGCCATTAGGTACAGTGAAAGCGGTGTAGTCTTTGGACGATTCAGCAATAGGAACTTGCCAATATGCACTCTTAATATCTAATGAACTTAGATATTTGGCATCCTTCAACTGATCTAATATGGAGGAAATCAGCGGCAGAGGATAGGCATCCTTTTTAGTAACAGCGTTAAGGCGCCAGTAATCTACACAAAAACGCAAAGTTTGATCCTTTTTCTGCACTAAACATATTGGGGAAGACCAAGGGCTTTTACACGGTTCGATGATATTTAACTCCAGCATTTTCTTAATTTCATCATCAATCAGTTTTTGTCTGGCAGGCGAAACAGGATAGTATCTCTGTTTGATAGGTTTGGTATCTGGGAGTAATTCGATCTCATGAGAAACGAGATGTGTACGACCAAGGGAAGTACCCATCAGTTTCCGGTTTTCATCCACCAAACTATCCAAAGCTAGTTTCTGTGATACACTTAAAGAAGTTTCGTCAAGGACACTGTTAACCTCAACGAGTGGTTCCTGCTCAGAAAAATGCCAAACAACTTGTCGTAAATCTGGTATAATATTCATCGCCACCCAAAAATCTATCCCTAGAATTAACTTATGCGGTATTTCCGGAACTACTAGGACATCTATTACATGAACCTTGTCACCCAAGCAGAAAGGAACAGATACATAACCTATAACGGAACAGACTTGCCCGTTAGCCACTCTGCACTCATTGACAGAAGGCTTCAAACTTAAACCAATCTGCTGGAAGACCTCAAAACCAGATGATCCTACCATTGTCCTGGTAGCACCTGAATCCAACAAACCCATCATAGGAAAACCTAATACCGAAAGTTGTAAGTAAGGACGCTGATCACCTACCACATGAGAAATGACATAATCGAGAAAAATTTGTTGTTTTAAGCCAACAACATTGTTGGTCGACTCACATACACCGGGAGAAACTGTTCGACCAATTAGCGTCTCCCTGGACAGTTTTCCGAACGCGAACACTTAGGACAGGACCTAATCGTAACCTCTGCTTTACCACATTTATAGCAGAACTTCTTCCTTGGAGCCTGACACTCCCGATGCCCATGACCTACTTGACCACAATTAAAACATTTGATTCCAGAGTGTTGGACTTCATCCAAGACGAGACTAGAACGAGAGGTTGAACGAGAAGTAGTAGAACTAGTGGATGCATAAGCCAACTCTGGTATAAGAGATTTACTCTTAGGTGGAGGAGGAACGTACGACTTAGCCAATTGTCGTTTGGAGCCAAGCATACGACAACATTGCAGGAGTTGCGTGACGGAAGTTATATTTTCAAAAGCAAGAAACGGATGATAGTATGGATGTATGCGCTCCAAAATGATTTCGAGTTGGGTTCCCATAGGTATTGGAGTGTGCATCTTCTTGAACAACCCAATCATACTAGCGATGTATAATCCTATACTTTCCTGACTACCTTGAGTACGTCGCTTAATCTCCTCAAACAAGTCGCGGTCAAAAGACTCTGGCATGAACTGTTCCCTCATTGCCTCCACTAAGGATGGCCAATCGGTGGCCCAGTCTTTTACCAGATTATACCAATTGTAGGCATCTCCCTCAAATAAGTCTACTGCATCTTTAAACAATCGTGCCCGAGAAATACCACGAGACCTCCGTTTCTCCTCAACACGTTCTAAAAAAGTTGCAAAGGACATGTCGCCCTTTCGGCCAGTAAATTTCAAGCCCCAGTCTCTAACCGGTACGGGTTTAGGTTTCGCAGCCTCCTCCTCATCTGAACTAAAATCAGTAGCTATTGCAGAGCTATGCGCATCAGGCTGAACCTGAGCCATGGCATTATGCAACACCGACATATCGAGGATGGCTGACTCTTTAAGCTTACGATCCCCGCGGGCCTTATCCTTAAGTTTATCAAAAGCTAACAATAATTTAAGCCGAGTACTGGACTTCACACCTTTTTGCTCGTCATTAGTGGGCATGGACCTGTTAACACGACCCAACGCATGAGCTATCTTGGAAACAATCCCCTTGTATTTACTATCGTGCTCGCTACCTACAAATTCATCAATAAGTTTTTGAATAGCAGCTAGGGATGCCGTTAGAGCTTCAGAATCGACAGTGAATTGGTACGGGTATGGAGGACTTTTAATAGCCAAAGTAGTCTTCTCTAAATGTATGGCTTCTCTTAAAACAGTACTCAACTCTGCCACAGTAAGATCACTACCATCTCCTAAGCCACGTACTTGTAGTTCATAAACAAGCTCCTCCCTAACTAATCTATTGATATCTAACTTAATTTGTGAACTGGCCATATTGAATTTTCGACCAAACACACAAAAAAAACGACAAAATCGGGTAAATTAACAAAACGACGCTGGGCGTCGGTACGTATATAGACGCAAAAAAAAAGCTTACCAACACTAATAAGTACTTAGCAATGTGTAATAACGACAAAATCAAGTAAATTGGCAAAACGACGCTGGGCGTCGGTACGCATATAGACACAAAAAAAACTTACTGACACTAACAAGTACTTAGTAATGAGTAAAAACGACAAAATCAGGTAAATTAACAAAACGACGCTGGGCGTCGGTACGTAAAAAAAAGTTTACAAACACTAATAAGTACTTAATAATGTATAAAAACCACAAAATCTAGAAAATTAGCAAAACGACGCTGGGCGTCGGTACCTGTATGGACGCAGAAAAAGTTTACTAACACTAGTAAGTACCTAGTAATGTGTAAAAATGACAACATCGGGTAAATTAGCAAAACGACGCTGGGCGTCGGTACGTATCAACAACAAAAAAAAAACTGTTGGCTGCACTAAGGAATCTTTCCAATGGTTTATACGTAACAACTATTGTTTACTAATCCGCTCATGAAATAGTAAGACAGAAAAAACGAAGTCACCCCCCTACCAAAAAAAACGAAGCGATTACGCTGAGGCAAAGTAACCCCCTTTTGATGTGCATCACTTAATGTTGCTATTTATCTGACTATTATTTCATATGCAAACCACCAACAAATGGAACACTCAATTTATCACCAAAAAAAACTTAATTATGGGCGATACTGCTATCCCCTTGAGATAATTTCACTATTTAAGTTGGGCGCCACTGCTACGAGTTTCACGTACATGAACAAATAGATACGTTGGATCTTAATGATTATCAGACATTACGTAACGAAATCACTTGGGCTACTGTAGCGTAGCAGATACCGTAGGCACTGACTTACCCGGAAAGTGATGTACGTGCCTACGATAAAATTTCTCTAGCTCAGACTATCTCAGGGCGTTAAGCCCAAGCTTACGTAAACTATGATAAATTATTAGTTTACAAATCACTGAGTTTTTTTTTCCATATGTAGTGGTCGCAGACGAAATAATGACACTTTTTTTTAAAAAATGAAATGCACTATATTGAACAATTTACAAAATTGGTTCTTTAGCATGTAACCTGGTGATGTTCACAAGGTGTGGCAAATTTCACGCTTAAAAAGTTATAACATTCGTAAAATGCCTCGTGTAGCTACACATCGGTTTACAATTTGATCATAAAATTGTCATAGATTCTGCCACAAAGGTTTGATTTAAAGAACCTCCTTAAGTATATGTAAATATATGCATAAAATCTCTAAATATGTACAGGTTAAAATGCCAAAGGTATGAATTGATGTCCAGCGGAACCACTGAAGGTGGTCCCCGGTAAGTAAAAATAAACACAACACAAACACACTTATTCAGGGTGGTACGATACCGAGTCCGGACGTGGAGGAACTGTAGCCCTACGTAGATGTCTTCGGGACACAAGACATGGACCCAAGGATGGGGTTGATGGTAGCCTCACCAGCCCTGGAACCTTCCACTGTGTGTGGATGCCCCGTCCGTGGAACTCTCACTGACGTGTGTAGAAACCCCGTCCGTGGAACCCTCACTGATGTAAAGTTGACACTGTATTTCCCCAGGAAAGCCTTGTGTAATTTAATATCCTGCTTCCGCAGATAAAATTTACTCACAAACACAAAATATTCCGCTAAACGGAACAACAACAGATTGAGGAAATTTTCTTGAGTTGGTTATTCTAAAATCCACCCGGATGCCTTGGATAAAATCAAGGTTCACAGAATAACAACTAACCAACAAGCCAAGCCAAGCCAACCAAAAAAATGGCTGCTTCCGTTTTCCCTGTTGATCACGTGTCACAAATGTGTCGCCCTCCCATGGAGAATATTGAAATGTGTTACGGACGTGTAGCAGTTGTTATAATGCGGCCCACAAAACGCTAAAGCGTATGGTGGGTCGCATACGCTAGAGGTCCGTAACACCCGGTGGTGCGATGTCCGTGTGATTAATCGCGATTGCCACCTCGCGCCTTAACCCACTCGGCTATCGACCAGACCAGAGATGTAAATAATTAATTTGTTTAATTATTTTGACATTAAATAAACATAAATAATTAAGGGTGGGTATGATGTGCCTCAACGTTTACTTCCACAAGTGCCACATTTTTGGATTCGTGGTAGTATATGATCCCCCATTGACCCCCGAGGAATGAAAACGTCGTAAAATATTGTTTTATAAAAGTACATATTGACTGGACTATTGTTTTAGTACTATTTCATAAAAGAAAGAAAACGCTATTGACAATCTTCATACTGTATGTAATTATTGAATTTCTCATTTGTCATGCATATGTTATCAAAGTAATTTCATAAAACGCTGGTAATTAAAAAGCATATTTCAGTGCTGTTGGTATCATTGAATACTTAATACATTTCCCTTGTAACAAATTTATCGCTGCGTATAATTAATAATATATCACATTAGAGGATTTACGCATTACGCTTAATTGCTCCCAGCTTATTTTCCTTTATATGATTAGAATACATTATATGGCCCATTATACCGAACGGTAACGTGAAGTGTATAATTAGAATAGCCCTAACGCAACCTAACACTTGCTCCAACACCTTGGAGAATTGTGTAGAAATGCCCAACCGTATCTCGTACACTTGAGTGATTCATGCCTTACCCTTTTAACCGAAATAAATCAATCTACTCTAAATACAACTGAAATATCTTATTCCTGTCGGAAAATCCCAAGAGTGTTTCCACAAAGAACCGTTAAACGTTGAATTAAATTTTAATACTCTAAGGGATCTTCTCTGTAATTTTGCGGGAAATAATATACCACCAAAACGAAGAGGGAATTTAGTTCTTTTTTAATGTTTCCATTTCATACAAAAGACACTTATCGATTTAGTAAGTGAAATTCAAATAGCTCTGGACACTTGTACTGATAATAAAAATAATAATAATGAAATAGTAGCCAGAAGAATTATAGAATAAACTCGTAAAATTTGTACATAGTTGACATAATTAAGTTAAGATGATATTTACACTAGACAATTTATGAATAAATATAAATAATGGTGGACGCCAATGTCTCACAATTGAATTGGTTTAAAGTGTTAAGAAACACTGAGCTGTTTATATCTAGTGTACTGTGCGTCATTACTTATTAAAAAATACAATTAATTAATTTTGATTTATGAACTGTATAATTATTACTTCATATTATCCTTCCGATTGTTAAATAATTCATACATAATGGTCGGCTATCATTATCCAACGTTTAGAGGGTTATGAGCCCAGAGGTAAATATTGAAAACACCACATGTTCTGTAAATAATTATAGTGTATTTTAATTGGTAAATATTACATTTTCCTATGGAACCAACTTTGGTAGCGAAGACATCAAGAGAAAAACAATGGTACAATATAATTGAAAGTATAGCGATCTCGAAATGGAGGTGAGTAGGGCAAGTAGCACGACAAGGCGAAGACACAATAATTAAAAAATGATGTGAAAGAATAGATATTTGTTTTGGATGCAGAATCGAGTTATTTGCATCAATATAATATCCGCTGGTATTCCTAACAGTATTAGTTGCAGAGCTGTTAAGAAATATTGAGGAAACTATCACGTTAACAACTCAGATCTTTATGCATTTCATGATATGTATGTCACGCCAAATTTTGGTCGAATTTGGTTGTGGTCGAATTTTCAATCTTGCTAATTGTATTCTACACCAAGTCTCCAAAGGCATACTGAGAAGTAATAAGAAATATTCAGTGAAAATAGTAGTTACTTATTTTTTTTAATATTCAGCGCAGAATAAATCAATTAGTGAATATAGCTTCTATGTCGCTTCCAATGTTGCTGGACGGGTGACGGAAATGTGAAATCGTCGGCACAGTAACAGTAATAAGAATGATCTACGTATCATTTATATACGAGTTTTTGAACTGTATTGCTGTTTTCAACACTTTTGCGATATTAAACCTCTGTACCAAAATAAATATAAGAATTTTATTATATTAAAGATAACCCTAAATTCTGTGAAATGTGAAAGTTAGTAATTTCAGGTTGTCACATATCCAGTGATACACCAAAAATCGAGGGGAATCATTTAACATTTGTTTTACAAAATCGGATTTTTAAATTTTGATAAAATTAAATCTACTGGTTGTCATTTTGAATTATTTGAATTTACAAATCGTTTGACAATTAGTTTAGTTTTGATACATCGCCTGAGGACGTATCCGTTTTAACCTAAACAGTGACCCAGTCTACCTTAAACATTTTGCCTCACATGGGAAAGTATTTGAGGCGTAATCGTTTGTGCGGAATTTTGAATTTGTATTCTCAATTTCTCCAAATTTTCAACAACGTCTTCCTGAAACCCATAAATTTGGGATTTAATGGAACCCTATAAAAAAGTCATTAGGGGCTAAATCAGGCGACCCAGCTGGCCAAGGAATGTCTCCATGTGTACTTATAACCCGTTCAGGAAAAGTTATATTTAAATATTGTTGAATAGGTATACAATTATGAGCCCCACATCCATGTTCTCCAATTAGCCTAGCCCAGACATTTAATTTTAGACGGTACTGTGTCCTAGCGTCATAAGTTTTATGTGGTCAATTAGCGTACAACAAACGGATTATGTTTGCCCTGTAATGGAAAAGTTAACTCATCGATAATAAGTATCTTTCCAAGAAATCCGTTTGCCGCATTAGTTTTTTCCATGACGGTCTCATAAAATTCTATCCGTTGTATTGGATCATCGTAAAAGAGCTCATTAACTGTTTGAATTCTGTAGGCCCATAAATAGAAAGGACCGTCTACTGGCAAATACCAAATTGTGGGGATATTTTTCCAGAAGAAATTGTAGACATTTCCTCTAGCGTTGCACAAGTCATAACATCCCTTTCATAATGAATATAAATAAATAAATAACACCACAGATAACTACGACCCCCTTTATCCCGGAAGGCTCAAGAAGAGTCTTGTGTGGGAGTGGGCTATACATTTAGAAACAAGAGATACACACCCAATATCTGTGTATGATGGAAAAATCCCTCTCACAGTATTTTCCACTGCCACGATCGGGAATCAAACATGGAAATTTTGGATGAGACGCTAGTGCGCTTATCTCTCGACCATCAGTAACTGCGAACCTCGCCTGGCTTTTGTGTTTTCCAGGAGAAACGTATCCATGTGATTAAAAATTATTTACGATTTCAGCAATTGTTGACAGAGGAAATTGGCCTGTCACTGTAAAATAACCGAATAAATCGCGATATCAACATTCTCGAAATTAGTTTGCTTCCGCCGGCGCCGTTACGAAAAGCGGAAGACGTTTAGCAACCGTGTGGTCTACGAGGTCGCCACTGATGAGGCTGCGACGCTAGCTAACTTTGATTCATATGGCCAATGATGGGGAACTTTCTTCTTCGTGTTTTTCATTGAGCTGCAATTTAAACGCGTTCCACTAACAGAAATTCCTATGCTCGGTAATAGATTAGACGTACTGTATACAATGGTATATTCTGAAAAAAACAAAAAATCATTTGCTATTTTATGAAT
The DNA here is from genome assembly GCA_963675555.1 of Leptura quadrifasciata. NCBI lineage: Eukaryota > Metazoa > Arthropoda > Insecta > Coleoptera > Cerambycidae > Leptura > Leptura quadrifasciata. The sequence goes on from OY776675.1 coordinate 89,540,562, forward strand.
TTAGGGAAAGGCATTGTTTATTAAATGTAATGTTACTTAATACTCTGTTAACCTCACTTCTTGAGCTTGAACCGTCAATTACAAACGTTAAATTTTTAATTGTATATTTGTACAATGGGATCACTTTCATTGGCGTGTGGTGGTTAAATTATTTAAACTATTAATGTTACCCCACGAAATTTATCAAACATATACGTTTCTGTTATAGATTGCTTGCTACTAAAGGAGGTATTGAAGAAGATCAACTAGCGGTATAGCTTACACAAATTCTTATCCTTAAAAAATAGAAGAAGCTTTGTCAAAAGTATTAGAGAATGGATGATCAATAAATAAAGCTTCCAAAAATTATGAAATCTATATAATAAATATACTGCGCATAAACCAGCACAATTGACAGCCAGTTTTTATTCCCGAAGAGGAAAAGATAATAATTAATACTACAATATTTTTGGTGATTGGAGATTTCCACTCAATAAGAAGATTGAAGAACTTACAAATAGTCACTATATTATTTCTGGATTATCGAAGTTGTATTATAAATTTATTTAAAACCAATGCACCGGAAATGGTTTGGATTTAATCTTTGATAAAAAGAGATTGAGAGTCTTAGACCACATCTAGCTGTCAAAATATAACCTTCTCAAGATGTTGTCTCAGCTGAAATCTTAGACAATTTATTATTTTACACCCTTGCTAATGTACCACAATCCAATATAGCTACGGCGAAATAAGCATGTCCGGTGATCCTGGAAAAAAACGTTTTAAATAAAGTATCACGAAAATATAATAAATCACAATTAATCAGTGACATCGGTAATGTTTTGCGGATTAGCTTCAGCTTCAAGTTTCATGTTATTTATAAATAGGAACATATAGGTATGAACGAAGTATGACCCAAGGGCAAATCTATGTTGTACCGAATGTTGCTATAGTTTAGCCTCGCATCACAACGGGACAAAAAATGATTGGATAGACGAAAGTACACAGATTGGTTTAGAAGCGCATTTTTACCACATGCCAATGTGTCTATCAAGAATAAAGTGCTAATCGGCGATAGCATGTAATTACATTGTACAGGCGAGGTTTTGGGACTTTGCTAACGAAACGATAAATGCTTTTGTTTTCTTACCACCAAACTCGATATATATAGGCTAAACCCATTGACGTGTCAATCGTCAGATCACTAAAAACTGCTTGGAGGTCAATGTTATTGAAATGGAAAACTCGAAATTGTCAAACCAAAAAAGTAACAGTTTCCAAAACTGCTGAGGTGCTCTGAATAAAATAATGTAGGTTTCAAAGAAGGACATGCAATAAAATGGAATTTTTCTTTTAATTCCAGTAAAGTTTTGAATAAAATACCTAGATCTAATGAAACTCAAACAACTACGAATATTCCTTGGGAAGTTCCTCGTGGAAGAGCTGTTATGCCAATATTCATACTCATGAGCCTGCAAAAAAGAAGCAGCACTAAAATGTTGCTCATGGAAAAAGTGCTTCTGAAAAGAAGTGCGAAGATAAAGAAATAGAAGAAGTGGATCATGAAAAAGAAAACATTATAGTAGGGCAATTTGTTCATGTGCCTCTTATGTTAATTAATAATCTGTATCATATTGCTATGCAGAATTGTACAGAAAATTCTTCCATACGGTGATGATGGTTTACAGAGATGAAAACTAGTTAATGCATAAAAAGAGATAATCTGAAGAAGTATATCACATTGCCACTTTTAATAATATTTTGGTCATACTGCCTAGACTAATGGACCAATGGATGATAATAAAACCTTTGAGGGTGGAGTAGAAAATATGTTTTCAAAGGTAGCATAGACGTTTTTGAACATTAATCCTTTTATGATTGCATGTCTTACAACATTTTGTTAAATAATATTTCAATGCGAATTCTTGAGCTTTATATATTTATACTTAATGCAATTCGAATTTTTTTTTATTTGAATGAAATATTATGTTCTGCCTTTAAAGAGCATATTTATTTATAATACCACATATTTTACAAAATCAAATAGAACATAAAGATTTCTAAACTTAATGGGGTACCTTGAAAAACGAATCATTTCAATACATAATTAAAGTAATCCTTATAACGGGTATCATTGATATAGAAAACCATATGACGAAATTTGATCTGGATTAAATTTATAAAATGTATGAATTTTACGATAACTTTCTCAAAACGGTTGTCAAAATCGCCCTATTTGTGATAAATACTATCATAATCATCCTTCGCCATAGTACTGTTTTTTTTAGTTTCAAGTCAAATGTACAAATCAATGATTATAACAGAAACATTTAAAAGCAGCTGTTAAAATTAACCTTTAGATTATATTTTGTCTTTGTAATCTTAATTTTTTACTCTGTAGTTGCAATTATTATTAAAATAAATCAGTGCATGTTTTATATAGTAGTGGAATACAGAAAAACACTCTAAAATCTTGTTCAGAAGGGCACAGATCCAAAGATTGCCTATAAATAAATAATACACGTTTGAAAGTAAAACCCATTTCAACCCTATACCTCTTATGAAAGATTTCGGTTCTAAATTGATAAGTAAAGTAAATTTTATACATTATGACGATCGTAAAGATGTGAATTGATGAACCACATTTTATCTCTCAATTCACCCACCTTCTCGAAATTAGACCCCATTTTCGGTTCTTCGTATTCAAATCGGGTTACGCATAACTTTATATTCAATTTCATAAGTATCATCTATCCCTCATAAAATACGTTCTACGACTTCATATGTAAGAGAAAGTACTATATGTGTCTAAGAGGCTAGAGTTGAAGTAGTGTAGAGCAGTATGAAAATCTCATAAAGAAATTCATACGACCTAGAAAAGTGTAAAACTTTCCACGATCCCTATGGAATCAAAGGGCACCTTTGAATGTGAATATCCTGTATCTATTTTAGTTTATTGCCGAAGTACTCACTATATTCTTGAAGCTTTCTGTGTTTTATTGGCAAGGAAAATCCCGTAGGTACGATTACGCGAACGGCCGTCTTTGGTTCGAGGTTGCCGTAAGTTACCCCAACATTTCATATTAAATATTTAAACGTTGTTTTACACGTGATCAAACTGAGATGTTAAATATAAATTCTGTACAGCGAGGGATTTTTATTACAACACATATTTTTATTCTTGTAAAACAACTGCCGCTCCCTAGTTACTCTCGGAAAAATTGCATTTTATCAGATGAACCTTAACGAAATAAGTATGTAAACACTGTTAAACATTATTTTGATATAAAGTTAATATAATGCTAAATTAGAAGCTGAATTAATTGAATTTAAAGTACTAACGAGATAATATGAAATCCTTGTGAATACTGGAAACCTGGAAAAAATATCTAGATGTATTAGTTAGGATGGAATAATGAAAATTTAAGATCTATTTCACTTTTCTAGCACACATTTTGAGAGAAATTTAATGATTGCATAAAATTGTTTTAAAATAAATATATAATTGCAATTATAATAGTCTAAATAAATATTTCATAAACTTAGAGCAGCTTAGACGTTCATTTTGTACTTGTATTTTTATTTATGAAATATTTGTTTGTTTGTATTAAATTGTAATTAATAATTACTGAATTATAATTATTATAAAGTGAATTTTTACTATTATGGTCTAGCTGATTCTTACGATTCAATTATATGAATTGTGGTTTTCGTAAAATATTAAATATTGGTACTATCAATTAAATTTTTTGTGACATGTTTTGTATTGGAAAGAGAAAAATAAACGGATTTAATGGTGTCATGGCCTACTTTGATATTTGTTCTTTTCATTTTGGCACAAGAGCGTATGTCAAAGCCAACTGCGTTTTTCGAATTTTTTGATACATAATATTATTCTTATTATCCTTGCCGTCAACTTTCATCTCTTTAACTTTTTTCGTATCTCCTCAAATAAGGAAGCTATAACGGTTTGTGGTTTTCCTATTTTTCAGATTTTTGTAAAATATCTCACAAAGTAGGCTATGGATTTCAAATTTTTATTTACTGAAATATAGCTCACAAAAAATGGGATAACTGTTTCTAAAACTTTATTCTTCTACAATAGATATTAAGCGAGATAATTGGTGTGGCCCTCGTAAAATAGACAGTCTGTATATAATGTAGCCCTAAATTGTCTCCCGATATTTGGGGGTGGAAATGGAGGTGATGGAGGGGGTAGCTAACGCCAAAAATATTTTTTATTTCATTTTCATTTTCATAATAGTGTGGTGGTGGTATTGGGGGTGATAGTAGGGGCGGCTGATGCCAAAAAAAAAATTTTGGAGCCTTTACTTTCCGTATATGTCCTGAATTACAAATTTTATGGAGTCTTACCTGCTTGCTTTGCCTATTTACCTTTATTTATCCCATTTACACCTGCAACGGAATTAGATCGAAGTACAATCTAGTTCCAGATCTCGTTGTAATATATAAGAGTGTATCAAATTTGAAGTCAATAGTATAAACGGTTCCAGAGTAAACGTGCGCACAAAAAGAAGTTACAGACCGACAGACAGGAATTTTTTTCCCTCAAATTTAAAATCTCGATGTTTCATGATATTTTAAGCTTATTTCAACAAACAAATAATTAATTTTTTTTTTGCGTTATTGTACTTCCACCGGACGTGGACGTAATTATGCTGAAATGAGACCTCCAAATTGTACATATACCTAATCTTTTTATCGTTACATATAGAAATAAGAACTGTGTTAATATACCGATTTGTATACCGAGTGGCAACGGATCATGGTGGACCCCCTTTTTTCCTTATTTTTAAGAATATCAGAATGAAACTCGGTAGGTATATTATATGACTAAGAAGACACTTTGTGGCAATACTGTCATTTTTTCCCACTTCCGGTTTCACCGGAAATGACCCCAACTTTTGGTTTTTAAATGGAATATCCTGTGTTATTATATTTTTGGAATCCTTGAAAAATTTTGAGTACTGTGATGCCCCGTAAGTGACATTTCGACTTTATGAAAAGAATTTGACTCGAAATTTGTTGGTTCATCTAGAGTGCCATGACCAGAAAAAATTGCTTGCAATGGACCGGTGTGATGTCAGAAAAATCAAATAGAGCATATAAATTTGAAAATGTGTATTTTAATTTTTTCAAATGGAACCATAATGGTAAAGTACTACCATAAAATAGCGGATGTTCTAAGGAATCGGTGGATGTGCCCAAAGGCAATTTTTTCTTAATTAATCTTTTTTTGTTTTTTTTTTGAGTTTTGAGTAAAATTATTTTCATGCAGTCGAAATGTCACTTATGGGGCATCACAGTATTCAGAATTTTACAAGGATTCCAAAAATATAATAATATACAGGGTGCCCCATTTAAAAATCAAAAGTTGGGGTCATTTCCAGTGAAACCGGTTTTTGGTCGTATAATACATCTACCAAGTTTTATTCCGATGTTATTAAAAATAAGGAAGAAAAAGGGGTCTACCATGATCCGTTGACACCCGGTATATACAATTGGGGCAGTACCCTATAAAATTGCCAATTTTTTGAAACTGTCCAACCCTAGACAGCATACTGAACACAGTTTCCGACATTCCTCAACGTCAATGCTAGCGATTGCTGGAGCCTACCTTTTAAGGGTAAAACGGCATGATAGATGGAAAAGTAATGCAATTTCAGAGGAATACATTGAAACATTAGAAGAAAATAAAAAGAACACTGCAATTAAAATATTAAGTAAGAGTACTTCATCAGCATCACAAAACAATTTGGATGTTTGTACCACTGTTAATATCAAGGCAACGTCTTCCCAATCTGGAGTTAATCTCATAGATTGTCAAAATTGTGTGATTAATATTTCCAATAAGTAGTTATTTAGTGTTGGTTACTAATTACTTGTAGATTGTGTATTGACAGTAAATAATATTGATTAATTAGTAGTTTTTTTATATATAAAAAAATAAGTCGACAGTAGATATAATTTGTGACCTGCCATCTTTCGCTGGTATCCACAAACTAATAATACCAGGTTTTAGTCGATGAACTCGTCAATACATAGTAATAAATTACCCAGTCAGCGATAGGTGTCACCACGCTCAAATATTTTAACCAAATTGCCATTTTAAGTTTTCCGCCAACAGATGGCTCCCCCTAGGAAGATATTGTCAATTGATTAAATAGATGTGTATGTCATAGGAAATCTAAAATATAAACTATTATTATAATTAGTGTATAAAAATTGTCTACAGAATGATAATGTAAAGATAGTTAATGGTGTAAATAATTGAGGAAAGATCGTTCAGACTAAGTAAAAGTTCGGGAAGGGGGGTTGGGGTGGTAATATATACATTTTTAGGGGTTGGTAGTCGTTTTTTGCGATTTGCGGCTAAACTATGCATCCTATCGAAAAATGTTTAATGTAAAAGTTGTAGATAATGAAAAAAAACTTTCTAATTAATCATTATTGACCATAACCTCAAAATTATCGAATAAAATGCAAAAAAACCGTTTTCTCGGTTTTTAATTTATAACTATCGCAAAAATGTTTATATTTTCATGAAAATTGGTGAAAATGTTGTCTTTTATGTTTTAAACAAGCCCAAATTTTTTCAAAGCGAAATATTTAATTTTCGATGTTTTATGAAGAAAATAAAGACCTAATTTTCAATCGAGAAATTTGGTTAGCAAATTTTCGATTAATGAACTTTACTAATGCTCATTTTTTCGTTGAAATCTCAACTTTAATATAGAATTAAAATATAATATTGTTTATATACAAAAATATCGTTAAAAAAGCGAAAAATTGAAAAACTACTTTTTAAAAACCGAGTTTTCGGTGAAAATCATGAATTTCTTTTTCTTTATTGTAAATAAACGTTTACATTCATAAAAAGCGTTAATTCTCATACAATACTATGTTATACAAGTAATGTACATGTACCTAACTGAGGCGAGACTGTTACAATTGATCCATTACTATTGTTTCAGAGAATTTCGCGAAATATCAGTAGCACAGATGATATGAAAAATTATTTACAGTACGAGCTTGCTCCATTTCCTGTGTCGTTGTTTACAGAGAATGGCTTCAGAAAGAATGTTAACTCACATTTATATACAGAATTTGCGAGCATCGATTCGTTACCAACTTCGAGCAATATTGTACACGTTGTTGATGACGGGTTTCTCTTACACAAAGGAATCTGTCAAAAAAACGATACAATTAATGAAATAACACAAAAATATTTACATTATGTACAAAACAACTACGCAAAAAATAGTTATATGAAGAAGATGCCGATTCCCTAATTATCAATACAGCCCTTGAAGTAGCAAAAAACTCCGATAAAATAGTAGTAGTTGTTGGTCAAGACACAGATCTTTTAGTTCTTTTAAATCAATTCAGTTCACATGAATTGAATATCTATTTCCACAAACCTGATGCAGAAAATATTAAGGATACTTATTACACCTCTAATAGTTTTAAACATAAATCACATAAACATATTGTAGCATTTTTGCATTGTTTTTCTGGCTGCGATACAACTTCCAGTTTTGCTGGGAAATGAAAAAAAAAAACAATTATAAAATCATTATTCGCCGATAAGCATTTACCTAATCTTGCAGAAATTTTTTACAATACAAATGCAGACAAACAAACGATTACCGAAAATGGATTAAAAATAATAGCTTCTATTTACAAAATGTTTGAACTCTACCGAACGGCTACTGTTAAATCCTCATTTCATTTGAAAAAATTACCTCCAACTGAAGGGGCAGCTAAGCAACATTGTTACAGGGTGTATTTTCAAATACAAAGTTGGCTTGGTAATCAATTAACAGCTACAGATTGGGGATGGAAACATCACGTTAATGGCATCGTACCTATATTTACAGAACAAGAATTAATTCCTGAAAATTTATTGAAAATTATCTGCTGCAGCTGCGAAACAGGATGCGGTAATAGCAAATGTGGGTGTCGTAAGCATGGCTTAAAGTGCACAAATTTGTGCTCAAACTAAATATTTCGCTTTGAAAAAATTTGGGCTTGTTTGAAACACAAAAGAGAACATTTTCACCAATTTTCATGAAAATATAAACATTTTTTGTATTTCTCTCGATAATTTTGAGGTTATGGTCAATAATGATCAATTAGAAAGTTTTTGATTTTTTTATTATCTACAACTTTTATATTCAACATTTTTCGATAGGATGCATAGTTTAGCAGCAAATCGCAAAAAACGAGTACCAATCCCTAAAAATGTATATAGTACCACCCAACCCCCCCCTTCCTGAACTTTTACTCAGTCTGGACGATTTTTCCTTAATTATTTACACCATTAACTACATTTTCCGACCATTCGTATACTGCTAAGAATTTTTATTGCCTTAAACAGGATTGGCCCTGGTCTAAAGTTGGTACTCTGACAGCCGATCTGTCAGTTTAAGTCATTTCCCCTTGGTTATAAAATCAGTCAAGTTGCTTCAAACTTCCTTTTCAAATCAAGAAATTGAGCCGAAAACTTGGACACGTGGATGCTAGTCGGTTTGATACCGAATCAAAAACTAAATTTAACATAATTTTCAATTAATATTTTAGTTTGTTCAACTGAAATTTCGATTTTTCGGATTAATAAGCAGGTTATCCTCTAGAAGTGGTATTCTAGACGATGCTGGTAAGGCCAGGTTTCGATTTTCGTACGGCCAGATTTTAAGTTAGAACTTACCAACCGTTCTATTTCTGTATTATTGGGGATTTTGGACTTTTGGATCATTTGCTATTCTTTGGTACACCAATATTGGTTTACGAATTTGCTCTGATTTACCCTTTTACGATTGAGAAAAACCCTATTTAATTGTGTTGTGAAGATTTTTACAATCAGCAAGAACTTCAATCAACAACCTTCAAGTCTGGAGCACATGGAAACTCTCGAAATTTTGTAAAAGCTAAGTAATTACTGCATATATACATAAATTCCATTGTAAAATTGTTTAAATAATAATTTTTTTCCCTAGCGTAAGCTGAGAAAAACCGTAGAAAATTATAGACGCATGCTATAAAAGACCTCATACCGCACTTATAATATAAATAGCTATAGATAATGTCATTGATCGAACCATAAAAAAATATGGATTTCTATGCACATGTAATATCAATTTTTGACCACTTACGTAATTTCATGAAATGATTCCAAAAGCATCTTTTCCAATTACAAACTCACATCCTAAATTTAATCCCAGCGCTAGAAATGTTCTTAATAAATTTAAAATTTTTTTAAAAAAATATATGTGATAGTTTTTGTACAAACCTTTTAGAGTTACCCTGTATAGGAATTTATTCTTTGAATATTTTAGGCACTGTATTTAAATTAAATGAACGAATCTGGCAGAATCATGTCAGGAACATTTCAAATGTTAAAAAGACATTGATAAAAGTTAATTGAATTTAGGAGAGGACCCCGTTTGAAAAGTCAATTACATCTAAGTGTTTTTTAATGAACAATTTAGTAAAAAACTTTTATCTCAGTCAAATTTGATTACCATTTTAATTAAAGCATTGATGTTAATTTCATATTTTCACATTTAAAAATATTTTTTTTATTAAATTAACTTAACTGAACAAACCGTCATGCGGAAATTAAATAGAGATTTAGATGATCTTTATTTCGATGTTGTTGAGTGCATTTACAGATGAACTGTTGTTCTGTGAGGCAAACATGATTTCCTCTCAAACAAATATACAAATAGACTTTTACATAACATCGACTGTAAGTTTTCTAAACCGACAAGTCTTCTTAGGGTTTACTTCATTTTTGTTTGTATTTATTTACTCTGTATTCACAGTCAAACTGAAAATGCGAATACATTTGAATCAGTGACAGTAAATATAGATAAACATGATTGCCAGCATTTCTAATTTACTAAACGCAACTTTGAATAATGTAAAGAAAAAAATATTTTTCACTGCTTACTGACTACCAACCGTTTTCCTATTCCTTTAACTTTAGATTTCGTAGTGGATATCGATGTGCAATAAACACCCATATGCTTTACGTTTAAATTCTTACATACCTACTATTCTGTTAAATGTTTTGTACTCTTAAAATTATTAAAAAATATTTTACTGCGTGTGAGATTTTCAATAAATATTCCCATTTTCTACTCGTTAACCGTTTAAATTTGCAACATACGCACAGATCGGTATTAAAACCCATGTTTAGTACGAAAAAAATCGTAACTGAAATAAATACGCAAAGTATTTAATTTTGTTAATGAGCATTTGAATAAACAGACAAGTAGTCTTTGATTTCCCAAGGTACAGTCTGAGATGAACAACAACTGATATGAACCCAATAAGTATCTTGAAAATAACATGTTTTCATAAAAATGTATAATGAATGCTTTTCTTGTAGGAGATGTCTAAATTTTATGTTTTCAATAACACTGTAGTCTCCTAACCATATTTTGTTGAACTCTCATTTTCTATGTGATACCCATTCCAGTATTCGAATCCGTTGCTCAAACCTGTGCAACTCCAGCATTTGTTAAGTCCATAGTTTTTTGGACGATATTTAGCCTGTCTTTTGCGATCCAAAATCTCACAATTATACAGATCGTTGTAGTCATTGCACAGTTTGTATTTTAGATCTTTATTGTAGATGTTTGTTTTATACGGGTGTTTCTTCAGTCCGCAATGATTTATTAGGAGACTTGTGATTATGTGTAGTTGATTTTCACTCTTCACACGGAGATGCTCCTTTAATAAAGGTTTTTGTCTGTTATTCTGTCGCGATATTTATTCTACTTGTTCATAACCTATTCCCAGAGCCGGCTCTGGGCCAATATATGAAGCTGATAATGTCTACTTGTAAAATAGTACAACGCGAGGATTATAAATTTTGCAGAAAATAGTAAAATATTATGAAATACTCAACACGGTTTTCGTAAAAAGTATTCGACCCAGACTGTAATATTAGTATATCGAGAGAAGCTTTATGAAAATTTATGAATAAAAAATATACTGGACTCTTGGGTCTGATTAAGGCTTTCGATGTAATAAATAATTCAATCCTTATTAAGAAAAGTATAGCCTGAGAGATAAAGCAAAATATTGGTTGACGTCATAGCCTACAAATATGCTCCAATTAGTAGAAGTTAATTTTACCAAACCGAACAAGCTTAAAATAGAATTTGGCGTACCTTAAGGGTCGTTTCTAGGGCTTTTTGCTCTTGTTTCATATTGACTACTTGCCAAGTTTTTTATGAATTATTAATCATGTTTATTAATAACAGATCATATTTGCGTTGTGGAAAAGTTATACAAGATAATTTCACTTCTCTTTAAGATAACATAGAGAGAGATATGCTGACTATTTGAAAACAAATAGATTGTTCTTGAATATTTTTAAAACATGGGTTTATTGTATTTTCTCTAAAAAAATATACATATGTATAGAGGAACTGATGCAAAAATATCATTTACTTATTATGCATTGTACATTAACCATTAACCATTAAAAAATCGTTATTATCTTCTGTATATACATTTCAAAGGTAATATTTTATTTATCTCAGTAATTCATTTAACAATCATATATATTTACACCCGACGCGTTACAAATTTTCCAATGAAAACGAAACGGCCAGGACGGCTGATGTCATGCCAAAGAGATGATAATACTTTTTTTAAATTAATTTGGTGCGGTTGCTCACCTAAAGGTTAAACAAACTATATTTTTTCTGTTCCTTACGGATTAGAAAAGCAAAATTAAATGTAATTTTCTCGTGTCATATAATTTTCAGTTTATCTACAGGAAAATATTTTTAAAAAACTGTTTTAAAATTCATTCTATTTACATCTATTAAATAACACCGATTTTATATATACAAGGATGAAATTTCAATTTAATTACAAATTGTGATAAAACTGATTTTCATTTTAAAAGTTACTGTATTAGAGCGATTTTTATAATACATTACAAATCTTATTCTGTCTCAGGACCTAACAGTTATAAGTTGTGACTTTAACGTTATCTCTCATAATACAATGGTAAATTTTCATATATCAATTTATGAGTATGAGCTTCGTTAAAGCTCCTCCTCATACACGTCATATTTTTTGTCAAGTCAGAAATTGAGATTTTAAATTTAAAAACTTTATTGGAAAATGAATTCTCGCATTGCGGTATAGCGTATTCTCTGTGAAAATTATTGGGGTATATCTATTAGATTCTGTCAGTAATCTAAGATTAGCCAACACTGTTATCCTACTATTATGCACGCTCCGAATCAAGAATTAGTATTATTTTCTGGTTCTCGACTCATAATTCTGAAAGATTATCCAAATTACAAAAAGCAATTAGGTGTATTTTAGGAGCATTAGGCATTTCCTAAATTATTGTTTCTACTCCGTTGAGAATTATGTATTTTGTTATTTGCCTGTTAAAAAAAACTAATTACACAAATTTACTATTTATCGCCTCTTAAAAACTTAGTATCACTATGTATATGTATGCTGATCACACATAATTACGTGGCTCCTTTTTATTTGAATATATAGTAGTGGCAATTGATCAGATAAATGAGGATTTGAGTCGTCAACACCTCAGAAAGTGAAAATATAAAAAATATTCCTGCAATAAAACTAAACTCGTTGTGTGATACGTTGACACTTTCTATGTTTGACTATGCTAATGGACCCTTAATGAAGTTATTTTATTATTATTACTATAAATATTTTTTACCCAGTTTAAGCTTTAGTACATACATAACTCTATAAACGTAATCTCGTTTAGTCTCCCATGTCTTTATGATATACCGATTCATGACTCATGACGAACACTGCTCTATGTTCTTTTGTTTTTAATAACTGTACCATTGTGTTTTTCTGTTTCTATTTACTCTTGTTATACATTTTATGCTTTTGGCAGAACCTAAATAATTTTATTTATATATGGTGCTTTCATTATATGTAAATACCTGTTCTATAGCTTTCAAAAACTATTTTTGTATTCTTGGTTAAATAAAGTTTATATTCTATTCTTTATTACCAATTAGAAATGTGTAATTACCCACAACATTGAATTAGAATTTTTGATGATAAATCGTAGAATAATTTTTCTTCATTAGGACAACATGGTATATAATAAAAAAATGTAGACTACTAGAGAATAATGAGCTTTGATGGGATCAACAGAATTATTCATAAATGATAAAACTTTTGTATTTAAAATAATTTTGTCTCATATAATATTTTGCCTCTTACCTTAAAGTTGTTATATCTTACATTATTTTTAATATTTGAAATAAAGACTTCTTCACTTTAACAACTAAAAAGAAGTAAAAATGTGCTTAATTTACAAAATTGCAAAAAAAATTGTGCTGCTGGCTTCTTTAAAAACCCTATCTCTAAAATAAAATAAGTAAATTTAAAATTTACTTAGGACATTGTACAAAATTAACTATAAAATAAAATTTTATTAAAGTAGTCTCGTAAAAGAACCCCTTTTTATTAGTTACGTGAATGTCGAGTAATTAAAAAATATCGGGGTCTTTAGAGGCACTCATCTGGACCGCAGAATCCGGACTGAAACTTTAATACCAACCCCTTTATAACTTGTAATATGGTCATAAAAATCTGACTAATCAAAATGTTTACCGTCGGCGAGGGCAGTGAGCCGAGATGGACGAAACCGGGTTCACCCGTAAAATTCGCTAATGCAGAAATATGAGCAAAGGAAAGTGTTGTGTGACATCATGCATCATTCCTGCAGCCATTAAGCAATAGAGTCTCTAGAGTCAAATATGAACACAGCAATGTTAAACTAATGGGGATGTGTTGTCTCGACAGTCTCTCCATAAAAGCAGATGTTACTCACGTGGGCGCTACGAATCTCATTTCCATGCCTAAATTCTCCCCTTGTAGCTGCCACTGATGCTGAATTATAGATGCCAAGGAATATTTATGTCTGTCCTTTTTCTAGGTGGGATTCGCATTGTGATCCGAACCGGACTTTGCAGCGTTAGTTTTCTCCCTCAGGTATTACAACCTGGAATGTTTATCACGACCCCCACTTATTTTATTCCTGCAAACTGTTGAAATATTTCTGTATGTTTCAGGGGAACGTGAGTTTTGTTGTAAAAAAAATAGAATTATTAATAGATACAGTCACACATTTCGTCTTTATTACACGTAACGTTCGAAGAAAATTGTGTGCGGTGAATTCTGAGAAATTTTGTAATACAACCCTCTATTTGTATCGATAAGAAATTTTAGAGATAAGTATATACTTAAGGTAAGAAGAGTCAAGCTGTCGCTTTGAATTATAATATTCCTGGCAGTAGTGCCGAAATCATTATAATTCAATATTTATATTTCTCTTAGGTAATGCAGTAAAAATATATATTTAAATCTCTTCTAAAATAGATATATTTTGATGGCTTGATTTAGTTAATAGTTGAATATATGTTAATAATTTAAGTTTAAAAATAAAAAACGTTTCTACTTACGAAACGCTATAAACTTATTGTAAAGTGTACTAAGTTCTCCCAAAGAAAACTTTAACAAACATGTTCATAGTGGCATAACAGTGTTTCAAAAAAAGAGTTATAAAACCCAAGTAGAAAGGAGAAAAAACAGTCCAATAGGGATAAAACTCCAAAATTTAATCTAAAAAGATTAATACATTAATAATTTATAAGTCTAAAGGTAGCAAAAGACAATCTAAAATCATTAGTAATTATAACTCAAGGAACAATTTAAGTGTACAATAAACAATCAAATTAGCAAAATAGGGAAAATTGTAAAAAGTGACGGCTACTGTTGCGAAAAAACACTAAAGTGAAAATCACAAAAACTGTAACGAAATGATGAAAATAGTAAATAATAAGTAAAATACTTACAAAATAAAGAAACACACCTGGTGTAGGCAGTGAATCAGTATAGTAAAAGGACTTAAATAGCTTGAGAAGGTGGTATAGGTGTCATAGCTGGCATTTCTATGCATGGAACTTTTATAAAAACTTTTTTTGTAGTGTAAATTCATGCCATGGTGAACCTATAAGTCATGAGGAACAATTAGTGATAGATTTAAATTAGGTAAGCTAAGATACCAATGTTCAGAAGGGATCACTTGAGAAATAAAAATAAATGAATGAGCGACTATTAAATTGTAATTGAAAATTGAAAACAAAGTTGTATTCTATGTAATATTAAGTGTTCATAAAAAGACTTAAATGGAAAAATATATAGAAAATAGCTAATTATAAAGAAATTTGTAAATTTTTCTCGGATAATTTAATGTTCAGAAAATTATTTAACAACCTAACAAGTTGCATATCAAATTAATGTAGAAATAAAAAGAAACACATCGGTAATATTTATTTTCAGAAAAAGTCAATAATAGCTGCAAGAAGTGCAAATGAAGAAAAATTAATTATAAAAATTTAATATCAAGCAATCGGTTTTGCTTAGAAACGTCAAATTCAGACGATTTTAGGCACAGATCGGTTTAGTGTAAATTTAAATATGAACCGGGCAACACGTTATAAAATTTGAAGCAAAATATAACCTCAAAAAGTACAAAAGAAAATTTTGACAAAACGAAAGTAGACGTCAAGTCAATAAACAAAATATTATTGAATTTAATATAAAAATATAAAATATACCTAATTACAGGTAAAATTAACAATAAATAATCCTAAATAAATATAATTCGTTGATTATCCAAGTCGGTGTATGCTTGGATAATATAAAATTTTGATAAAATTGTAAGTAAAGAATAACATTTAACCTACATGCGTATAAAACAAAGCGTTTCGAGTAAGCCAGTTAATACAGAAGCATAATTTCAAAATTCCAACAAGTATTAGCAAATTAAACATCGTTTAAATAACAAAAATATTCACTTCGTAGGTAAACAGCTATAATCGGTATAGGATGAAGTCAATCCGGAGAGAAGCGAGCTACAGAATCTAGTAAGGAAATTTTCGACGACACCAACCGTTGCTCATAAAAGGTATACCTTTTCGTTACATGTGAGCTCTAATTTAAAAATTTTATGCATAAAACATTTACTCAATTCATCAGTTTACAAAAATAAAAAGCCTAATTAATATTAAGATTCCTTATTGTTCTAAACCCATTAAAATTTAAAATATATTCATTTTAATTCACTGTAATGTTAAACCATTTAAATCATTAATATATTTAATCATTTCTTATTTCAACTTGTGACTTTTATGAACTATCTAGAGCGAACCCACAAGCCAGCATGCAACATTGTATAAATAAATTCAAACTTGAAAAAAATAGAACCCACCATATACCCTGAGTAAACAATTTTCCTAATAAAAATAAAATAATAAAAGATAAATTTATTTTTCTGATAACTTTACTTATTTATTTATTTTGTTTCTTATTTTTATGTATGTATATGTAAATAAACTAATACTTCATATAGGTGCAGCAGAGCACTGTGTATGAAGAAGATATATCAAGAAAATATAAATTTTAACTTTCGATAAAATATTCACATATATGTTCGTCTAGATATATTTTGCGTCTAACCTAACGAGATAGACTAAATACCAGTGCTACCGTATATCCCCGGAGAAATTGGGGCTGTTGTCGAAAAAGAGTGCTGCCGAATTTATTGGAACTTCTCGTTTCCAACCAGGCTAATTATAGTCAACAAACCTGGCGCTCCTCGATCACAAAACCGAGGTAATGCGAGACAAACATCACCTTAGAAGGGAGGAAAAACGGATTAAATATCAATACCTCCGGACCACTGAACCCAGAGTACTCGGTCAACATGGCCGTCCTGATAATCAGTGTACCCTCAGAATTAAAGATATAATACAGGCCCTGACAAAAAACAACCGAATGGTTGGCTGGCCAAATGCAGAAGACAGTTATCCTGGTATCCCTTGGACTGTTAATTGCACACGATGTGGGGTATTTACTAATCCTACGAAATGTCGGATGTGGCTGTAGACAATTTACTGGCGCTTCTAAATGTGTTAATTTATTGTGAGTTTTGCCTTATTGAATGCAGATATATATTTAATATTGCTGAGTAACCACCATATGCTTTTAGACTCAGGTATGTAAAACTCTAGTAATCTTATGATTTAGATTTCTTCAATTCTATTGTAAATCAGACGTTTGAACATTTGATTGCCAGTGACACACTTAACTGTAAAAAGTGCAGTAGCATAAAACCCATTACATTGGCATCTTTGAAGAGGGAAGGATTATTATTTTTTCGTTTCTTGCAGTGGCTACAAAAATTTCTACTTTTGACGGCATTTACATATGATTCTTTTTCCTTCTACAATGTATTGTTTCTTTACATATATAACACAGCTTTTTATATTGTCTGGCCGATAGCCACATTGCTTAAGATGCGAGGTGGCAATCGCGACTAATCACAAGGATATCACGCTACCAGGTTCGAATCCCGGCTCCGGCACTGTCGGAGGAAATGATTGTATGTCAGTGTTTTTTCAATGTGTAACCCCCTTCCGCACAAGCCTCTGGCTTCTGAAATTGGGGGTTGTCTAATTTCTGTAGTGTTTATTTATTTATACATTATACATGATATGTATGAAATAAATTCAATTTGACCGTGATTATGAACTTTTAGAAAAAATCCTGAAACATGAAGATTTTTGCTTTGGAATTGCCATTTTTAACATAAACAAAATACCCTCCCTCTGATTTATGACTACCCCATCTCAAAATTTTAAATTAGGAAGGGGGGGGGGGCTCTTCGAAAGGGATTTTGATTCTCTATTCAGCAGTATAATTTTTTTTATTTGGGGTCTCAATTTACTGAGAAAGCTAACTTAGAAAAGGTAAAGTTTTGTTAAAGTCTTGTAAACTCAATGGAGGAATTTTATGCTAAATTATTGATTTTGAGGAAAAGTTGAAAATGATCGATTGTTGTTAAAGTTTTTAATACAAAATTGTACCCTCATTAGTCCTTTACATAAAATGAATATTAAAATAATATTAAATCCAATTTAATTTATAATTAAATACTTTTATTCTAAATGCAATCCTGTGTATATTGTGATGAAATTGATAGTGAGAGAGAATGTTTTAAGACTCCCCACTTGTCTCGAAAACAGTGATGAAGGATGTCAATTCCCTTCAGAGAAATTAATGAGTAAAATTGAAAGTGCCAACCCTCCTCACTAGGAGACAGTAAGCACGTCACCTTGGAGTCCCTTGCACCTGACAAACTTCTGCAGCCGATTACCTCCAAATGCAAGAAGAGCTGCAAAGAGTATTGTGGTTGCAAGAGGGCTAGCCTATACTGTTCTAAATTGTGTGAAACTTGCGATGGAACTTGCGATAACGCAGAAAAATGCTCCGCCGATGAAGACGATGACGTGGACGATTTTGATAATCAACCAAGCTATGGCTGCTAGGACACATGGCCTAATTGAATTGCTTTAAATAACGATGTTGTGAAAATAAATGAAAGAATTATTGTCCTTGGTGTAGCCGCTACGTTCTATATACAGTAAGTTTCGACGCACTGTAACGCCTAAACTGTTTGTCTGACGAAAAATCCTAGGAGACATAATACGTAGTAAATTTAAAGTAGTTTATGAATGCATGCGATACTGTTCTCTAAAAGTGCGTAGTTTTCATGGTATAAGCAAAAAACTGAAAATAGAGCATTTCTTTCGCAGTTTCCTCAGAACGCATCACTTTTACGAGATGGCAGAGTTAAAATTCGGATTCAGTTCCCTAAAAAACATAAAGAACGATAGAGAAAAAACTTCTATATTTTTCCTCTCCACACTGCCCTTTCATTGTACATAAACGGTAGTAAGTAGTAGTAAGTAGTAATTATTGGGGGAGGCCTAGTGCCTGGCAAGTAGGCCACAAATGGGCCCTTTTTACCTACCCCCTGACGTCCCCTCAACCATTCACTTCCACTCGGCCTCCTACTCCCTCTTGAAACCTTCCTGATCTTCCAATGATGTTTCCATTCGAGAGAGTCCATTTCCTCTTTTGGGAGCGTTGTGGCGCCGAAGAGTTCATACCTCAGGCGCCCGAACGCTTCACATTGTCCCAAGAAGTGAAACGATGTTTCTTCATCACTTCCGCATCTTGGGCAAGTGGAATCTGCCTCAACCCCTATCATCGATAGGTGTCTTCTGAGCCTGCAGTGACCAGTTAGGACTCCGACCAGTTGGTTCAGGGTCCTCCGGCTTCTACCTAGCAACCAGGCCGCCCTTGACTTGTTCGGCCCCGTTACGAAGTCTCGAGCCTGTCTGCAGCCGCTGCTCAGCCTCCAATGTTCCCTCAATGTTGCTTGTGCCCACTCGTTAAGGGCCGTAGCGACATGTTTCCTTGTAATTCCCAACATGGGCTCCGGGCCTAGACAGGGCTCCCTGGCCCCGAGCCTAGCCAATTCATCGGCTCTCTCGTTTCCTGGGACCCCAGTATGTCCCGGAACCCATATCAGGCTCACTTCCTTGTGCCTGGCAAGTTCCTCTAGAGCATCTCCGCACTCCTGGACGAGGGGGGACCTCGTCCTAGGAGAGCAGACCGCCCGAAGTGCTGCCTGGCTGTCTGAACAGATACAGATATTTTGTTCCGTACCGTTCCTCGTTTCTTCATTATGTGCCACTTTTAGGATGGCATATACCTCTGCCTGAAAGACAGTAGTGTACGATCCTAGAGCAAAGCTCTCCTGTACTTCCCTGCCTTCCAGGAATATTCCTGCCCCCGATGACTGCCTCTGTCCATCTACTAGAAGGGAACCATCTGTGTAGCATACCAGGGAGTTCGGGGGGAAGTTAATCTTTCCTTCTGCCCACTCTTCCCTACTAGGTAGGGTTAGAGTGTACTTTCTCTCTAATCTCAAGCGGTCGGTTGCTTCCCTCACCTTAAGGGCGGAGATCGGAATCTCCGCCTCCGCCAATCTGGCGATGGCTGCATGACCCTCTGTCCTTCCACTACACCGCCAGCTGCCTGAGTCTCGCATTCTTAGATGGGCCGCCATGGCTTCCTTCTTAATCCAGGCTGGAAGCGTTGGCAGCCCTAGCATTACTTCCAAGGCAGCTGTAGGTGTCGTCCTCATTGCGCCTGTAATCCCAAGACAGGCAAGTCTTTGAACTTTTGCCAGTCTTCGAGACGTGGTGATGCGGTTCACACTCGGCCACCAGACCACCGACCCATATTGGAGTCTAGGTCTGATTACCGCCGTGTAGACCCAGTGCAGGATCCGTGGACTAAATCCCCAGTTCCTGCCCACCACCTGGCGCAACTGCCAGAAGGTTGCCGTCGACTTCTCTATGATTCTGTCGACCTGTGCTCCCCATGACAGTTTTTTATCCAGGATCACCCCTAAGTACTTGACCTCTTGCGATAGTGCTAGGGGTCTTTCGTACATTATTGGTGCCCTGAAATTCTCTATT
Organism: Leptura quadrifasciata; assembly: GCA_963675555.1. Classification (NCBI taxonomy): domain Eukaryota; kingdom Metazoa; phylum Arthropoda; class Insecta; order Coleoptera; family Cerambycidae; genus Leptura; species Leptura quadrifasciata. Next base: position 89,560,988 of record OY776675.1, read on the forward strand.
TTCCTCCTTTTGGTGAAGAGGATCAGTTCAGTCTTGGATAAACGTTAACAATTCGTCGAAATTTTTACATATACTCTTTATATTTTAGTCAGGACGGTAGCTCAGTGGTTAGCGCGCCTAGCTTTTTCTCTGTGCATACCTAGCGAGATAGGTTCGAGCCCTACCTACTGCGAAGTAATTTTCGAATATAAATTAGTAGGGTGCCGACTCCTTTACTCAGACAAATCTGGATTAGACTTATGGCGGTTAATAAACATTTATATTTTTATGCAAAATAGAGCTGTCATTTTCAAGAGTTTTATTTCTTATTGGGGGCGAACGTAGGTGCGTCTTTATATATAAATACATATTTCGATATGCGATGTAAAGCAACGTCAGGCGCGGTTAGTACTTAGATGGGTGGCCGTCTCAAGCAAGACCACGCCCTCGCCTCATATCTTCTAGTGGCTGGTATATCAGTGTATGCGCAGAAACTATGCAATCTTAGGCGAGGATTGTGTGGGGGATATACCATCCTTCGGAGAGGATGTAAAGCCATCGGTCCCTTGTCTATTAAATGCTAGGCAAGTAAAAGAGCCCTACTCTTCGAAATAGAAGATGCCCGGCGAAATTCCTGGTTGTGGGTAGCGAAAGTACCGGAAATAGGCAGACGTTAAATAAATATTTTTAAAAAATTCATATTCATTTTATTTCATCATATTCCGTGACTTTTGTATCTACTGCAAGATTATCGTAATCTGTAATAAATGCATCCATTTCTGATCAAAAAATAATTAATTAGAAAAGATTTATTTGGCGATCCATTATTTTAGAATCAAAATTTATTTTTGTGAATTTTTTTCTTTTCCTCTTTATTTAATTCACTTAATTTATATAGATATATCGCCGCTACCTAAGGAATACCTGTGAAGTGCTAAAACTTGGGACACTGCAGTAGATTTATTTATTCTTAGGGGGCTATAGCGCCTCTTTTGAGACGAGCCAAGAAACGGCTACCCTACTAGAGGTATAAATCATTACAAACTTGAAAATCCTACAGACATTTGAATATTTGTAGTGCTCAAAATTGACTTCCTGGAAAGATGGGCGAGGATTTCACATAAGTATAGGGAGAAGCGAACGGATCCTCTACCAAGACTCTTAACATTTTTACTACCCCATAAATCTAGTCAAGTGAATTTTTCTACAATGTGTTTCGAAACACAGCTATCTTATATGTACATTTTGAGAGCAGGTGGAATGCTGCACTTTACTTCTGACTTTTTATGTCTTAAGGAAAAGCTTTCAAATCATTTCATCGATTACAACAAACGGTTTGCTTTGTTTGTTCATTTTTATTACCAGATACGGAAATAAAATATGTCTGGTTTTAATAAAAGTATAGTTTTATAAAAATATATCACACAAAGTATAATACTTATGAAATACCTTGTGGTTGGTACCACGAATGACTTTTAGATGAAGATACCGATATTAATTAATAAAATTACGTAAAAATTGAAATTTTACAACCATAAACTATTATATCACTTTAATTGGTGTAAGATTGGATCGATGACGGCAAACTTATTTGCGAAAATGTTCTTTTATGACTTATCAACTGTTCTGGTATAGTTATTAATAAAAAGATAAATAAAAACAAAATGAAACAAACGCCAAGCTGTACATAAGCAACCTTCTGCTTTTGATATTAACCATTTAGACGCGTTTATACCAGTGTTAGTAACATGTGCTGCTAAACTTTTTATAGAAATCACATTTAAATAACGGATATTGTTAACAGAATATTGTTAATAAAATACTAGTTTGACTTTTTCGTTGATAACTACATTTTGTCACATCACTCTCTCTTTTCACAGGCCACGCAGCAACGGCGACAAGATGACGTTAGTGTCCCCTCGGAAGACTGTGCAAAAACGGCTAACTTTATAAACAAAGCTTTACTACAACAAAATTGTTTTCAATTACATAAGGTGTGACAAAAATGAGCTACTACTTTGTTAAGTATACTTTTTTAAAATGGAACACCCTGTTTTTTGGCGCCAGTTAAGCCTCCAAGGATACTGTATTAGACCTTAAAATATTTCGCCACTCGGATGCCGCGTTGCCAAGTTATGATTTTTTTTGTGTTTTTTTGCAATTTACAAACATTCTTTTGACCGCCATATCTCCGCGATTTATTAATTGTTTTTCTAAAAATGTAGGATGTTATTTGATAATAATGTATTTACTGAATAACATTTCTGAAATAAATTATTATTATACTGGGAGTCCAAAATATTTGTTTACATTTCTTGATATTTAATTAATATTTTTCTCCATTTGCCTATATTTTTTTTACATGGATAAATAAAGCATACAATTCCCCACATTTTAATATCATACACTTTATTTTTATTTCAAACAATTTTTGAAATATGTTTATTTCAAATAATTTCTGGGTAAATTAAGGTGCCCTTTATTTTAGTATTAAAATGTAATATGGTTTTGGTCTTCTGTTTTGCATCTGTTTTTCAGTTCATGACATTCCTATAAGGTGTTTAAGATTATCATGATTAAGTTGAATTAATATTGTTAATTAAGTAATATTTAAAAACATGAATAATATTTACTGTCAACAAGATATCCATTGTGTATGTTATTGGTGAATGTGATGGAAAATCTTTATTGGCATCAAGAGTGTGTCGCCAAAAATATCCCGATAGAAAGTGTCCTGAAGTGAGGTCTCTAGAAAATTTGAAAGAACGTTTTGAACGTACTGGATGTGTTGCATATGAAAAGAAGACGAAACGACGTAATGTATTAAGTGAAGATATTGAGCTGGCAATAACTTTAGCGGTAATCGAAAATCCTACGTCAGGCAAGCTCAAAACCGAATTGGAGAAGACGAAGAATTTTTCAGATTTGTGTTGTTCACGGATGAATCAACGTTTCATCGCATTTGCATTATTATGACAGAGAAAACCATCATGCTGTACAGAAAAATCATTACCAGCACAAGTGGAGTTTAAATGTTTGGTGGGAGTTGTATATGATTATGTTATTGATTCTCAATTTTTGAGGGAAATGTAAATGGGGCAGTCTTCTTTTTATACAAAATACGTTTCCACAAATGATCCAGTCTATTCCTGATTATATAATAATAATAATAATATAAGTTTATTAATCAAAATAATGTTTACAAACAATTACACTTATCGATACATGATGATATGAATTAATAAACAGAAAATTCCACGAAAGTACTGAGTACCTGTGTGTGGAAGAATTGTGTAATTGGTATTTAAATTAACTTAATTTAGTTTGATGCAAACAGAAAATACTGTAAGTACTTAAGTACATTCGGTAGATATTGTATAGTATAGTCCTAAATAATAATGCAAATAGATAATTATAATAACTAACTAACTAACTAACTATATTTATTACATATATAAGAGGTATACATATTATACATTTACCTACTGTTTCATTTCAAGATGATTCATAGTTTAGGGTATCCAATACACTTACTATACAATATATACTTACGATGGATATATGTGCAGTTTTATTTTGATGAGGTGAAGCGCTTTTTGAAAAGATAGTTTGATGCAATAACAGTGGCAGTTTTTTGAATCCATGATTTAATTCCTTTTTTATATTTTTCCAATGAGGCTATATTCTTTAATTCGGATGGAAGTAAGTCGTATATTTTAGGACCTATGTAAATATAGTTTCTTTGACCGATTGTTTTGTTAACTTTGGCTTTAACTATTTGTTTGTTGCGAGTACTGTATGTGTGGTTTTATATTTAATTATTTGTTCGTTCTTAAAAAGGTTGATGAGAATTTTTTGTGAAAATAGTTGTTTAATATCCATTTCCTCTGTCAGGTTGAACAGATCGTTTGTAGGGCATGTGATGTTTTTATTGTATATAATTTTTGGAACCATTTGAGTTGCGACTGGACCAAGGAATAATACAGTATGTTTAGTTGAGGTAGAACAAGAAATTGCTTTAAATATTTGAATTTAAAGAGCAGTGGCCTTAATTTTTTTAATTATACTATTAGATTGCAGATCCCATCGAAGATGCCTATAAATTATTATACCTAAATATTTAACACATTCGGTTTCGTTGATGTGCATAGTATTATTTTCACTGTTATTTATATTCAGGGGACCGGGGTTATTTTTGTATGAAGTAAATGGACGATACATGGACTTTTCATAATTTATCGTTAACATGTTATAAACAAACCAACCATTTTCCGCTTTACTTTTCACTGCTTTCCAATTTTTATCTTTATATATTATTACAGTATCTTCCCTTCGCTTGGTAGTTCAAGAAGATCATTAGTGTATAAGTTGAATAAGACTGGACTAAGAACTGTTCCTTGCGGTACACCGTATTCCATAGTTTTTTGGATCACTCTCAATTTTATCAATTCTTACGTATTGCTGTCTACTAGCTAAGTAACTTTCGATCAGCATTACTCCTGAAACCGATATTTGTCAATTTCTTAAGTAGCAGTTGGTGGCTAACGGCATCGAAGGCTTTTGCTAGGTCGATAAATCCACACAGTATTTGTTCGTTATTATCTAGGGATTGGTAGATATTATTAGTAAGGTATTCTATAGCATCCTCTGTAGATAAATTATTTCGAAACCTAAACTGCACTTTAGATAATATATCGTACTTTTTTAAAAAACGGTAAATTTTTGTTTTAATTATTTTTTCATAGATTGAAGATATTAAAGATATTAATCTGTAATTTATTACCTCTGCTTTGTCGCCACTTTTGTACAATGGTTTAATAATTCCTACTTTGAATGCATTAGGCCATATACCATTACTTATACTTAAATTAAATACATACGTAAGCGGCTCTGCTATTGTTTCTTTAATTTCATTAAGAATCTCTGCGGTTATCTCATCATTTCCCGGAGCTTTTCCTGGTTTTAATTCTACAATACAATTTTTGATATCTACTGTATATTGAATTTATATTATTTTTTAATATATTTGGAGGCGTTTCTGGTTTTTAATTTGGCTCGCTAATTTTTTACCTCGCTATTTCAGTTTTATCAGTAGTTATGTTGCCGCTTTTTAATTTGATTTTATTTACGTTATTTTGCCATAAGTTTTTGAATAATTTTTGTTTTTGTTTATTTATGACTTGTAGTAATCTATTTTAGTGTTTTTTATAATGAGATTCAGCTTGTTACGATATTTTTTATACCCATTCTCTAGGATACCATTATTTGGGTTTTTTTGTGTTTAATGTACAAATTGTTTTTGGCTTCTATTGATTTGATATGATATTACAAATAATATGTGGTTACAACTTGATGGTGCATCACCACACTTTAGTAGAAATGTTCGTCAGGTCATTAGTAGCCAGTTTCATGAAAGATAGATAGGAGGAGGAGGTCTGATACTTTAATAAACTGTTAAATTGTATCTAATTTATTATTTTATTAAATTATGTTAAATCCCACTGCCTGGCCGCCTAGATCACCCAACCTGACTACAATCGATTTTTCCTATAGGAATTTGTGAATTCAGATGTTTAGAAAGTAGAACCAACGACTCGAGAAGATATGATGGAATGGATTCGTTAGTGTTTCAATAGTGTAAACGTTGATATGTTTGTAAATTGCAAAAAAACACAGGAAAAAAATCATCACTTCTCAACGCGGCATCCGATTAGCGAAATGTTTTAGGGTGTAGCAGGACCCTTTGAGGCCTTAACTGGCGCCAAAAAGTACAGGGTGTTCCATTTAAAAAATATGCTTCCTTGTGTAATTTGTTTTTGTGACACCTTGTATAATTGAAAATCATATAATAATATCATCATACTTTATTCACGTTATCATATAACAAGTCCTACAAAGATGCAGTAGCTAAAATTAATACTTATATTAATAAATAAATGAGAAATGTAAAGGGTCGTGCACTCTAAACATGTCCCTAATGAGTGAACATCTTTGTGTTGTGCATGGCCCTCTAAAATAATTTTTTGACATATACTTACTGTACTATTTGTATAAATTATTAAATTATATCTTATAGTTAGAGACAAATAAATTTAATTTAATTATAAAGGAGAATATCATAACTTGGCAGCATACGTTCCTTTTTTATTATTATATAATAATAATTAGAATAGGGCTATGAAAAGGTGGTAGTTGGTTTTTATAAAATTTTTACATTCTATTTAAAATTTATTTCTTTTGGTCGCAATCAGTCTAATTTTGAGAGGGAAGATATTATAAAACTGAGGGGCAAAATAGGTTATACAGGGTTACTGGTAATTCGATACATTCTTTTGGAGATGTGATGGGGCATGAGCTAAGGAGTAAATCTAGCCCTAACATACATTATGCAAAACTCAATAGTTTTTGAGATATTTCAATTTTTTTGTTTTTCTCAAAAAAGTAGATCTTAATGTCTTAAAAGTTAATTTCCGAAAAATCTACTTGACATTTTTAAAATTTTTTTTACTGGATTACTTGTCCAATATTATAGATATCCGTTTGGAATGAAAAATATCCGAAAACATTTCGATCATGTGAACATTTAAAATAAAAACTAGTAAAAATTTTCTTTTTAAAATCAGTTATGAAATTTACTTATTAGGTTTTCTCAAAAAAATATTAATGTAGCACGCGTACAAATTATTATAAAAACCTCTTATTTCAATAGCTGTCTAACTAGGTAGAAATGTTTAATGTACCCTTGATAGTTCTAATAAAAAATTAGTAAAGATAATGCTGGTGGCGGAATTTATTAAACGACTAGTCGTTCATTTTCATTTAAGTCAGTCAGTCCTTGTCTTTGACGTTTGTGCATATATGTCATTAACTGACATTCTTATCTCCGTATCCCTTAAGTTTGTTTGTCTTGTTAAATTAGTTATCGAAGATTTTGATTTTGCTCGTAGTTGTTGTTATTGTATTTTTCTGTGCCATGGCCGCGTATGCCAACGCAGAATACGCTGATATCTTGTTTGTCTATGGATACTGTGGCGGCAACGCTGCTGAAGCTCGCCGAGAATATGGTCTTTGGTACCCTAACCGCCGCTTACCAAATTCACGTGTATTCAGTACGGCATTTCGAAATATCGCTGAAACTGGCTCCGTGAAATGTAGAAGAAGTGACGGTGGTGCTCCTCCCGTTTATGAACCAGATGATGAGGAAGAAATATTGAGGTATTTTGAGGAAGACTCAACTATTTCAACTAATAAAGTCGCAAGACTAACCGGAGCGTCACAATGGAAAGTTTGGTCTACGATACGTAGAGTTGGATGTCATCCTTACCACTATACCCCTGTCCAAGGCTTGGAGGAAGGTGATCCTGGAAGGAGAGTGGAATTCTGCCGCTTTATGTTAAATTCAGATGCAGAAAGTGCAAATTTTTTAACAAGTATTTTATGGACGGACGAGTCGAAATTTAATCGCGAGGGTATAACAAATTTCCACAACCTACATTATTGGGCAGAGGAAAATCCCAAGTTAACACGTGAAACTAGTTTGCAAATGAAGTTTTCTATTAATGTGTGGATGGGAGTCATTGGCCACTATTTAATAGGGTCACACTTTCTTCCTCAAAACTTAAACGGGGAAATCTATGAAAATTTTTTAAGAAATGATCTGGCGGTGATTTTAGAAGATGTTCCTCTCGCCGTCAGACAGCGAATGATGTTTCAGAACGACGGTTGTCCAGCACATTATCGGCTGACAGTACGACAGTTACTTGATAAACGTTTCCCTAACCGTTGGATTGGAAGAGCGGGCCCAATACCTTGGCCAGCGCGAAGCCCTGACTTAACACCCCTTGATTATTACGTATGGGGTCATATGGAGGAGATGGTCTATGCCACACCAGTCAACCTTAGACAAAGGATAGTCGATGCTGCCCAACACATAAGGCATAATCTGACAACCAGAGTAACAAAGACGGAAATAAGAAGACGCTGCCGTGCCTGTATACGGAATAGGGGCTCCCATTCTGAGCAAGACATATGAAAAATAAAGTACAACTTTGAAACTAATGAAGAATTAAACTCTACTTTTAAAATGTTTTTTACTGTTTATCTAAAAATAAAATTCGTACTACTTGTGTTATTTTTACTAGTATTTTCTTAGAACTATTAAGGGTATATTGAACATTTGTACCTTGTTAGATAGCTATTGAAATAAGGCAGGTTTTATAATAATTTATACGCGTGTTACGTTAATATTTTTTTGAAAAAACCTAATAGGTAAATTTCATAGCTGATTTAAAAAAAAAATTTTTAAGTTTTTATTTCAGATGTTCACATGATCGAAATGTTTCCAGATATTTTTCATTCCAAACGGATATCTATAATATTGGACAAGTAATCCAGTAAAAAAAAAATTTAAAATGTCAAATAGATTTTTCGAAAATTAACTTTTGAGAAAAACAAAAAAAATTAAATATCTCAAAAACTATTGAGTTTTGCATAGTATATGTTAGGGCTAAATTTACTTCTTACATCATGCCCCATAACATCTCCAAAGGAATGTATCGAATTACCAGTAACCCTGTATACCTTTGAGTGTGTGATTTTGTTAGAAATGGCACTTTTAATGATTTGTTAATTATCATTCTAGTTTCATAATTATGAATGGCAGATTGATATAAATGTTGATTTTTAATTGTATTTGTAATGTGTTAATTTAAACTATGACTGAGAGAGGTAAGCGCACTCGCCTCTCACCCAAAAGTTCCGGGTTCGATTCCCGGTCGTGGCAATGGAAAATACTGTGAGGGATTTTGCCAATATACAGGGTGTTGCATCATGAGAGGGACATAGCTTAATAGGAGGTAGAGAACGTCAGTGGTAACCGGAACCTCCCATAGAAATGTCTCATTGGGCCTTCATTACGAAGTTACAGGGTGTTAAATAATTTTTGGCCAAACCTGTTTTTTGTCATAACTTTGACAGGGAATGAAATAACGGATTCATATTTGGTACGGCTAATGTACTAATGAGCCCCAAGAGGTACATGTATAAAAAAAATATATCTAGGTCCGGACTCACTATAATTTATGTTTCTTTTTTGCATCAATAAAACATCACTCTGTATATATTTTTTTGAAATTTCGATACGATATTCGAAAAGAGCAAGAAAAAACAAACAAAATGGCCTATTTCATTTTTTTGTTACACCTTCGTGGTTATTTAAATACGTTGTTAAATGTGCAAGAAAATGGATTACAGAACCCTATTAAATGAGAGGCACGTGAAATAAATAGTTTTATAACTATATGAAATAACAAAATTTTTAATCAATCACAGTAGGCTTGTTCAAAGAATAAAAGTGACAGATAATTTAAACCATTTAGGCCTAAGCAACCAGTTACTTTGATCAAGAAAATCATCAACATTTTATACTTAATAAAAATTGGAAAAGAGAACAAACTAAAATCTAAATAAATAAAATATTTTCCATTCAATTAACAATAAATAACAGAACAATAACTAAATGTGTTTAAAAATAAAACGTAATTGACACTAAAGTAAATTCTCAAAATGTCCTCCCCCACATTCTGTGCATTTTCTTGCGCATTTAGAAAGGTCACCAATTGCTCGACGTATCATTTCTGGATTATTCCGTATTTCGTCGCAGGTTGTAACGATGCGCTGGATTAAATGTTGTCTACTTTCAATTTCAATGCTATAAACCTCGTTTTTTAAGTGGCCCCATAAAAAGTAATCACAAGGGTTACAATCAGGAGATCTTGGTGGCCATTCATGTGGACCCCCGCGTCCAATCCATCTATTAGGATACACATTGTTTAAGTGTTCTCTTACTTGAAGGTTAAAATGTGGTGGGGCCCCATCATGCTGAAAGAACATGCCTCTTATACCGATATTTTCTAACATATTCGGTAAAATGTTTTGAAGAAAATCAAAGTAAATTTCACCATTCAATCTTTCTTCAAAAAAATGTGGCCCTATCAAATGTCTATTCACAAGTCCGACCCAAACATTTACAGAAAACCTGTGTTGCGAACGGCGTTGGCGTACCGCATGTGGGTTTTCCTGTGCCCATTTATGATTATTTCGTGAATTGTTTACTCCATCCCTTGTAAATTGTGCCTCATCCGTAAATAAGGTTCTGTAAATGACTGGGCGATGGTTAGACAACCAATGACAAAATGCCAGGCGGGGGATATCGTCGCCTTGTTGAAGACGCTGTACCTGCTGGATATGATATGGATGGTAACGTTCTCTTATTAGGGTTCTCCATACTCGCCAATGAGGAATACCAGTTGCCAAACTGATTCGTCTAGTGCTCATATTTGGGTTTTCTTGAACTACGTTTATAATATTGTTTTGTTCCTGCACACCTTGTTGTAAAACACGCTCCACAACTGCAGAAGTAGGAAACTTTCCGTGTTGTCTTGCATACTGGAACACCGTACTAAAGGTTTTATGATTAGGGCATCGACGACCAGGAAAACGCAGCCGATATTCTCTTTCCGCCGACCTACCATTTCCATTACAGAAACCATAGATGAATATTATGTCAGCATATTCCACGTTTGTAAATTTTACTGGCATAGTTAAAATATTTTCACAAGTTTTCACTAACTAAATGCGGATTATTGACACATTAAATTACTAACAAACAATTATTCAACTGTTTAGGAGATTTCTTTTTATTATCTGTCACTTTGAACAAGCCTACTGTGATTGATTAAAAATTTTGTTATTTCATACCCGATTACTTATTAGGACCACAGTTTTTTACCAAAATGGACCTTTAAAACGTACCGGAATTAGGATTCACCCAGACCACCTAGGCTCAATAGAATTTTTGTAAATTTTAGTTATAAAACTATTTATTTCACGTGCCTCTCATTTAATAGGGTTCTGTAATCCATTTTCTTGCACATTTAACAACGTATTTAAATAACCACGAAGGCGTAACAAAAAAATGAAATAGGCCATTTTGTTTGTTTTTTCTTGCTCTTTTCGAATATCGTATCGAAATTTCAAAAAAATATATACAGGGTGATGTTTTATTGATGCAAAGAAGAAACATAAATTATAGTGAGTCCGGACCTGGATATATATTTTTTTTATACATGTACCTCTTGGGGCTCGTTAGTATATTAGCCGTACCAAATATGAATCCGTTATTTCATTCCCTGTCAAAGTTATGACAAAAAACAGGTTTGGCCAAAAACTATTTAACACCCTGTAACTTCGTAATGAAGGCCCAATGAGACATTTCTATGGGAGGTTCCGGTTACCACTGATGTTCTCTACCTCCTATTAAGCTATGTTCCTCTCATGATGCAACACCCTGTACAGGGATATTGAGTGTGTGTCCCTTGTCTCTAAATGTATAGCCCCCTCCCACACAAGGCATTTTTAGAGCCTTCCGAGATAAAGGGGGTCGTAATTACCTGTGGTGTTATTTATTAAAAAAAAAAACAACTATAGACATAGATTTATATAGAAATTACTATGGTCGTTCCATCTCAGATGCTGATCAATAATAACTCCTAAATATTTAGTAGATTTTACCTTTTTTATTTCAGGGTAGTTGCAATTGATATTGCAGTATTTTTTGCGGATTTTTGGTGTATTTTGTACAGGTTTGATCGGCAGCTGAGGTGGAAAAAGCTATAAATGTTGTTTTTTTGATGTTTAAACTTAATAAATTAAAATCTAGCCAATTTTGTATTGACTGGAGACCTGCTTCAGCTTTCTCATATGTCTGTCCAATTTGCTCCTGTAAATAAAATAGCGGTGCCATCGGCATATGAGATTACAGTTCCATTATTCGGTATGTTTCCAATTTCATTAATATATACGAGAAATAGCATAGAGGTTGCAATACAGTACCCTGCGGTACGCCCATTGAGACTGTCTGAGAGTTTTCTCTATTTGTACCTTTTGCTTTCTATCAGTTAAATAATTTTCAAACAATCGCAATGTGTCTCCTCCTACTCCAACATTTTTCAGTCCATCAAATAATTATCTATGGCATAGTGTGTCGAACGTCATTCCCAAATCTATGTATACTAAAATAACATTCTTTTTATTCTTATTTAGATTATTTATTACTTCTGTAGTTAGATCATAAACGGCATACTCAGTACATTTTTTACCTCTAAAACCATATTGCTTTTTGTAAAATATATTTTTTAAAAGAAGAAAATCCATAAGCCTTTTAGTCAAACATTTTTCGAAGATCTTAGCCTGGATAATAACGACGTTGTTTATTATTTACAATTTTACGTTGTAGTAAGGACGAAGCATTGAATGTTTAGTTAAGAAAGATTTTTATAAAATTAGCCGTTTTGCATAATCTTTTAAGGAAACACTTCACTTCACTCAGGACGCGCAATCTCTCGTGCGCCTGTTCATTAATAATTTTTCTTTAATTTCTAGTAACATCTTAATGGATTTGACTTATAAAAATGAAAATTTAAGCATTTATAAACAACCGGGTTAAGTTTCAAGTTAAAATATATATGTTTTATGTTTAATAGAAGAAACTTTATTTTCTCAAGTTATTCGTCTTTTCAAGAACATTTAAATCGTATAGAAACAATTTATATTTGAAATCTGTTTACATATTAAAATTAATTTGTTTATAATATTTTTTTTTGAAATGCAGAAAAATGTAGAAACTATTAAATACTGTTTCTTTCTGGAGTAAACTCTCAATATTTGTCATTTACACTGCATATTTAATCGTATAGATATATTTTGCTTACACTGAAAAGGAACCAGCATTAATACAAAGGCATATTCGACTGAATTCATCTTGTTCTGAATCGAATCCAATTATTTTTTTTTCGATGCATTAAATAATTTGGTTCTTTTTTGTCGGTTTGCTATTATTGGGCAGTATTTGTGCTGTCTCCAACATCACACATATTTTATTTATTATGTACTTACTAAATTACTAAATATATGCAGACGAAGAAAATCTGAGAGAGACGTTTCTTTGATTTAAATATTTATGATGCTTTGGATTTCAATTTTAAAATATTTACGATAAAAAAACTGTCTGAGTTCTACCTTCTCAGGTGATTTGTGATTTGGACGATTTTTACTGACAGACCCCTTACTTTTCAAATATTCATTGGGATAGTGCATTAGTTAAAGGGTCTTATGGTAGGTTCCTTATCTTCCTATGTCTATAATAGTTGTTCTCGTTTTATATTAATTTTAAAAGATGCTGATGTATTACCATATATACAATAGATAATATCGAGAATAATATCTTATTGTGTTGACCTTTTCAATAATTAATATATGTACTATATAAATATCGATATTTGATACATTTCTGCTGACAAATAATAATTATGTATCATATGAATATGATCAAATCCGAAGAAAAAATAAAATTAAAAGTTATTATCAAAATAAGCAAAAAAACTTCATTAGATAAATCTTCATTGGAACTGTTGGTCTGAGGGTATAAAACATAATCTACGCCTGAAACATTTCCCGATTATTATTTACATTAAAAGTTATTTTATCAATTCAAATATTATTTAGCTATTAAGAGTACAAATATCTAGTATTCTGTGCAAAAAAAGGCGTACATCGACTATCTGCGGGTATAAGTCAGACTTCATTTCCATAGCAACTATATTCTAATTGTATAAAACTTAGATGTTAATGAATATCTACAAATGCCAAAAATAGGTCCTGTCATTGCTTGTCAATTAAAAAATGACTCGACCTTTAACCGAAGTTATGAAAACTCGAATTATAGTTATGTTAAAAGAGGGTTGGTCAATAAGAATGGTTGCGGATCGTTTTAATATTAATAAATCTACTATATTTAAAGTAAAGAGACGGTGGAAGGAAGAGCAAACTGTAAGAAGAAAGGTAGGATCCGGACGAAAATCAGTTTCCTATGTAGATGATGATATTAATAAATAATAAATACACCACTGGTAATGACGACCCCCTTTATCCCGGAACGCTCTAGAAGAGTCTTGTTTGGGAGGGGGCTACACATTTAGAGACAAAGGACACACACCCAATATCCGTGTATAGTGGAAAATTCCCTCTCACAGTATTTTCTACTGCCACGACCGGGGATCGAACCCGGAACTTTTGGGTGAGAGGCAAGTGCGCTCACCTTTCGAGCATCAGTCATGTTGCTCTTATAAATTATATAAGGGAAAATCCGTTTGCAAGCGCCATACATGCTGTGGCTGTTACAAATTTCCCTGGATCACGATCGACTGCTTGTCGAAGAATTAAAAAATCTGATTTAAAAAATCATCCAGCGGCAAGAAAACCTTCCATTACTTTGCAGACTAAACAAACGCGCTTACTATTTGCTTTAAATTACATCTATCATGAAGAATTTTGGCAGAATGTCATGTTTAGCGATGAAAAAGTGTTTCAATCCAAAAATAATGGTCACATTCGTGTTTACAGGCTTAGAAACTCACGATTTGACGAAGCCTATGTCCATTCAATACAGAGTAGTGGGAGATTTTCAGTAAATGTCTGGGCATGGACAAGTTTCAGAGGAATTGGTGTATGCTGGAAAATAAATGGTTCATTCAGAAAAGGAAGCTATGAAAATATTTTGGAAAATGTAATGTTACCATCAGTGACTTATTTGTACCCTGGAAATAACTTTATTTTTCAACATTACAACTGCCCTGCGCATACAGAAAATATTATTACACAGTGGTTTCTAAATAATAATGTCGAGACATTGCCTTGGCCTGCCTGTCCTGACCTAAATCCGATGGAAAACGTGTGGGGTTGTGTTGTGAAAAAAATTGATCAAATACATTTTCACCCTCAAAATGGAAATTTATAGAAAACGAATGGGAGGATATGTGTAACAAGGAAAATTTTAATCAAAACTGCATTAATTCGATGCCTAGCCGTTTAAGAGAAATGATTACAAGAGACGGGCCAATAACGAAATACTAATTGCATAGAATATATAATTTATAATTTTTTTAAATTATTCATATTGAAATAATGTTATTGCATAGAATATATAAAGTGAATTTTTAAATCATTCGTCTTGAAATTAAGTTTCTGGTATTGGATATTTATAATAAATAGAATATTATGACTATTACTTTTAGAAATGAATTTGTCGCTCAACGTCAATATGTATTATTAGAAACACTAGTTACATAGCTAAAAAAACCTTAAAGTTACGCTCAAGAGTTGTACGCTTTTTTTGCACAGAATACTACATTTGTAGTTGAAATACTTTTATAATGAGTAAAAACTTCAGATGGAATTCTTATTAAAAAATTTACTAATACTTTACTGCATTATTATTTTGTCTAAAATTCTTATAAAAATTTGTTAAATAAATAGAAATTTTCTTTGATCATAAAGCGAAATAATGTACACATTGAAAAAATCACAATTTAAATTTTATTCACAAGAAAAATAAAAGAAAAGGTCTGTTAGAAAATCAATATTATTTATAAATATAATATCAATAGGCATATTAATATTTTCGTGCCTTTACTTTGGGAATTACTCCAAAGACAAAATAACAATTATTACGTAAATTATATAAAACATTGTACTAACTTATTGCCAAATTAAGCTGAACACGGAACCTCAATCTTATTAAAAATGTAATGGTCAAGGCACATAAAATTTACAGAAGTTAATCGTTATAAGCTATTTTCATATTTATTTACTTCAGGAGTATCCCACGGTACACACCTGAGCCCATGAGTATTTTTGATCTGTATAAACGATATGCAATACCTGTTACGATTTTATCTGCTTACATGCAGATGTAGCGAACTGCACCAAATCCTCAGATATTTTATTTTTACATGTACTGTATAAAAACAAATCATAATTATGTCTAAAAAAATGTTGCTACATTTATTTTATGCTTTAACTAAATTACATTTATTCGGAAAACGTACATCAAAAAATAACATAATACTAGCTTTTAGCAATCGAATGAATAAAAAATGTTAATCTTAGATGCGACAAAGACAGACATATTCAGCGTATAAAAAATTATATTACCTATCATTAGAGAATAAATTACTTGTCAGATATTTTAGGCAAATTAATCAATGTTTAAAGAGACTCCCTTAACTTGTTAGCAATGGCAAAATTTTACAGTCCCTTTGTACAAGTACAACGTTTTGTTTCCTCTTATCGAACCAATCCTGGGTCAACACCTTTAATAGAATGTTTAAGATTTGTAATTAATATTTTTTATAAATTGATACGTTTGATTATTTTTTGTCACTAGCTTTAATATTGTGTGAAAAGATATAATAATGTCGATCTCAGCGTTTATGGCGTGTGCGTCACGAGAAGCGTATGGTCTAAGACTATTTGACGCAGGGGACGAACAGTGTCGGCTCAACCAGTTTTGCACTGAGGTTGAAATTAATGACTTAAATAAAATCAAACTCCCAAATAGATTAATTTAAAATTAAACAAATTAATTCTTCATCAGAAAATGAGTAGGTATTTTGTGAGTACACGAACGGACATTTTCAAAATTTTTCTGTCTGTCGGTCTATCTGTCTGTCTTTAAAATGTGTTGTGTGCACGTTTACTCTGGAACCGTTTATGATATTGATTTAAAATTTGGTACACTTATGTATTATAACGAGATCTGAAACTGGATTATATTTTGATCTAATTCCGTTGAATGGTTCTGGGGTAAATGGGGTAATTAGGCACAGCAAGTATAAAATTACGATTTAGGGCATGTATGAAAAGTCAAGGTCCAAAAAATTTTTTTTAAAACAGTCACCCCCATTATCAATCCCATAAGCACCCCCATAACCATCCCCACACTATTATGAAAGGAGGTAAAAGAAATAAAAAATGCGATTTAGTGTGTATACAAGAACGGAACGCCTCAAAAATTTTTTTTTGGTTTTAGCAACTCCCTCTACCAGCGCCACCCTATTATTAAAGGGAGTAAAAATTAAATTGGGATTTAGTGTTTGTACGATAACCAAGGGCCTCTAAAATTTATTTTGGCATTAGCTACCACCTCTACCACTTCCATTACCACCCCCACTCTATTATTAAAGAGAGTAAAAATTAAATTGAGACTTGGATAAAAAAATTGGATGTGGAAGTAGTGTTTCTTTGGGCTGCAGTTTGTTGTTTAATTTCGAAAATATTTTGTAAAATGTTTTTAAAATACGTTTAAAACATTTTGAATATATCGAAAACATTCAATTACACTTACGCTTAATTTAATTTTGTCGCACGGCTATGTCGGAAACAGTGGACACTAACGTTGGCCCATTATCAGCGCATTTAACCGCATGAACGAAGGAGATGAACGTATAGCTGTAGTAGTTTGATAGAGTGGAAAGTCGTAGGTAGCTTTACAGTGACTTTACAGTAGCTCGAGTTGTACACACGCCATAAACGCTGAGACCGACTTTAGATAAAAAACATAACATTGCCGAATGCTTTCATTATAACATATTGTACTACGTAGTATGTTTGAACATATTTACAGTTCATTAGAACATCACTGATGTATCATAAAAGAATAATCAAAATGCTATTTTGATGCAGTATTTATAATTTGAAATAAACTCTTCGGAAGATCTGAAACGTTATATCAGCAGATTAGAATAATTGAATCACAGTTGTAATTATTATTCTTTGAGAGGATGATTCTTTTTTGCTTAGCTTATAGTACTAATATATATATATTTTGCAATAACCAATAAAATAAGTAATAATTCTAAAATACCATATTATTTTTTAAAAATATTTATTCACCGCAAGCAACATGAGAATTTGTTAATATTGCCAGATAAAAACAAATTTTGTGTAATTTGATCATTATCAAAAATATTAAAATGTCCACCATTAAAAATACCACACCGCACCTGACCAGTTTGGTAAATTTCCACGAAACAGTAATTCCGGTAGGTTCAAAAAACATTTTATTACACCCTCAGTAGCAGCGACTGTTAAATTTTACTGTTATCATTATATCTATTATAATATTTTAAACTGACTTATGAATTCATTAAAACAAACCTACGCTGTCAACAAAATAATTTACGTTTACGGTAGCTTATGAGCAGATATAATTAAATGAAATTAAAAATAACATTGACTCACCTTCATCAATTTTTTCGTTTTCTAGTTCCTTTGCCGCTAACGTTAGGGAGATAATGAATAGCATGAAGATGGCTATCTCCCTACAGGTACACCACATCTTGATGAATGACTAAATTATTGTTCGCACAATCACACACTTCACTGCACGATCTGTAAAGAAATAAAAAATATTTTTTAATGCTTTAGTGACAATATTACACCTTATACTATATTATATATATTAAAAGCATCTATACATTGAAATCAAAGTCAAACCTTTAACTTATGCGAGATATTGTGTTCAAAATTTGTAAAAAATATTTATTGTAATAAGTAAAAATAAGTAAATGTCATCGGAAAACGGATTGGGATTAATATTGTACAGGCTCAGGAGAGATTCTATTCACCTTAAGAGGTTCGGAAGGTTCTATAATCGTTTTAGATGTATCTTCTTCCGTAGAATCGATTAACGTAGGCGCCCTACGTCTCAAAAGTGGTGCAATTTCGAAATATTATTTACAAAAATACGAGAAAATACTAGTTTCTTCGCATTTTATACAGAATTCCTACATAAATATTAATACATTAGTGTATATTTTCACGTATTTTGATAATCCGGGGTGTCTGGCGAAGAACCCAGAGTCCAGAATTGATCCAATATTATTTTGAGGTATCGAAAAATATTTATATTTTAATGTTATTAACTACGTACGCCGGTCGATTAGCATTGGTGACAAATTCAAAAAGTCTTCCAATTAAGAGTTAATCACAAGAAACTAACATAAATTGTGTTTTTCAAATTTTCTTTTGGGGTATATCATTTTGTATATAACTTGAAATTGAACTACTTTTTGGGATTTGCGACGAACGTTGTTCAATCCGGGTATCAAGATCGAAGTAAATAATATTAATAATGGTAATAGTAATACCCTTATCGCCCAACAGTTAACATCCAATAACAGGACAATTTTTGAACAACACAAAGGATGCTCACAGTAATATAATAAGTAAAAATTACAAATAAATACTAGTAAACACAGATAAAAGCGAGAAAAAGAAAAAATTTGAATGACAGTACCTAAAACATTATAATATAATAAATGTAATAAATGAGAATTCAGTATTGTTTAATGAAAGTTCAAATTAAGGCTGGAGATAATTCATTGCTGTGCGTGATATTTCGTTTTTTGTAAAAATATTAATATGACATATTATCTATAAGACAAATTTTATTGTAATTACTGTACATTGTATAGACTATAAATAGACGATTTCAAAAACAGATTCGTTCTGGCATGAGGACAATAAAACGTATAGTTGTGCCTAGAATGATAATTCGGTACGTTGAAGGATAACTTAGTAAGGAGAGTGTTTTGTGCAACTTTCGGAGTATGTTGCATCCACTTTAAATGCTAAACTTTTAAAAAAAATTTCTTGCATATTCTCTAGTGCCGGTTTATGATTCGTAATAGGGAGTCCAGATAAGCAGTCCATACTCAAGTTTAGACCTAACATAAGAGAAGTAAAATATTTTTAATGCTCTGATGTTGGTAAATGATTTGCAGTTTCTAATTATAAAACTGAGCACCGTGGCATTTTTGACATTTAAATTAATGTGTTCAATAAATGACAGTTGACCATCGAATATGACCCCAAGACCCTTAGAGGAATCAACTTTGGATAACAACCTTCAGTCAATGGAGTAATCATATCCAATACTAGAGTGCTTTTTGCTAAACGTCATAAACTTACATTTGAAAGCATTAAGGTATAACCTATAACTAATACACCAATTATGAACTCTGTATCATTTTATAGTAACATGAAATAGTCAAAACAGGTTACCCTCACATATAGCTTAAGATCATCCGCGAATAATAGCCTACCGCTCTTGCTGATGACTGAAGTTGTATCATCAATAAAGAGTAAAAACAGAAGAGGCCCAAGGTTGGAGCTTTGAAGGACATCTGATGTAGCTATAAATGGCTCAGAGTTGAAACCGTTCTACGAAACTAACTGTTTACGGTTAGAAAAATATGACTGCATAAATAATGGTAGTGAATCACTTAATCCCCAGATACCTAGTTTAGTAATTAAGATGTCATGACTAATGCGATCAAACGCCTTCGAGAAATCGGTATAGATCATATCTACCTACCCGGACTCATCAATAACTTGGAAAGCCAACTAAATACTGCCAAGCTGGATACTGTAGAACGGTGGTTTACAAATCCATGTTGATATAGTGATATACGATTACCGACTGGCCATTAGATCCGATCATATAGAATTATCTCAAACACTTTAGTAAAACTTGATAAAATGGCAATCGCTCTGGAATTAATAATATAGGATGAGTCACCTGACTTGAAGACTAGACAAATTTGCTCTTTTCCAGATGTCGGAAAACGTTTGGGTTCTTAAAGCTAAATTAAATACAATTAGCAAGGGTACACTTAATACATTGCTGCAGTCTTTAACAAAGAGGGTATTAAGTCTAGGCCGGAGGTCATTTTAGTTTTGAGTTTAGCAGTTGCTTTTTTAATTACGAATTCACTAACTCTGTCAACATTAACAGAGATACCATATTGTAAAGTGGCGACTGCCTCATCTAGGTTAGGCTCACCCTCGGGTAAGTAGTTTGAAAAAAAACGACCAAAAGCATTTACGATATCTTGAGGGCAGTCAAAGTAGTTTTCTTCGTATTCGATTTTTCCTGGAATTCTAGATGCGGATCTCTTTGTGTGAATATATGATCAAACGTTACGAGAGTCCGAGGAGATTGAGAGTTGTATATTATCGAGATAAGTTTTGTAAGCTAATTCAGACTGTTTATTCGTTTCTTGTTTGTCAGTTTGCACACAAATTTACAGCTGCGATCAATAAAAATAAAAATATTGATGCAAACATTTTTCGGGATCTCGGACCAACGTCATTTCGTTCGGTGTACATAATAAATTATATTAACATATTAATATTGTTGGGTACCTCAAAAGAAAATGCGAAAAAACACAATTTTTCACAGTTTCATATGAATAAATCGGAATTGAACCAGTTTTCAATTCTATGGGAAAAACTGTATCGAAAACGATTACAAAATATTTCTCATAGGACCTCTTAAGGTCAACGGAACTCCTTGAGTATCTAGGCTGCAAATACATTGTCCAATAATAATGTTCCTATTCTGTTAAATAGAACTAAAATTGTCGATTGAGTTACATCCAGACAGGGGTGATATATCACAATATTGTTTGTGGTATTTGATTAGTTTTGCAACGAAGAAAATATCATTCATTGATCTTAACTATTGTTTTACTCACCTTTTAGATAAATTTCATCGAAATTAATTAGTGTGGTAGTGAAGTATCAATAATTATTGATAATGGGCTAAGAGAACTGCACCAGACCTTGAACCTGAGCATAACCCAACCAGGACTATCGAACCGACAAGATTAAATCTGGAACCAATCACCAACTCTGCAGAGACCAGTGCACGCTAGGTCTAGTGCACGCATTCTACCCTGGACAGGATTAACCAAAGGTCAAGACCTTGTAACGGCAGTAAAGCTATTACCTAGTATAAGCGTATAATTTTTAATAGTTAAGCAGAACTCTCAATCCGTCGCTGGCATAGGTCTGCGAGGTCATATAGAACCAGTCAATTTTCAGGCGCGTAGCAGAAGCTGTTATCACCCTACTATGAATCAGGTTTAATACAGACTTAAATTAGAATATAATCTCAATAAAACCAAAATGTTAATTTTGGAATTATTCCATTTTATTTGCCGAATCGTTTTTATCCCGTACTCCATTGCAGTATGGAAGAGAACTTATATAAGTCACCCTTCAACACCCAAATCGATATGTTCTTCTTCTTTCTTGTTGAAAATGATCGCGGTAGAGCTTAAACTCGACGTTAATAGATTGCTGGCAAATTATTGAGTCGCAAGAATAAATTGCGATTAGTCGAATTCAACGGGAGAGCTATACGTACCTATTTCAGTGAACGTATTTCAGCACTACTAAAGAATTCCCCAACACTACTAAAGTGTGCTTGTTACACCACTGTTCATGCATCGACATCAGCTTAGCTAGGAAACCCGATCCTTGATATCATACTATATTCTTTATTGCTGTGGATAAACACAGCAAATATATTTTTCTATTTATGAATTAATTAATAAATCGGCATCGTAACGTACAATTGTTATGTATTTATAAAGTGTTTTTAAAAAGTAGATTGATTATAATAACTTGCACAATCTAACGAATCAGACGTTTAAAGTAAACGAGTGAATATCAATCTCACTTTCGACTCGGTGATTAACCATCCGAAGGCAGTTTTTCGCTGCAAAAAATCGCACAAGGCAAAGAAATCGTCAATTATTTCACGCGAAGTTTAGAGAAATCTCCAAGAAATGTCTCTAAAACTTCACACTTGGTTAATAAAAATACCGTTACCGGTCGCATTTTTTCGATCAGTTATAAGGACATTTTGTGTAAAAGAAAGAAGAGGACGTGATTATAGTTTGATACGTCAAATTGCTCATGATTAAGTTGAAACGAAGTTAATTCGAAAAATTAAATGAAAATGACTCCCCATTTAAAATAGGAGATACAGGTTATACCAGAATTTATAACAGAAATAAAAAGGTCCGGCATTTATACCGGCTGGTTTCTGTTTACAAAGTATTACTTTACCAATTATCTGTTAATTTACACATCCTATATTATTTTGGTGACTCGTTCCCACATCACCTATGAAGCCGATCACTCGGCATGTTCCTTTAGGTAGTATCACCAGTATCCAGTCTAATGCACAAACAATCTGTTTTAAATCTTCTGGTCCCTTCGTTGCGAGGGGTCAGGTGTATTAATGTCAAAATCAAATCTTTGGTCATCGCGCTCATCTTCTGGTCTAACAATATTTGAATTTTTAAATGCATTATCATCATTTTCGGAATCCTCTACACTTTCAGAAATATTTTCACAAGAATTACCATTAAAGATTACACAAATAACTGACCATTCCACATGTCCACATCCTATCTCTTAAACATGCGGGTGATAAAGTTCCTTTAAGCCCCCAGAGCAGGTTTTTTTTAAATTTATATGGCGCTAAACTGCATCTTGTCTTTTCACCATCCATATTCTTCTGGCTTATCTGTATTTTAAGCCAAGCTTGAATATGGTAGTAAGTCGTCAAGAAATATTGGCCCCCAGCTTCTGATGTTGCTGGTAAGGAAGGTAGATTGAACTTGAACTTTTGGTTAAAAACCTTTTGAAATATCTGAGAGAATTCAAGGTTTCGCCTTCAGTGGAAGCGCAATACAGTGGCAGTTGAAATGATGCTCTAGCTACACCGATTTTATTTGAATCAGAATTTTGTTATTTTAAGTTTTGAGGAAGTTCATCCTAATATTTGCTCTTTTCAAAAACACCCAAAAACTTTGTTTCCCTCCGTTGAATAGATCGGAGGTTGTATCGCAACCACTGAATATGTGTTGGAACAAAGTGTTCTTGCTACAGCTTCTTGTACTTAACTCTGCGGGGATTAAATTCTTTCTACGATTTTTCCTCTACTAGGTTTTCGCAAATAACCATTTTGATGATCTTTCGCCAATTCTGTTAAGAGTATCGGTAAATCCGTCCCCTACAACATAAAGTGAATCATACAACGAGGAGTGGTGACGATTAATCTGTCAGCATGTTTATGCAAATAGACTATAGTCCGTAAATTGAAATATTTTGCATGAAAATGGAGCATTGTTTCAAAATTGCGCTCCACTTTAAATCATTGTAGCTCGGAAACTATTTGTTGGACGCATGGAATGGGAAAAGAAAGTTGCGGAAAATTTTACGCTCTAGAATATTTGTGAATTCATTTGAGCACCATTTTTTCAAGATGGATACGCAAGCGCCGCCCCGTCGAGATTGCAATCATAGGACTTTCATAAGTGCATCTAAGTGTACAATCCTGCCAAATATTATCTATCTTCCACTTTTTGTAAAAACCCTTTTCATGTGTCTGTTAACTACATTATTATTTATAGCGTAATAATATATTTTGATATTAACTTGACAGGCCTCCAAATTTGCCAAATTGTCAAATATGTATATCTACAAAAAAAAATAGTTTTCTTCAAATTCCACTTGAATTGTATAGAAGAAATTTGCATGAGACCACCGGGAAAGCTTTCTCTTTCAAATAAAAAAGAGAGATGCTATGTAAACATACAAAAAAACTTTTTTGGAATCTGTAAAGGCCGCTCTACACAATGGCCCATCACGATAGACCATGACGACGAACCATTGTGTAGAGGGCGCAATGGCCTAGGATGGTCTATGGCTGATGGTTGAGGGCTGATCATCGCCAACGATGGCTTCTTTATCGGTTTTTGAACACACATCAAAGGTCCAGATCCATCCGCGACTACCACTATACCCGAGGATGGACCAGCGTGTGGGCGGTAGCAATGGTCCACAGTGGCCGCCCATGGCGATGGCCGATGATTGGCCAACGTGATGGCCCGTCATCATGGGTCATTGTGTAGAGGTGCCTTTAAAAACTTCAAACTGGCATATAAGAGAAACTATCTTATTTATATACAGGGTGTCCCAATAGTGCTCTATAGTTCAATATATATAATTATAATCAATATTTGGTGGTTGTGTCTTTGTAGTACATCCCTTATCTACATAATTGCAAAATAAATCTTCTTAATTAATGGTAATACACACACAGCGAATTAATTTTTTAAACTTTGTTCCGATCAAAATTTTCATATTTTTTTAAATAACTCGGCAACACCACGTCAAATACCAAAAATCTGGAGGTCGTTGGAAAGGTAATTTTACGCTGAAGTAATAAATATAAAGATATATAGGATGTTCCATCTAAAAAAAATTACCTCGAAGATGCTCCGCTGTAGTGAGTCACCCTGTATATTTCAAAATATTTTTAAAATGTGCACCTTTTGACTCTGTACCACTTCCATAAAGAAATAATTTTACAAAGTCTTCTAATAAGGCCGATATTGGGCTTTTGACGCACTACTGGTATACCCTGTATAATTTTCACTCAATATTTTATAATTTTAAAGTATTTAACTGATACTAAATGAAATAAGTTAAAATAAAATATCTAAGTAAATCTTTATTCTTTTACTTGCAAAATTCAATTAATTTTCACTAGCTTATAGAACGAATTATTAACTCAAAGAATAACTCTTTAACTACTACCGCTTGAAATGTTCACAATAGCAAAGCAGGTTATTTAAATAGATATACCGTACAATAGATATTTTTCTAAGCTTAAGAACTTGTAAACAAAGGTATGAATCGTTATTACGTCAGATTCAGTGCTCGTGAACATCTCTTTTGTTATTCAGTCACGATTCTTGTCGGCACAGGGTACTTGAATATAGATTTAATTATATTAGAATGGGATGATTTGCAACGGACAAGCCCAAAGCATCATCAAATTTAGACGAAACTACTTAGAAAGGGTAAATGTTGAAAGGGATTGGAATTCAAAGGTAGTTTTAGATTCCCGTCAGAAATATTCTGGCGTACCTGAGCGGAACTGACCGCCACTGGAACATCGCCAAACCGCGAGAGAGGCAGCTGGCTACCAACATAGCCGTGCAAGGCTTAAATTATTTTATTTGTAAACATATTTTATCATTTTAAGGACATTTTTTTATCGCTAATTAAGAACAACCCTCGGAATCTTTAGGCCATTATTATTTATAATATTACTTATTATTTATCATAAAAATAAAACATTTTGTTATCATGGGCGAATCTAAAATTATAGCATTTTGTATATCCTCAGGGTGTACATTGTTGTGCTTTATTTATTAATGTTTCTAATGTAGGTAAGAAGTCTGCAAGGTGAAAAACGCGGTGCAGTAGACCATTGAAATTATGCTAAAAATAGAAAATAGAAGAAAATTGTAATGATGTTTTGTAATGTGTCCATAATTTAAGAAAAAAGTGAAAACTTAAAAGGTGCATTTTTGCGGTTTTCCGATGTTTTCAGAAAATCGGTGTCCTTTATGCAAGAAAGAGTAGAAAGAAAAAATATTCCACATAAAATTTTCTAAAAATAAAGTTATCATATTTCCGATAGATATAATAGATTTTTAGTTAGACACTGCTGAATAAGAGGGATGTATCAGCTCGTAGACCAAAACTTAAAATTTCAGCTAGATTTTCCAAAAACAATTTTCCTACGCTTACAATGTATACAACTAAATTTATAGAGCAGTTTCTTCTATAAAATCGTTCCTTTCTTTGCATTTTTATTTTGCATATTTGACATATTTACAAAGTATGACTTATAAACTTAGGAGTTCCTAATGGGCAAGGATTAGGACTACACTTATAGTCCGGGGTCCAGCTCCTCTTTTAAAGTGATTACTAACAGTGTTACAAGTTTATTTCGTGCAGAATAGTTTCGGGGTTATGCCACTATAACCTTGTAATTTATAAACTGAATTTGTTGTTTTGCCTAGTCCACTTAGGGATTTTTCAGTTTCTGTTCACCTTACCAACACTCAAGAGTGACATTCTGTAGTATCTGCGGCTATCCAGGGACGTCCCTGAATTTCTGTGTAATTGTTAATAATTATTTCATCGGTCATCTTTTCAAATTTGTTTACGTATATCTGTAATTATTTTATTGACACTGGAGATATTGTTAAATACCTTTTGGATTACCCAGCAATGGTTTAGATATTATTTCAAGTTGCAAGAAAATCAATCCTGCACGGTTATGAGAACATGTGTTTCTGTACTCTTTTCTGTCATATTCAGCTTCTGATGTGATAATAGGGTCGGCGGAAGCGAGATGTTTTTTTCGTTTTTTCTCTTGGGTGTGTCTCGTATCTTTCTTTTTTCTGCTGACCAGCGGTCAAAATGCCTGGAATCATTTTGGCTGTACTTTAAGCTTCAATCTCTATTTGATTGTCCGCAAGGGATTTATGTACATAGCCTTTCAGAAGTTATTCTCCACCATTGTGTGTTGCTCTTGGTGAATTTTGATGTTTATACATGGAGAGAAACTTACCCCCGTGGAATTTTATGGTCTAGATAAGGGGCATGCCCACCACTACGCCTTCATTAATCAGTCCTAACGCAGCAATTGTTTTCTTTTAGACGCTTGCAATTGCTCACTGCAGCCACTGCTGTTCTATGTAAGTTGATTTTAATTCTGGGTTTTAACCCGTATCTCCTGGCGTCTACGATTCATTTTGTGAGTCTAACCGACTCACAAAATGGATCGTTATTTGTATATAGAAGTCTCAACAGAATTATTAGGACCCTTAAAAAAAAGGTAACGAACCCAGTTGCCCCCTGTAGCACGAACAATGTTAGGCACTATTTACAACATGTATTTTCCTCCTCACTAGGGTTCTTCTTTCGGGCTAAGAGCTGGAGATCCAACTCTGGATTTATTCTTTCGGGCTAAGAACCGGAGATCCAACTCTGGATTTCTTCTTTTGGGTTAAGAACGGATCCAACTCTGGATTTCTTCTTTTGGGCTAAGAACTGAAGATCCGGTTCCGGATGGACTTTTTTAACACTAACACTACTTCGATTGGGAACCCTGTGGAGCGCAACCCATGGAACGCAAGCAGACGAGCCTTCAGCTATTTATGACAATCTTTGTTTAATTTATTATTAATCTTTTGCCCCATTTACTGATTTAATATAACTTACTTTAACTTTAAATTTAACAAATTTTACCTCATAAAATAAATATCTTTTTAACCTGTAACCCACCTGTAGCTACACCTGGGAAAGTTGTAAGTATATGACACTTTTATTATCACTAAGTGGTAAATTTAATACCGTTACTTAGTATTTAATTTTGCCTAAATTTCAATAATAATAATAATAATAACATTCACTCCTGTATAGGCTCCCCTGTTTGGAGAGAAAAGTGTAAGCACCGAAATAATAGTACATTATACACTAAGGTAGAGAAACGTCTTATTTTTCCTGAGGTGTAATTTGAAGCCCGAGCGCGAAGCCCGAGGGCAACAAATTATTGTCTTATTTCGTCCCTAGGGAGTAAATGTTTTACTTCTGTCACAATTTTGATGCCATAGAAATCGATTTCTACTCCCGGTCGTGGAAAAAATATATATCTCTCTTGTAATACCTGCTCTGTATCTAATAAACTGTAATATATTGGACATTCTTCTCTAGGCAGTAACGCTGGTCGTACCTAGACCCTAAGGTCCTTCAGAGCTAGCCGCACGATCTACTTTGGGGCTCATACGTGTGGTAGTGCTAAGTATTTTCCCCCTTTTTGTTGCCTACCCCAAGTCAATGCCCCTCGGGCAGACATCAGCCTAACATATTTTCTATTAACAAGTGATGATGGCAACAGGCTGAATTTTTGTGAGTGGCTTCATTTTGACGAGTCGTCCAACCTTTCTCTCTGCAAAAATTCTCAGTAGAGGTATGCAAAGTTCTACGCAGTCGCTAAACATGTTGATCGTGGAACTGACACCTTTATGGCGTAGAACTGGAAGACTCACCAGAAAATTTGTAGGACAGTTTGATTATTCGATTTCAAAAATATTAATTAAATAATAGTGTAAAATCAGACCGTTAATAATAGAATTTCGGACCTCGTTATTTTCACATATTTACATATTTTACGTATTTATGTATTTACATGTTTACGTATTTTTATATTTACATATGTACGTATCTACATATCTACGTATTTACTTATTTACGTATTTACAAGTTTATACGTTTGCACGTTTCCACCTTACCACGTTTCCACATTTGCACATTTACAAGTTTGTATTTTGTACATTTGCACATTTACATATTTACACATTTTCAAATATACATATCTACGTATGTACGTAAGCTGGGTCAGTTACCGTCGTCATGTGAAAGAATTAGAACGTTTTCAGCAAAGACACCTCAGAAGTATGATGAAAATCCGTTGGTTCCATCACATATCAAACGTGGAAGTACTCAGGAGAGCAAACAGATTTCCAATTGAAGTGCTTATTTCAAGAGCACGCCTAAGATGGGCAGGTCATGTTCATCGTATGCATGATAACCGCCTTCCTAAATGTACACTTTATGGTGAATTGCTAAGCGGTAGAAGAAGGCGTGGCAGTCAACGAAAGAGGTTCAAAGACGTTCTCCATGAAAATCTAAAATCCTGCGGTATTCCAGACGAGCAATGGGAACAACTTGCAGCGGACAGAACCGAATGGCGAGGGGTTGTGGCCAGCTATCAAGTAAATGTTGCTGCAAGAAGGCCGAATCCAAGACCTAACCAGGTCTATGTTTGTCCTGACTGCGGTCGACATGTGCTCTCCCGAATTGGCCCCTGTAGCCATAGTCGTGTGCACCGTAGGTGAATGGGAATTACAATAGACTGCACCTTTTACTTGTTTTTTTATTACACACAATCTATCGACTGTAACATTTTTTTATACTCGGACTCGAGTAAAGGCTAATAATAATAATAATGTACGTATTAACGTATTTACGTACCTATGTATTTACTTATTTACGTATATATGTACTTTCGTTTTGTACTTACGTATTGACATATTTACGTATTTACATATTTACATATTTACATATTTACATATTTACATATTTACATATTTACATATTTACATATTTACATATTTACATATTTACATATTTACATATTTACATATTTACATATTTACATATTTACATATTTACATATTTACATATTTACATATTTACATATTTACATATTTACATATTTACATATTTACATATTTACATATTTACATATTTACATATTTACATATTTACATATTTACATATTTACATATTTACATATTTACATATTTACATATTTACATATTTACATATTTACATATTTGCATATTTGCATATTTACATATTTACATATTTACATATTTACATATTTACATATTTACATATTTACATACTTACATACTTACATACTTACATACTTACATACTTACATATTTACATATTTACATATTTACATATTTACATATTTACATATTTACATATTTACATATTTACATATTTACATATTTACATACTTACATATTTACATATTTACATATTTACATATTTACATATTTACATCTTCACATATTTACATATTCACACATTCACATATTTACACATTCACATATTTACATTATTTACGTATTTACATATTTATTTGCATATTTATTTGCATATTTACATATTTACGTATTTACTTATTTACGTATTTACATATTTACATATAAAATGTTTATTATACGTACTCTTTTAAATGCAATATTAATCATGCCACCTAATAATTCGTTACCAGGGTGATTATTCAGAAACATTGCACCCGTGAAAAAATATTTCGTTTGAGGAAACATTTTATCTCTAATGATAGTTAAAACGAGTGGCTCGGATATTGTTCTGTCAAATTTTGAATAGACAGTGAACACAATAAAGGAGTCAATGCTTCATAAAGAGTCTCGTATGAGTTGGTCTACGACCGCTTTAACAATTGTGCGAGGAAAAGCATACACCAATCACAAAATACTTTTTGCGTACTTTTAAGAAAACCGATTACTAAAGCTCTCTTCGTTGTGGAGTAAATTATTCCATGGAACAAATTGTAATTATTCTTTTAAATGTCGATGTTAATAAGTATACAAACATTTCAGCTTTCCTTGCAGAATATCGAGCAAAAATACTCACGGTTTTCACTGAGCATTTTCAAATTCCTAAAAAAAGCTGAGATGATGTATGTATTTGCCGTCAGAAATTTTCAAATTTTTTCTTTAATTTCCCTAATTGGGTATGCTTTAGAACAACAATTAAAATTGCATTGGCTGGAGCTTGCTGAAGGGAATCGCTCACAAACCTTACTTTGAAGAATGTTAACGGCAAAGGAAATGTCTCCCATTTTATATTATTAACAACCACAGAAACAAAAATCGATCACAAATTTTTGTGAGGACTGGGAATATCGCAAGGACTAAGTATCGTGTTTAGTCGTGAAAAATATGTAAGCCTTAAACGGACGTTACGCATGGCAGATTTTGCACAAGGCAAGCTATAGGAATAAACTCAATCGAAAGCATAACATAAACTATACTGCTTTATTTACAGTTACCAAACGACCAGCAATATACTGGGCATTACTTTAAATGAACACCCATCACACTGTTGGCTGATTCAGGCGCAGATATTTCATTAGTGATAATTTAATTTTGTTTTTACTTTTTTATTATTAACATCGAGAGGGCACAAATTGAACATTTAATAAATTGAAAATGTTGCATTGTAATTACATATTTCTATTGTGTCTTATTGGATTTGGTTGACTGATTCATTTATCAACATTAGATAAGCATTGCTGTCAGTCCTGGAAACTACACCATGGGGTGCGCTACGTTTAGGCTGAGTTGGACTGAGGCCATGCTTGTTGCCTGCAGTAAAAACCAAAGGCTTCGCGAAATTTTTGTGACATTACAGACACTTCTACTATGGGGCAAATTTTCTAAAGAGTTTGACTTAGTAGTGACACTTTGTGTTTTGAATGCCCCAAAAGAAAATAATTTAATGTAGGATCCGGTGATTTTGCGAGTCACTCAATTTCACTTCTTCTGACAATCCGATGACCAGCGAATAGTTCATTTAACGAGGGTCGTAATGTCTAGGGGCTTCCATTTGGTTCTTAGTATATCCAATAACTTCGGTTATCAAACTCCCCTTTAGAATAAAACACATCCTCCATCTTCCTCTTCGTTTCTATTTGTCTATTTTTTTTCAATAATCCTACCCTACCTATATTAAAACTAAAACCTAGTCTAATTATCTCGAACGGGTTTTTTCGTTGAACTTTTTCCCGTATCAACTACACAAATTAAGTCAGTGTGGGCCTACTTTCATTAGTTTTTAAGTTTTAATTGTGTTTATGCCTATTTGGAAATTTTAAATAGTAATTGCTTACTTTATTCATTGCTAGATGGAAGGAGATAAGTTTTATTTATATATCATTGTATATTGTTCATGTTTCGCCGAACCGACTCTACCCTGTTCAGCGGTCCATCCACCATGGCACTTTGCGTCGTGGTTAACTGACTGGCTCCGGGTCAGGCACGAGGAGGACTCTGTAATATTTAACTTTAATAAAGCTGTGCTGATTGATGCATTGATTATCAATGGCACAATTACGGGTTCCATCATGTCAAAATACATTTCTTCGGTCAGATTACTTTATAAATTACCATTACCTTCATTTTGTATTCGTTGGAAGTGATATTTATTACTATTTAAAATTTTCTGAATATTAGTTGGGCCTGCTTCTGAGATTTCAGACAACTGTCTGGTGCTCAATTCAATTCAATTCGATACCACTTTATTAATAATTAAAATTTACATCTGCCTCTCCAGAACCCATCCGGGGACCGACCGTGCAATCACGGCGTTGTTCGTGCTGGCGAAGTGCAGGGTTGGACGGAATGGGACTGGTTCGGCTTAAAGACAATTAAAAACATCTTAACCTAAACGCCTTCCATCGCAGATGGATAAAATTAGGTCATAAATTTGTACATATCTAAAATAGACTTAACTAAACTTACAAATTACACATTTATTAAAAACTTTTGCACTAAACACATTTTTAAATTAACACTGACGCAGACAACTGAACATAAGGAGGAGCCTTCCGCGATATGTAAAAACGCTGGGATGCACATAGGCTAGCCTAACTTTTGGTTTTAAAAATTTTGATTTAGAAAAAATTTAATTTTTAAAAAATTTGAATGAAAATGACAAAGACAAAAATGTACAAAAAGAAAAAAATAAACAAATACGACAAAAAGGTTACAAACAGAAATAGGAAAGATTTAAAAATACAACACGTATAAAATATCAGTAAAGGTGGCTTCCGCTTACTCTATGTAAGCGGAAGTTATAGTTGATGATTATCCGAAATGGGGCATTATGTTGTCTAATTTGTGCTATGTTTCTTTTTAACGGGGTATCGCCCAGATTGAGAGAGTAGAATTTTTGATAGATGTCCTGGACGTAGTTCGTTATTGGGGTTATGTCGTAGCAAAGTATGTATAGATCTCTGAGAGAGGTGTACCTTCCAACATTAGAGATGAAGCGCATAAATTTGTGGTGAAGAAATTTTTATTTTCTCATTGTCGTGGCCGACGTGCTGCACCACACAGGTGCCACGTATGTGATAAACGGCCTGACCACCACTGTGTACAACAATTTTCTATTTTATCTGTCAAGTCTGCTACACCTTACCATGAGCGGATACAGGCTTCTGGACAGGGAGTAGACCGTAATGTACTGTCTAGCGAGACATGTCCCAGTAACCATTTGGAAAGTTTCCTTTATTACAGTGTAAGTTCGATTAAATATTTATTAACTAGTGTATCAGTTTATATTAATGTTCTCTACAAATTTAATACCTATGAATGACTTACATTACAAACAACAAAATTTACTCAATTAACAAAAACTACTGCTACAAAACAATGATATACTGATATAATGTCACAGAGCAATGTGTGTATAAAGTTCAAAAATGGTTTATTCAATATGGCTACACAATGTAATTAAGTATTATCTCGAAAAATGTTCACACAAATATAAGAAGCTTTAAGATAAAAAATCACTTGACCCATACTCCGTTTTAAAGTATTTGCGTAGGAAGTGAAATAAGGGTGTTGAATTTAACATTGTTATATGCCCACTTTGAAATCTAAATCGCGGGTTTCAGCGTTTTCTCAAAAATGTACAGAGTAAGAAGCAAATTTGAAATGGTCCCTGCTGAATTGAAAAATTGATCTATAATAATTTACAAAAAGTATAGAGTTTCTACATCTTGAGAAATGACTAACATAAATGAATTTTGTATGGATATGCAATGTGCCTTTTGTTAAATATTTCCATGACTGCAAGACTAGAAATATATCAATAATGAACTATAAAATAACTGTTGCATCAACCAAGTTTATACAATATTAATACTTAAAAATCCCATTTTGCATTCTTGAAGAATTTATCGAATTCTGATGTAGATAGCGCCTTCCTTTTCTTCGAAAAGACGTATGCGATGGGAAGATAAAATTAAATTAGTGGCTCTGGGTTGTGTAGTTTTCTCTATGACTATTAAATAAACAATGCTTTACGTTATACCGACATTCCAAAGTCGTCCATCCTTTTTCTAACATATGCGTTAATATTATATTTATCATTATTATTTATTTAAATACATAAATTTTCGATTCGGTAACATTATGTTATAATTAAAATCGATAGACAATCTAGGAAGAAGGACGAAAGAAACAAAATGACTTTTACATTACACATATCATATACGCATATACATGTTGACACACAGAAGTTCCTTATTTGAATTCAACATATTATGAAATGGATTTTTTTTTCTACGCGACGACGTAAAATTTTTTAACCGATTATATGTATTTGCCTAAATCAAACAGGTATAATAATCAAATCTGGACTGGATAAAATCTAAAACAAATATAAAGAATATATAGAGAGCCCAGTATCAAGAATTGAATTCCTGTCATTGTATTTCATGTGGTTAAAGCTTTGCTTAATAATAATGAAATTTATTGGTGTATAGCGTAGAATTGTTTACAGAAGTCGAATATACGAATGTCAAACATATTATCGTCGAGTTTATCTATTCCCGGCACACAAAAAACGCAACAAAAACTTTACGACATAATTATTATCGCCCTTGGGCCAAGCGGCATACTGTCATCAAACAAGCCGATACACCTATACCTAGAAAGGTAAGCGAGTCAATTTATTGACGGAATAATACAGAGAGTAATCGTATTTTAATGAGGTCGTAAAGTTTTTGTTGTGTTTTTTGAGTGCCGGGAAGTGTTGATCTTGACTATACCTAAATAGTATGAATATAAAAAAAAATAGCAAAAAACTAGTTAGTACAATACATACTTAGTCAATAAATTAGTAAATATACTTTAAAAAATAATAAAAGTGTAGTAAAGCAAAAATATACCTACTACGACAGTCCAGTATTCCACTATTTCCTATGAAAGGAAATTGATTCATTGCCACCAATTAAGGTGCACAATGTGCGTTTCCAAATCAATTGAAAATAATGTCCTATAACTTCCGACATACTACGTCTTCAATCGGAAAACGCAAAATAAAATCTGATTGCAATAAGCCCCCAGCAGGCAGTCCACAGTGCAGTGCAGTGCAGTGCAGTATCAACCGCAGACTGTAATGACATAAACCTTAAACCATAGCGATTGTTTCCCAATCAATCAATCAATACAACTTTATTAACAATTAAAATTTACATCTGCCTCCCCAGAACCCACCCCGGGACCTACCGTGCAACCACCGTGTTGTTCGCGGTGAAGGATTGCAGGGTTGGGCGGACTGGGACTGGTTCGGCTAAAAGACATTTAGAAACAGTTAAACCCAAACACCTTCCACCGCAGACGGATTAAATTAGGTTATAAAATCAAAACATATCTGAAAACAGATTTAATAGAACTCAAAACTACACCTTTTAAAGACTCACTGTCACTGATTAAGTTTTGATTCTGGCGCAGATACCTCAACTTGTACAAGGTGACTTCAGCGAGGTATGTCAATGCTGGGTTGCGCGTGGCTGGCCTAAACTTTGATTTTGGTTTTACGAGATTTTGGTTTGCTGAAAATTTTTATGTGAAATGAATTTAGAAAACAAAAATGCACAAAAAGAAAATAAACCAACAGAATAAAAAGAAGCGATTGTTTCCCAATTCCCACAGAATATTTATATGGTTTCTCCGATCCAAGTATGTATAACAAATTGTAATTATTCGGTTTTAGTGTAAATACCAAATTTACCAGAGTAGAAACCCAATAAACACTTGACGTCCATTGGATATCCATTTTATATCCATTACAAGTCCAGATGTCCACGGACATATTTTTGATATCCATTGGACTTAAATACATGGATATTGACCTATGTTTCTACATATCGGGATCGGCTCATGATGAGACACATTTTAAATCAACCCGCCGGACTTAAACCTGCTTCACCGGTCAGCAAGATTCTTATAATACTTTAGATAAGCTTTATTTTTAAGGGCAGCCGCTCACTAATTCATTTAAAACTTGGCGGGCGTATTTAGTATTTTAGAAATCAGTTAGATACTAGCGCCACCGATGTGCGCCCATCTATTATTACAATCTCTCGCTGCTGAATGTCGAAATTCTCTGGTTGGAATTAGTCAAAGCCAAACAGATTTTGTTAGTTAGTTAATTGTATGGTATACATTTATTTTTATTGTTCAGTGTACCTATATAAAGTCATTATACATACGTATTTGTTCTGACGGAGCACTTTAGTAGAGATAAGTACATTTTATATTGTCTCTTAATAAGTAACCCTGCAAAACACCTAAAGTGTCAAAAAGGTATTATAAAATGCAAAGTAAAGTAAAATTCAGACATGGTCATAAAAAATAACTATTCTCTATCAGAGTTAGAAAGTGATCTAAATGAGGTAATTCCTAGTTCTTCAAGTACATTTCAAACTTTTAATCTATGTGAACCTGAACCATGTTTTAACGTATTTTATTTGTAACCGCGGGAAATTTAAATAATGATTCTGACATTAACTGCAATAATACTAGTGTACTATCGCCTATTTATACTCCGGATGAAAGTAACCTAAATTCTGTAGATACAAACTCGAATGAAAATGATACGGTTTCGATCAATCTCTCGATAAAAATCTGCAAATAACACAGTGGGCTCTAAAACATAATTTTCATAAATGAATGATTTTTTTTCATTTAGACTAATCACATATTTTGTTTCTGATTCTTCATTTGTTGCAGGGGCCTTGGAAATTTTTCACAGTAAAGTAACGAAGAAAAACATAGAAGAAAACATAAGAAAAGGGTTGAGGCGAGCCAGAGAAAGGAAAGACTATGTGGCCCAGAGAAAGAAAGACAATGTGAGCCAGAGAAAGACAAATTGAACATATTTGAAAGTAAAAACTAAATATAAAAATGATTTTATATTATATAGAATTATTTTTATCTAATATTTACAAGCATAAAAATTACATTCCTAAACGGCACAAAAGGTCCAATGGGCTTCCACTGGATGTCCACTAGACAAACAATGGACACCCAACGGACGTCCAGTAACGGACATTAATGTCCATTTCTGGTCCATACGTGGACCAGTTTTGGATGTCCATTTCATGTGGCAAACTGTCTCTACTGGACATCCATTTGACGTCCATTGAGTGTTCATTGTTTGTCTGCTGGACATCCAATGGATGCCTATGATTTTAAATGGGTTAGTCCAGTGGAAGTCCATTGGACCTTGTCGTGCTGTTTGGGAAGTAAACACTTCTCCATCCTCCCTGTCAGTGAGCGAAATTTCAGCTTACACTTCCCCTCCTCCGTGAAGGAAAAGTGTATAAATTTCTGCCACTGAAGTATCTTTAAACCTTGATATTTATGCTGAAGATAGGGAAAACCATACCGCAAGACATGTGCAATTGTGTAGACTCTTGGGGTCTATCATTTACATTGGAAAGGATTTGCATTTTTTTTGTAATATTCTACCAGTTGACGTATGTTTTAAGTGAAAGATAACAGAAAAATTACAGTTATTTCGTACGATGAGCTCCTAACCTACACCCTCCCACATTAATTTATTAATACTCCTCGATACATATTATGTGTGTTATTTGAACTATAGCTTAACGCATGCTCAAGACGTCATAAGAAAGTTTAGATATCTATTTATATTTCATATATTTAGAAAAGGTTCACTAGAAACAACCGCATTATTACAGCTCTTGGGTAGATTACTGCCTGTTTGGGTTCTAATACGGGATGGAAATGGATTGGAGTTGGACTGGATAGAGCTGGATGTAATGAAATGAGATGGGATGAACAATAAAAATAAAAAAAGTCTTTAGCTCTGTACTTAATCCCAGTGGCACCACTTCTACTGGTTATAAATTGTCTTGTATTAAATAAATGTATTAATGTTATATTTTTAGAACTTACTTTACATAAGAAGTTCCCTCTGGTGTAATATATTCTGACGCCACTGAATGAACTTCAATCAAATACCTAAAATATTCTAGACGGTTCGTTCAGTTTGATTAATGTTTCCTTTTGGTAATTTTATTATTACGTTAAAGGATTTCGCAAATATTTGATCATATTTTGACGGATAACCCACTGCGATAATCTGATAAATCATAATTAAGGACTTAAGCAAGTACCTAATGGCGTCATGAACAGAATTTTATTAATTAATAAAATTATAATCGACTAATTACTCTTTAGAAACTATTAATTACTTTCTAGTTTAGTGGTGCATTGTAAGCATCTTCAAAATTAAATTAAGGAAAATAATAATTATGAATCTTGATCGACAAAATAAGTGTTAAATTGGTAGATATTTGTATACTTTCTGTGTTTTTTTAAACATAATATACAATATAATAATACCGAAAATTGGGTTAATTTGAATGATGACAATTGGGATTTAAATACTTTAAATATTAAAAAGTGGACCGCTGGATAATTTCGATAGTACATTAATACTTATTTATGTTATAAGGATCATAATGACAATCATTGCGTTACTAGCCGCGAATATTATCAGGCGAGACTCTTGCCGACCCTGATAACAAGGGATTGTTTATAATCCAAATTTCATACAAAATTTTATCTTCTGGCGTAAGTTAATTAAAATAAAAAGTAAGTATCTCTAAGCTTTGGGCAGTAATTATTTCAAATTGATATTCAAGTAGGCTACTACCGTGGTACTGTCTTTGATGTGTGCAAGTTACTAAACAACTATTTATAGGTTGTTTATATTCATATGCTATTGTTATAAAATAATATTGCTAAAGTGTTCTTAGTTTTCCCAAAAAACAAGCGATTTAGAATATAGTTTACCATTATAAATTGAAGAATTGGCAATAGACGTAGTTGCTTCCCTCCCGCCCCAACCAACCCAACCAGTATGAAAGTTGATGTAACCAGAAGGACATTAAGAATATTACACATGAAAAGATATTGATAGTCTACTTTAAGGAACAATCAATGTTTTAAAGATCTTCTACTTTGTGGAGCTATTATTTGATGATAAGGAGCATGTTGTTGATTAGGAGACATGTTGATGTAAGCAAATATATTCAATTAATTGCTTTTTTTAAAACGAAACTCTGATGCATATAAACAAAAAGAAAAATCAAAAATGCTGAGTAAAGAAAACATTGCAAAGTTTTTGTTGGAGGTGAAAGACGGATAATTTCTTATAGCAAAAATAGTAATGGTAACTGATATAAGTGGTGCCTGCAGAAAGGAAGAATTAAACAATCTTAGGACAGAAGATGTGCATGACGAAGTGTCTGTATTTAGAATTGTTATACCCAATACTACCACTAAGGTATCCCGCGAATTTTTCATAGCTGCTGGGGATATTAATGGATTAAATATGGTTCAACTTGTTCGAAATTATGAAGCAATGCGATCCAGAAGTATCGAACATTTTCGTTTTTTTCTATCAGTCAGTTATAACAAATGTACAAAGCAACCAATGGGTATCCAATATCCATACTTTTGAGAATATGCCAAAAAATATCGTTACGTTTTTAAACTTGCTTCATCCCGAAGAATATACAGGCCACTGTTTCAGAAGGTCTTCGGCTTCTATGCTGGCAAATTCAGGCGCAGATCTTCTCACTATCCAACGCCACGGTGGCTGGAAAAGTAATATTGTCGCTGAAGGATATGTTGAGAATTACAATGAAAACAAGAAAAACATTTCTGTAGCTATTTTTGGAGAGAAATCGTTAATGGTACCTTCATCCGTTGTTTACTTATCGCAAGAAACTGAAAATTTTCAAAGAAACCATCAAACCAATACAACCATTTCAGCACCGACGAGCAATATCAGTATATCTAATTGTAATAATTGCATTATAAATTTTAATCATTAAATTTAATGCCGAATTTTATTTTTTTTATCATTATAGTACTGAGAAATATAATTAAATCATTATAGTACTCAGTCCGATAAAATATATCATTTTGACATTGAAAATGATGTCTATAATTAAGTCACTTGGACGCATCAGAAAATAAATACTTTTCTATGAACCAAAAAATGTTTCTGTTAAAATATGAATATAAAAAAATACTATTATAACAACAGAATTAACCGCAACACCAGTTTTTCAATGTCTTTGAATGCATACATTTGAAAAAAAAAAAACATTAAATGCAGGTACTTTTTTATTGTAGAAGGAGGAACCTTTCTAAAAATTCGAAGTTGTCGATCTCGGTCGGAGACTACATTAGGTAAAAAGCATGGGGTGCTTTTTACTATATTTTTTATAATTGTACTGTTATCAATAGCTACCAATTTTTTTTTTATAACAATTGATACCAAGCAGCCCACGCTTCTTACAATAAAATTAATTTTTTTTGTCAATAATATTTAAACATTATTTTTTACTTTTTAGTTAGGTTTGCTATTAAAGCGTGTTTTTTTAGTTTTTGAAACTATATTTTTTTTTACTTTCGGCGGCACTAGAAATAAGGAAGGTATTTATTGATCCAAAAATTAGACATACAGTTTTTGACGTTTCGTGTACTCTTAAAATACATAAATAAAAATAAAATGGAAAAGTGGCTCTAACGGTTTTGTTAAATTTTTGTACATTAATGTACATAATAATATATTACAAAACTAAAATATTCCATTGTTCTTTTTTCACGGAATATTTATATAAGGGCAGTTACTGTAGAAAAACCTAAAAAATGTTGTGTTGTGGCCATATTATTTTTTACAATTTTTAGTGGCACTGATGTTTGATTTTCACAATGAATATGCAATATGTATATTTAACAACATTTTTCAAATAATTTTTTAGATGCACAATTTATGGGTGGCTTATATTTTACTAAACATTCAGTTATACGAAAAGCTAAGTTGACGTTTGTGTTGGTACTCATTAATATTTCTTAACTAATTAATGCAGAAAATTCCCCCAATAAGTCGAAGAATTAAATGTTCTTTTCAAACAGGGACCGGACCGGCAACGTTAATGGACACATAACATAGTTCTATCTGAAAGTTATAATTAGCAGCTTAAAGCGTTAAAAGTTTCCTCTTCAGTAATAATTATAATACTTATTTTGACATGTAACATATTTTAACTAATTATCAGTGAATTTTATCATCGTTTAATGAATAATAATGATATTGCATTTAAATATACACAAAGTTATTTAATTAAGTTCATCTATTTATTATAATTTAAATTTAATATAATATTATTAAACACCATATGCATTACACACTACTGCGACAGCATTCTTTAAGTTGGAGCACATTTTTGAAATATATGAATAAATTTACACATTTTATTGTTCAGCATTTACTGAAATAAATATTATTTAACGTAAAAGTGAATTTGATACTTTTGCTTTACTGGAGTTTGATAAAGTTTTATGTCTTATCCCGTCAAATATTAAAGTAAAATAATATGGTAAACAGTGGCGTGCCAAACCTTTCGAGGCGGAGGGGGGGGCATTTTCTTTGGGGGCGCAAATTGTAATGGTAGAATATATAAATAAAACACGATCTTAAATTTAAAAAATCTTTAATATTGATCAAAACACTACTAAAACAATAATCAAAACTGTAAATCTTGCAAAGCAAAATCTGGAATATCATAGTAACATTCTCCTTGTTTTCATACTTTTAAACATATTCAAAACAACTTATCTATATCTATATATATATCTATATTCTTGACGTGGTCAGACTCAATTGAGAGCAGAGCTAAGCTATTCTCCTGTCCTCGCCCATAGTTGTTCGGCTATAAGTTTTAATGAGCTTCAGCCTACTGAATGTTCTTTCAGCAGATGCGCTACTGATACCTACAGTCAGGTAAATTCTAAAAAGAGTCGCCATATTCGGGAATACAGTTTCTAAATCGTTTTCTATAATAAATGGGAGTATCTCTTCTATATCAGCGCTATTTTCCTTTTTAAGCTCTTCTATGAAACTGACAAATGATTTGTACACTTCTATTATATTTGATTTCAAATCGCGTGAGTAGAAAGCTTGTAGGTTCTTTAAGCATTTGATATTTTCTTCTGACACCACAATTTTTTCTAAACACAAAAATTTCTGAGCCACAGTAAAAAAATCCTCAAATCTGCGCTCTAGTATTTGAATAAATATGTCCAGAGTTGTATAATAAACGTTGATACGCAATTGGTCTCTAGAGTTTTCGTGAATCGTGTCTTCAGCAACTTCATCGTGAAATCTTTTCTTTCTTTTTATCCTTTTTATCTTAAACTCCTGTGTGGTGCCGCAATCTTTTGCAACTATTGTAGCCTGTGTTTCATAGTTTAAAAATGAGCTATCATTTCTTAATGCCTTTAAATCTTTTATGGTAGATGTTGTAATGATGGAAGCGGCAGTTAAATGAATTTTTGATTGTTGTAAATAGTTTGATAGTGAAAATATTTTTGTGAGAACATCGTCCCAAAATATTAATAAAAATGTGAACTCAAAAATATTAAGACCATTCATCATGCCGGTAGCTTCTGCCAACTGTTTTGCTGGTACATTTGGTAATTCACCCTCGCATATTTTTGTGAGTGTCTCAATAATTGCTTTGATATTTCGCTTTATAGATTGTACCGCTTTTTTGTGGCTTGCCCATCGTGTAGTACTTAACCTTTTGAGGGTTAAATTTTGTCCTTCCTGCTGCCCCTGGTGCTGCAAGTTTTGAAATAATTTATGTTTCGGAAAACTTTCGCTAATAAATTCGTAAATTTGTTCTAATATTCCAAAAAAAAGTTTCACTTCTGTACAGGAATTTACTGCATCCACTAGAGCCAGATTAAGATTATGCGCACAACAATGAATGTAGATAGCTTCAGGAACTTGTTGTTTTATTCGCGTTTGCAATCCTGTCAAATGTCCTGACATTGTACTGGCTCCATCATATGATTGACCTCTACGGTGCGCAATATCAATACCCCTGGAGCTCAATTCATTAGTTAAAACATTAAAATATGTTTCAGCACATCCACTGGAAAGATCAACGAAAGTTATAAATCTCTCTTCAGCAAGACCGTTCTGAGAAATGAATCTGACTGAAAGAGATAGCTGTTCTTTTCTCGATAGGTCCATAGTTGAATCCACTATCACAGAAAAATACTTTGCTTGTTTTATATCTTCTACTAGACGTGATTGCACTTCTAAACTTAATACTTGCAGCATCTCATTCTGTATCCTATTGCTAGTATATTTTGCATTTGTTTTTTCTGTGCATAGATGTTCCGCTAATGTGGAATCATATTTTTTTAACAAATCAAGTAACTCCAAAAAGTTGCCTTTGTTCTCGCTCGCCTCTTTTTCGTTATGTCCACGTAACGACAAATTTTGTTTGGCAAGAAATATCACAACATCGAACATTTTTTTGAGAATCTCTCTGTTCCTAGCTGTTTCATTTTTTTCAGCTAATATCTGTTTTGCTATGACTGAGGTATCTTTTAAAAGTCTTAGTTTGGTGATAGAATATTTATTTTGACATTCCCTATGAGCCAGACTTCCCTCATGGCTAGTTATTTTTTCCAAAGCCTTTTTGAAGTTACAAAATCCTTTCTTAGGGTCCGCCCATGGATTCGAATTTGCAGAAAAAAGCCAACATGGTAAGCAAAACATTTTATGGGCCCTTGGAGAATATTCTAGCCACTGGCGGTATTTTTTGTTTACGGTATTATTACTATGTTGCACCTGATACTGATACCACGAGATATTAAATTTTCTGCGACTACCTGAATCAACTTGAAATGCGTTATAGGAGTCATTGAGTCCAGGCTGACAAGACCCAATCAAAATAATTTTTTTAACTACATCAGGAGTCAACAGCCTGTTTCTGAAAATATATGGGTCACTTGGATAGAAAACATCATCATTTTCAATTTCATAACAGACACCTTCTTCTTTTACCTCATCTTCATTATCCAAACTTACTGGTTCTTCATCGCTACCTGCAAAAAAAAAAGATAATTGTGGGTTTTCATAAATACATTAAACTAATC
The DNA here is from genome assembly GCA_963675555.1 of Leptura quadrifasciata. Classification (NCBI taxonomy): domain Eukaryota; kingdom Metazoa; phylum Arthropoda; class Insecta; order Coleoptera; family Cerambycidae; genus Leptura; species Leptura quadrifasciata. The sequence continues at coordinate 89,605,261 of OY776675.1, forward strand.
ACTTTGAGAATTGGTGCAGCTTAAAACGACATCATTCCCATTTTTTTCGTTGGAATAACACTCCGGTACTTCCAGTTCTGTAGTCTCTGCATCTGTAGCCTCCATATCGTCAATATCTACAGCATCTGCAGTATTTTCCGTGTTGCCCTTGTCTCCTTCTTCATCGTAATCATTCGTTCTATAAATATAAACAAAAAATTACTATTCGTATGGAACCAAACATACCCTAGAAACATAAAATTTTGTGGCCCATTGGATAGAGAATGGAGAAGATGAGAATAGAGTAATTTAAAAAAAAAGCAAACACGTAAGCAAAAACTTCGATACTTACTGAGATTGAGTACTTGTTGATGGGAGTGTAAAGAAATCACGCAGATTTTTTGTAGACGCTGCAGCAGCATCTGAGCTTAATTCGCTTTTCATTACGAAAAGTAGCACCAGACTTCTTTTCTCGATCCATTATTTATCACTAATATCTAATATCGATCAATTATGACTCCTCACTAGTCACTACTTACTATTATTATTGTTATATAATTTTGATTTGCTTCTAATCAGTCTAATCTCTATTGCAAAATACTGTAAAACACATTAATATTAATACAACGTGTAAGTAGTTTAAAACAAGAATAAACACGTCCGGACGTCTGATTTTCACTAATATTATTACGCAATATGTATATGCAGGGTATGTATCTCTGAGAGTGACCGTTTCTAATTTGACTAAAACACTAGAAAGTGGGAGGGGGCGGAACCGCGTGCAATCGGTGTAGATTGCGAAGGATTCTCTAATTGCCAGTACAGAGAGCAGAGATTAACGCTGCCCTGGGTGTAGGTGCCGTGCCGCCCGACTTGCTTACCGCATAATATGCTATACCTATTATACTAATACTCAATACCAATAGGATAAAAATATTAAATAAATAAATGTTGAAACTTGAAACTTTCTACACTTCATGAGGGAAGTGTTCTTGTAGCCAGCTGGGGCGGCATTAAGGCAGGGGCGGGGCTTGCGCCCACCTAGCCCCCCCTAGGCACGCCACTGATGGTAAACTTAAAACAACTACAATTTCAATTGAAAGTAGAACAGGGAATATAATTAATTCTTGGTTACACATCGTGGTGTAGAGGGTAGTGGGTTTTGATATTGTTACTTTCCAGCAGTACTAGGAGTGAAGAAGAGAATTAATTGTAATGGTCTAAAAATTCAAGGTCGACTATATGACGGGTTTTCATTATATCTTATATATTTCAGTATGTCCCTGAATGAGGTACCGCACTCTTGTGAACTTGCTTCTTTTTGATTTATTGGGAAAAGTTAATCCTTATAAAATGTTTTGCTTGCCTTAGGAATTCATAAACAGCTACAACATTTTTTTTACATTTTCATTAGAATTATTATTTTTATTTCTGAATTCTTCAATTAGAAAAATGTGTACTAGCAGAAGGTCTACATGGAGATTGTTCAACTTAGTCGAAGTATTTTGCAGTAATAAACAATCAAAATTATGCATGACTCGTATTTACCCTTACCCTAAAATGACTTTTTCAATGTTGATCGTTCCAAAGTGATTTAAAAAATCCACAAAATAAACTCAAAATCAAAAAGTAGACAAACTACAGAATGATCACAGTGTTTTCCGAGGAATTCGAGAAACAAAAGAAAAGTTATAGTCGAGAAACCAATTTTATTTAAAAAATTTAAAATTGGTTTCTTCTATTTTCTTAATTGGTTATTAAAGGGAAGTAAAAAATGCAGGTACATTTTAATAATCACTTCCGATTTACACGGAAATGACGTTCTATTCCTAAAAAATAAAATGATAATATTGTAAATAGTAAGACAGTTCCCAAATACATTTTTCTTATACATTTATTTAACGTCGGCCTATTTCCGCTACTGAGGCCTAATACCGACGCCTGTAGACGAGCTACCCCCAACCAGGAATTTTGCCGAACCTCTTCCCTTAAGAAGAGTAGGTATCTTTTACTTGCCTAACATTTAATAGACAAGGGACCGACGGCTTTACATCCCCTCCGAAGGATGGTATATCTCCTATACAACCCTCGCCTAAGGTTGTATAGCTTCCGCGCATACACTGATATACAAACCGCTGGAAGATGTGTGAGGCGAGAACGCGGTTTCCGTTGGAATGGTCACCATCCAAGCACTAACTGCGCCTGTCGTTGCTTTACATTGCATACCGAAGTATGTACATAGTAAAGACGCACCTCCGCTCGTCCCTCCCCAAATACATATATGTATATAAAATCTAATATACAGGTTGTATGCATAGGCTATAGGAAAACTCTAGAAAAATAGCCTACAAAATCCTTCGTAAAATGTACTACAAAATGTACGGGTATGGGTTTTGTTTTATGCCTTGCCCTTGTTTGTTGAAGGGCAAGCGACTAAACAGAATTACAAAAATTCTTGGTAAAAAAATCCTCCCTTTCTACAATATTTCGCGCACCAAGCATTTGCGAAAAAAATCATTTAATGCGTGTGCTACTTGTAGCAAATAAAAAAATGTACATCGGTTTGATCGCGATAGGTCTATTACACGGGGAGTTATCAGCATGTGAAATATTTTCGTTTTCTCCCATTCCTACCACTTATCCCACCGCCCCAGCCTCCGGCACAACAAAATATCTGCCAAAAAAATTAGTCCTCAACTCCACTTCTTCATGATAAAAAATGAATTAAGTTTTTTTAATTTTTGCACCTTGGATTCGCGATATCTCGCGAATCAATGTTCTGACGTCGATGTGGTTGGGAACAAAACTTGCTTATTTTAATGAGCCCTTCATTTTTGGTTTGAAGATTTTTTTCGTCAGATCAAAAGCCGCCGAGTTATCTTCGAAAAACCATTTTCCCAAACATTTAATGTCATTTCACCCTCCTCTCCTCAGTGACATAGGCGAATGCACGACAACACTTCACTGTTCCTCTAGTCATCAAATTACGGACAAGAGGTGTCCGCAACTTGCGAATAGCTCCATCTGGTGGCGACTTATTGCAATCAAAGTGATGAGAGCTAACTAGCTCGAAACTAGTCTATGACTGGCGATACACAACAGCCCTGCACTGTAATCCTTTCTTTAAAATCAATCTGCCTGCTGGGAGCTTATTGCAATCAGATTTTATTTTGCATTATCCGATTGAAGTCGTAGTATGTCGCAAGTTATAGTACATTATTTTCAATTGATTTGGAAACGCACATTGTGTACCTTGACCGATGGCAATGAATCGATTTCCATTCATAGTGGAATACTGGACTTTCGTAATAATTTATCCACTTATAGCTTGGCTTATATATTTTGAAATATTTTAATAATCTACAGCTAATTACGTTTGATAAACATACTGTAATGCATACGATTAAATTAAAAAGGAAATATCATCCTTAAATTACTAGATATATTAAGCTTCTCATGAAACTTAGAGATAGGGTAAAACAAAGGTTTAAAATAACTAAAAATAACACTCATTGGGAATATTACAAACAACTTCATAATTTTACCAAAACTGCTGTGAATAATGAGAAATAAGCATATTCACATCATAAATTCAAGACCGATAAGTCTATTAAATAATTATATGAAGAATTGGAATTTTAAATATTGATTACAAGCAACCAAATATTAAATTACCTGAGCAACTATTACAAGTAAATTTCCTTAATGATTGTTTCATTAACTCTCCGCAGAGAAATGATGTACCATATGTTGACACTGTAAACATCTTATCGAGCACCACATTACAAGATGTTTTCAAGTATTAATTCAGATTTATTGATGAAAATATGGTTTATAAGGCATTGTTAACTGTTGAATATAATGTCACGGATACTGATGAAATTAATCTATCCACGCTACTCTATTGTTGATCATATATTATAAACTCTATAGCATACATTACAAATTTCTCCATGAAACAGAATGTACATCGAAATTTCTGGAAAACAGTCTATGTAATACTAGTATCAAAAATAAACAATCCTATCGAATATGTATACTACTTATATTTTCCAAAGTTTGTGAAGAATTTTGTACAACTAGATGTGAACGCATTTGCATAGTAATAATATTCTACTTGACAACCAACTTGGTTTTGGACCAAATCATTATTGTGCTATACGGCACTGGTGCCGGCGTCGCTATCGGTTACCGATGATGTTCTGTCAGTGATAGAAAGGGGTCTACTAACTACTCTAGGTCTTATTCGATTACTTGATTACTTCGAGATGTTTGACAGAATTAATCATGGGCTGCTCTTACCAACTTTGAACAACATTGGTTTCGACAGCAGTGTTGTAAATTTAATGAAAAGTTACTCCAGTGAGAGATCGCAAATACAGAAACACAGAAACAGAACCTTTTCTGAGTCATTATATTGCATAAGTGGAGTCCCTCAAGGGATAATCATAGATCCCTTGTTGTTCTCCATATACATATCAATATTCCAATATGAGTACAACAAATTGCCAGTGTCATTTCTATGCAGACGGTATTCAAGTATATTATTTATCTTACCTTGAATATGGTGTAATTAGAGCTGATATGGCATAATAAATGATGATTTATACTTCATTACTCATTGAAGTATTGCTTATTTATTAACTTTGTAAAATCTAAGGTAATGCTTTTTGGTCCAAAAGCTGCTCGATCTAGACGTTTGAAAATATTAAGTATCCAAATTGTGGTTATATTGTGGCTATTTAATCGATTATAGATTTTATATCGGATTTTATTAACAAGTCATCGTCCAAGAGAATTTGGACGACTTCTACAGGGCAACTATTCTTATATTGTTTTTTTTGGTTATTTTGGAATATTTTATTGATTTTGGATTTTATCGAATTATTTTGGTATAAGATTTTCAATTACGATAATACTGTTACCCATCCAAGTACTTACTGCGGTTAGCTGTTCATTTTGGTATCGACGAAAATTCAATTTATTGCCAGTTCATTAGAAACCAATTACACACTCCTCTCCAGAATCCACTGCGGGACCGACCTTTCAATCGTAACGCAAAGCGTAGTGACGACTGCAGAACCGGGTGAGGTGGACGTGGTTTGGCAAAAATATAAAAATACAGAAAATAAATAGCCTAACTCGTTTTGTTAAAAACAAATTAAAAAAGCAATGAATATCTAATTTTATTTTTTTTTATACATTTATTTAACGTCGGCCTATTTCCGCTACTGAGGCCTAACACCGACGCCTGTAGACGAGCTACCCCCAACCAGGAATTTTGCCGAACCTCTTCCCTTAAGAAGAGTAGGGATCTTTTACTTGCCTAAAATTTAATAGACAAGGGTCCGACGGCCTTACATCCCCTCCGAAGGATGGTATATCTCCTATAGAACCCTCGCCTAAGGTTGTATAGCTTCCGCGCATACACTGATATACAAGCCGCTGGAAGATGTGTGAGGCGAGAACGCGGTTTCCGTTGGAATGGTCACCATCCAAGCACTAACTGCGCCTGTCGTTGCTTTACATCGCATACCGAAGTATGTACATAGTAAAGACGCACCTACGCTCGCCCCAATGAACATCTAATAAGATAACAAATAAAATTATAAACGAAATAAAAAAACACTGATGATATACGCACTGACTAATTTGGGTAGCTGATGTGGGAACTGCGACCTCTACGAAAGAAGTCGTTAACTAATGCATAAGGTCAGGCTACGCTTAGGCTGCCTAATCCATAAATTTTTGGAATCTCGTTTTTGAAGGAGTTTTGATTTTAATGGTGTATTGAAAAGAAACATTTCGAAAAGAGTAAATAAAACACACGAAACTAAAATGACGCACAGAACAGAAGGGAGGCGGAAAACGAGTTAAATGATTATAAGAATGAAGTTCCAGGAAGGGGGTAGAGTATGTGGCAGCTATAGTAATTGAAGGTTGGCTATAGTGGTTACCTAAAGATTGGTAGCGCCTGGTAAGAGAGAATGTGTTTTATTCTAAATGGTGCATTATGTTGTCTAATTTGTGTTACGTTTCTGGTTAGCGAACTATCACCCAATATAAAAGGATAGACTTTTTGAATTTTTCTCGGATATAGTCCGCTGTTGGGGTAATGTCGTGGTACCGTGCGTAGAGGTCTTTCATCTATCAGAATTTGATAAGGTGGATAAATTTATGTTTTATCATTGTAATGACCAACATGCTGCAATACACCGGTGCTACGTAAATGATGGCCAGCCTGATCACATTATGCACAACAACAGTTTTTTATCCTGTCTGCAAAGTTTGCCACTAACCATGAGCGGATCTAGTATACTAGTAAAGTAAAGAGAACCTGCACTTGCCTCTGTAACAGAGATTTAATACGACTTCAACAACTTTTATGCTGTTAATTGCCAGTGTTACACTGTTAATAAAAGTACTTAAAAGTGTGACTATATTTTACACTAATAAAGTTTAAAGATAGATTTTGCGCTATATTGGCATAAATATAAACAATCGGAGGATTATAGAAAGTATCTTAAAAGAAAAATAAATAGAATTCTTAGTGATAGTGTGGCTACACGAAACTCGGTTGTTAGTTTAGATGAATACTAGCCAAATAAACCCGACAGCATACGACCAAGCTAACTGAAAATGTAAAAGTAAGATTTAATAATAGTTTAAGGCACACAAAATGACAATATAATCATATGAAACTGAAAGGACGATTGGGTGAACAGTGTGAATACTCCATTGGAAAATGGTCATTTACTACGATGTAATGAATAAGATCATCACGCCTAATGGTGAGTCGTATATTAGATCGTAACGTCGCGACGCCAGGTTATTTATAAGGCTCAAAATATTACTTGGGCATTATCATTAAATAATTACAAAATCAGAAGTATTTAAGTACTTAGATAATGTTAAAAGTAATATCTTTGAAAATTCCGGAATTAAACAAATGGAAACGTTGTCCAATAAAAATACTTGTTGGCTCTGTCAGTAACTGGACTAATAAATTATTTCATTCATATGAAATATATCATAAATACATCAATAACCCATAAATTCACATTCCACTGTTTTCGCATTTTAAATTTAAATCAGGTCCATTTTATGTTTCTTGTAATGCAAATAAATTAAATCTAAAAACTTTACATGCTCAGTTAAAAATTTCCATACGAATATAAAGTGCTCATTTCAGTATAATATTCAAATACAGTTATTGCTGTCAGCGTCAGTTATTCATAAACTTTAATATTTAATAAATTACATTGTTATATGTACTATGCGTTGGCTGGACGAAATCATATAGTCAACATATCACATAAACTAAAAACTACCTGCCGCAATGGCTGTCAAAAACAGGACGCACTTTAGTCTACTTCATCATAGGGGATGAATGCTCCACAGCCCCTTTACTAGATAGTTAATTTAACTTTGATTCCGTATTTTTTAAATAGTATGATAAAACTGTTAAAGCAACTAACATCTACTTTGGCATCAAAATAACAGTTCAAATCATATTTTTATAATTTTTGTTGTATTTTCTATCGTTAAAGCTGTATTTGTTAGTTATAAGTTAGTTAAAATTATACCCGTTTCAGGGTCATTAAAGTTTTCATATAATTTTTCAACATTATATAGGATACTCTTCGTTTTTCGAAAGTATATTAATTCCTTAGATATAATTGCTATATTTGTAATTCTAATTATCTTCTAATGAAGACAGGTTGGTTGGCGAAACGATCGCCAGTATAGTATATATCTTGTTTAATAGATTCTCATCAAATGTCACTATACCTTCCTTGTACATTTCTTTTCCTAAAATATCTCACAAATTTTATATTTACTAATCGATATTTTTATCAAAAACAATAGGTTTCTACTTCCTCTAGTTAGCACTAATTTACTGTCCGAATTTGAATGCAATAAGGCTACAAGTGATTCATTTTATATCAGAGATTGATTGGATTGGGAGGATCGGGTGCTCATAGAGAGAAGCAATTTAGAAACCTGTTATAAGTTGCTGTTTCGTTGGATTTCAGTCTCACTTCACAAGTGGAGAAAAATACCTAAGCAGGGTAAGCATGGATGAACTGTTCCCTCTTGGATGAGGTTTATATTAGGGCAGTAAATTGTTACTATTTTAGGACTGATTTACCCCTATTGTCGGCTGTAATAAAACAATTTTATAAAAGTTATAAATGAACGGTAACGAATAAAAAAAAAATTTTTGAGTCAGCCGATCTTGTTAGTCCAAATCAATAACGGGTCCGGCAGAATGAAGTATAATTGAATATTTCCGTTTGTTCACATAGCCATTCAACAGCAGACTACTAGGAATTCTTCGAAGTTGGGAAACCCGTGTCTCTCTGGGGGCAACACGTTCCCCAGCCAACACAGCCCAAAGGTGCTGGCTTTCTTTAGATTTCCTGCGGCTCTCCAGTAATTGCGGAATTTATTCTCTCAGAGCTCCGCTGCCGACAGTTTCGTTTAATATGCCCTGGTTTGCCCATTTATAACATCGAAGTACCCTTTTTGGCTATCCATCACCCTGTTCCTGTTCCTGCTTCCCTGGTGTATCTGATTTAGTTAGTATCTTCTGATTGAACATTTTACGTATGTCGCTCAATATAGATTCCATATTCGATTTCTCTAAATCGGCTTCTTCTATCTTCACAGCCTGTACTCTTTGAAGGGAGTATCTTTATAAGAGGCTTCAATCTGGAGGGCATGGATCAATGCTTCGCTGCTCGTCTTATCTCGAGATAATCTAAAGATTCGTCCGATCCCCTCGTCTCTTATACCATCAATGAAGGTACTAATTGCTCCTGGAATTCTTTGGGTGCATCCGGGTAAACCAGGCATGTCAGTCGTTCAACAGCAGCTTGAAATTCTTGTAGGCTTTCCCCAGCTTTTTGAGTACGTGATTTGAGCTAACTTCGGTATACTTGGATGACGTGTTGGTCGCCATATCTTAGATCTAATGCAGTCTCTAAAACTTTAAAATCTTGTTGCTGCGCCACTGGAATCGACTGAAGCACTTCTGATGCTTAACCTCCTAATGCTAAAACTAATGCCATAGCCTTTTCTTCATGATCCCAGTTGTTAGCACAAGCAACCTGCCTCAAATTGTCTTTTGTAGGTTGACCAAGAAGTTTGACAATCAAAGGAAAGCGGTTGTAATCGAAGACCTGACTCCTTTACTTCTTAGCGTCTCTCTTATTCTTCTTTTTCTTCTTGGCATCGTTTCTCTTGTTCTTCTTTCTAGTCTAGCGTCATTTTTCTAAATTCAGCGAACATATCCTGCATTTGCTTTTCGGTACCCATGCTTCTTATTTCCATTCAAATAGTTCTTGAAAACGGCACTAACAAGTCTTATTTAAAGTCTGTATTAGGTATAATTCAAATATTTCCGAATAGAATATTCTAGAAAATTTCTCGAAATATCACAAATAGATCTTATTTAAGTCTATAGCACTTTCCAGTTGATAGAACTTAGCTAACTACATTAATCTCCAATAGAATATTCTGGAAATTTTCTCAAAATGTCACAATAGGTCTTGTCTAATGTCTATGTCACTTTTCAGTCCAAAACATTTCACTATCTCCAGTGGCTTCCAAATAGAACACTATGAAACTTCGTCGAATTCTTCAAAAATTCTGTTGCAATTCCGCTTCTGACACCAATTACTGATACTGCACACCACACCGTAACCAGAATTCTTACTTAAAGGACTGGCCCGGTACACAGACGGCTCAAATCTTCACCAACTAAAACTTCTGCTTACCCTATCCACCTTTACTGATATTTCATACCTTTTGTATCCTAAAATCTTTTCTGTTCTCCTCTTTCTTTCTGTTTGTAACGTTTTTGTCGCGTTTGTTTCTCTTCATTTCTTTTTGTACATTTTTGTCTCTAAGTTAATTTCTCGTCACAAAATCTTTTAAAAATCAAAGTTTAGGCCAGCCTTGCGCAGCCCGGCGTTCGTATATCTTGCAGAGTCCTCGTTTGGATTGAGGTGCCTGCGTCAATTATAAATTTTTTAAAAAAGTGTAAAGTGAAAAGTCCCCAAAAATAAATGTGTAGTTTTAAGTTTTTAAACATCTTTTTGTATTAGATATTGTTAATGTTATTACCTTTTTTTATTTACTGTTCGTAAAAGATGTCTAGGTTAAAATAAAAAGTTTGTCTTCTAACCAAACCAGACCCGGTCGGCCTGGCCTAGCAATCCACCACCGCGAGCGCGGTGGTTGCACGGTCGGTCCCGGGGCGGGTTCTTGGGGAGGTGTTTGTTTATTGTTATAGTTGAATAAGGATTTGTTGAATTGAATTGTTGAATTGGTACACAGACGGCTGCAGAACTGACACAGGAACAGGATCTGGAATATATGGGAAAAAACGAAGAACAGGCCTCAGCTTTGCTCATGGGAAATACAGTACTGCATTCCAGGAAGAAATTCACGCAATACTTGTAAGTATTCGTAAAATTACAAGGAGAGCTTAGAGACTGTCAGATGGTGGCACATTTAGGTGCCCCATTTTCGCATACAAGTCTCGAAACGGGTTAAAAATGACATCGATGTTGAGTAGAATGAAGAAAAATTCATAACATATGGAAAATTAGATTTTCCTTAACAGAAATAAAAGGTGTCTCTTGCCCATATTTTCACACAAGCCGTATTCACTAAATGATTAATTAATAGAACGTGGCTTCGGAAAACCAAAGGTTTGAGTGTTGCAGGTGGCTAAAGGGTTGAAATAGAGGCGTAATCTTGTAAGGAAAAATCGAGATTTTGACCGGTTTTACGTGGTCATCATATTGATTATACATAATTTATTTAACAAAGAACTGATAAAAATATCTAGAAATTTCCACCATTTCTCCACACAAAATTGAGAAAAACCAAAAAAATTACGTTTCGAATCACGAATTTTTCAATATTTGTTATTATTTTTCCATTTTTTTTTATTATTTATATAAATTTCAATGATGGAATTTACTTCAATGTAATATTCCTAAAGCTGAATGAGTTTAATTGCAGAAAGAGGCGGAAGCCATCCTGAAACTTTGAAATAAATAACAAATTAATAAAAAAATAATAATAAGTTATGCATATAAACGTGGTAGAAAAATTTACAAAATTGTAAATTCGGAAATTTGGCACATGAACGATACTATTGAAGAAATTGCAAATAAATATTTTAATTATGTTCGAAGCCATTATACAGCTAATGGGTTTATAGTATTTGATGGGTATCCCGAAGTAAATAAAACTTTAACTACAACACTTACAGCATCTACTGCCACTTCGATGGGCACGAAACAAGCCGAACGTTCACGTCGTAAGAAATTTGCAAACATCCCTACATTTGAATATCAAGATATATTAGAAAAATACCGTAACAAAAACAATTTGATGCAAACTATATCAGATAAACTACAATGAGAGGGATTCTTGCGCAGGCATACTCCCGAAGACGCCGATACATTAATTATAAATACTGCAATTGAACTAGCAAAACACGATGATAAAACTATCGTCGTCGTGGGCAAAGATATAAATTTACTAGTACTTCTGCATCAACAAAATTCAAATGGTCTCATTACTTTTTCCACAAACCAAACTCAGGCAATGAAAAGGATTCATTTTATACATCTAATTGTTTCAAACACGAATCATACACAAATATAATAGCATTTTTTCACTCTTTTTTGGGATGCGATTCAACTTCCGGTTTTGCTGGAAAAGGGAAAAAACTATAGTAATATCATTACTGAACATCAAGAATTTATCAAGCCTAAAGATGCAGACCAAAAAACAATTGCAAAAAATGCATCTCAACTTATAGCTGGTATTTACAAAAGTAAAAAAAAATGTATTTGTCATTAAATCAACTAAGATTTGAGCATTACGAAATGGCAACTAATAAACCTTGGAAAAGCTTCCTTCAACTGAAGGTGCAGCTGCACAACACTCCTATAGAGTTTATTACCAATTACAAACTTGGCTTGGATGTTTGGGCAACGAGCTCGATAACAAAAAAGCCGAGCAATGGGACTGGAAAGAACATCTAGATAGTATAGTGCCCAAACAGTTCAGATTTAATTCCAGAGAAATTATTAAAAAGTATTAGCTGCAACTATGAAAGTGGTTGTAATAAACAAAAATATAGCTGGCGAGAACACGGCTTAAAACGTACAAATTTATACAGCATTTGTCATGAAAACTGCTCAAATAGATACGAAGAAATATTTGAAGATTTAAATGATTTGGAAGGGATCATCAGCTATGAAGATCCAGCTAAGTGTCTCGATATTTAAATTGAAGAGCTCGAAGATCCTTCGGAATTTGAAACTTTAATTGATGAACAACCACAATGGAAAAGACCTGAAATTCATTCGAATATTAGGTTTCATACACTTTTTATTTTTATAAAAAAATGACAATATAATATTTTTCTGAAGAAGAAGCGAGTCAAAATTTGTAAAAAATATCAATAAATTAATTGTTTTACTTAATAATTATTTATTCAAATATACCTAAAACAGATTACTCCTCGTTATACTATTTACTTAGTGAAAAATAGTAAAATATATATTAATAAAAATGCACACTGGGCCAGTGAGTCTTAACTCTAGCTTACGACTTTCAATACCGGTGCACTGCCATGAAGAACTTAAGTTTGAGAATGATTTCCCTCACTTTCTTCAATTAAATTCATTAAACTTGAGTAATCCTACATTGAAGTAAATTCTGACATTAAAATTTAATCCATTGCTTACATAAGTAATTTTAAAAAATGGAAAATAATACGAAATATTGAAAAATTCGTGAATCGAAAAGTAATTTTTTGGTTTTCTTCAATTTTAAACGGTTTCATGAAAAATAAACCATCAACATATATAGATCATTTTAAAAGTAGATATTTCAACGGTTACAATGAGCCTGGATAGAATATTTAAATCGATAAAAAACACCAATAAAGTTTTCCATGGAAGATATAGGTTTTTTTTCAGAAGAATCTAAATATCTCGGAAACTACTTATTTCCCAGATTCTTAAAAAATCATGCTTGTTCAATGCAAAAAATATTTTGCGCTAAGAGTTTTCGTTTCGCTAAAAATCGCAAAAAACTACTTTCAACACCTAAACAGCACCCCCATTTCACAGGTTCAGTTTATCTCGTGTTTAATTTTAGTTTTCTCTCTTAATTATAACATTAACTAAATTTCCCGGCTAGTCCTTGTCTGTTATTAACTTTTTTTTTAATATTCAAAATCCGCTTTGGAACCAGCCTGAGAGGTATTTTGACATGTTTATTAAATTCTTTCAGTATGTATCCGAACATTGTGAAGCAGTTCAAAACTTTTCTACAAGCATTCATCAGTGGTCAAATGTGTGATTCTTAACTTGCCTCGTGATTTTGCTAAGTTAGAGTTTTTGTGTGCAAAAATTCTTTCCTACTTATCTTGGAATTTACATGAAGTGACATGACAAAACTATATTAGTTCTCACTATTCATTACTTTAGCACTCAGTTTTGATTTAAACGGTAACTAGTCTAATAATAGTATAAAAACAGGTTTAACAATTACTAATTCTTATCATGGTAAGACAGTAAAATAACATCTCTTTTAACAAACATAACATGAAATTAATACTACAGTAGAAATAAATTTCAATTGTAAATTATAGGTGAATTTTAAACCTGCCATAAAAAGATCATCTACATGGTTATTTCACGATAGAAATAATTATGGGTCTAAAGTGTATACTACTTATATTTAGTATTAAGCCATTATATATGCCGTCACGCGTCTTCTGCTTGTGGTTTCACTTTATATCTTTTATGCATACCATAGCAATCGTTTATTCTGTGCTGTAACGTATAATCATCCGGCTCCTATCATGTTATACAAAGAATAATATTTTTTCCAACTTTACATGTATTATTTATCGGAATGAATCTAAATTATGGAAAAAGTGTAATGTTCCTGATTTCCAGTGATTATTTTTTTTCACAATAATAATGATATAAAGATTTTATACTTATGAATATTTCATATTTTAAAAATAGACATATTTATTAAGTTAACAATGGATTTGAGAATGAATAAATAAATAGGCGTCAACAACTATTGATTGATTGTCTCTGATATAGTATGCCTTATTCCTACACGAGAACAAAATAAATACTTATATTTAGTTGCAATGCGACGTGAATATAAATATGAATGCGAAATTTAGGGGGTAGGTGCTGCTTCCATTTTCAACAAACGTATATAATTTCAATTCGTATTCCTATCTAATGGCTTTGACATAATTATAATAGATAAGATTATGTGTTGCACTCTATTTCGTTTCTATGCTGCTATTTGGAAGGAAAAGATATGTGTGGCTATTGTAAATAGGTAGGCGTAACTGGACTCTATCCAAACGCATTTTTAAGAAGTTAAAAATGACTTAATCTAAGGGATATATTCGATAACTTGCAAATCGAAAACGCATTTTAAAAAGTGTACGCGTTAATATGAAAATTTTTTTCTTACATCGATAAATATGATGAAATGGCGAAGCTCCAGTGTAGGTCCTTATCGATTTGCGACTGCACATGAAAAAACTGTCTTATGTAACTATGATTATGTTATTACCTTCCTTTATCAGAATACGAGAGGTCTAAATACTAAGATTATGGATCTTTAATGTAATGTTCTAGCTACAACCTCTGATATTATATATCATTAACAGAAATTAGGTTGACAAATGGTATATGCTCAACTGAACTATTTGTAGATAATTGTACTGTCTATAGATTTGACATGGCTAATTGACATGACATGGTGGTATACTTGTTGCCATTAACAATATACATTGTCTTGAGAAATTAACGCGGAGAGCTCCAGTTCCCTTAATCGATTTTGTTGGTGTAGAGACTAAAATAGACAATAAGGTCTATGCATATATCCAGGCCAGTCCTGTTTAGCCCATATGACCAAAAATGGGAGTAGCAGAAACATCGCGAAAAGATCCAAACTTGTCAACGTCCTATTTATCTCTCATTTTCTTACTCATAGACCGATAGACAGATGCAAAATAAACTCGATTTTTAAAGTTCATTACGAATTTCTTGTAAACCGACAACTTGAGTTTCCAGAAAATCCATTTTAATAAAATTTTTGGAAATTAATATACCTTAGTTAAAATACTAATATATGCAATTAAAATAATATTTGTTGATTGATTGATTGACTAATCTATTAACTGGCCTTAGCATGAGCTCTCTATATCCCTATCTCTACTTCTCCATGGTCATAACATTCATTCTTCTCTATCGTTTTCTTTGTTTCTTATCAACTTTTTTGTTGTTTTGGTTTGACTTTCCAAATGTTCTCGTCAACCACAAATTCAACAAAATTAGAACTTCTTTAATGGACTATGGCATTTCAAAACGATGGTTAAACGACCCTCGCCCTAGTTAATTTTTCAAAGCAAGTTTTTCGTTCAGTGCCTTTTCCATTGCAACAATCGTCAAATAAATAAATAAACAGCAGTGTTACGACAGTGTATTAAATTAAATAATTAATTTTGAAACTCCTTTCGGAAATACTACATTTTAACACCATTTAATTCATCTTAGATGAAATAGCTTGGTTTCAACTGGCATTATCTTTAAGTTTCTGGACCCACTTCGTCCAGTCCTTCAGCTGCTATGACTACGCACACATTTCTTGAGAGTATGATTCATTACGTATAACAGTGAAATATTGTGGCAAGCCATTTAAGTTTTGTGAACATTCCATTTGCATTATTATTATTAAATAATGTAATTTGAATCCAAAACAAAACAAACAAATAGTTATTATTCGACATTTGTTATGCGACATAGAAGACTTCCCTATTGGTTTGATGTTACTAATAAATATATTATCAAAGCTTTTTGGGGAATTCAAAACAACTTTTTTTGGTAACATTTTCCGCTGAAGGAATTGCTATTGTGATTTTTTCATTTTCTCATTCACTTTGACACTTCAGATTCGTAAGTGGCTTTGTATTTGATGGGGGCGAATGGTTTTCTGGCCGCAAGTGAAGCTTAATGTATTCTATCTTTGAGAAATATTTGGTCCAAGTTGGACAAAATCAAAAAATGTTAAAAGGATGTTTGTTAGACTATTAAGTGGACACGCTGTATATGCTCCCTTTCTATGCCTTTCTGCTGTTTTCCTGTATCATAATAAAATAAAGTAGGAGGTAGAGAAGATTGTTCCAGGAATCGCGGAATCTAATAACTCTTTCGAAGAATAAATAATTTAAATACGTTTATAAATATAATATAATACAGAAATCATAAAATTACTGCCATAAAAACATTACATACAATCTTGCACTAAAATACAGCAAATCTGGAAAAATCAGTAGCTCTTAAATAGTTCGCCGTCTCTTTCATATGTCATGAAAACTCTTTGATGGCATTCCATTTATTGATTTTAACTTTTCCTTCTACCTGTTTTCTTTGAAGGGTAATTTTTAGTTTAAGCTTTGTCGGGGTAGTTAATGCGACTTTGTAGAAGCGCGAATTTATTTTTGTTTTCGTTCCGGAGTGTCTTGTGTGATTTTAGTCCTTTAGTAAATTTTAACCATGTTCCGCTTTACTTCGATTGGCAATATATTCTTAAATACTGTCAAAGAATATTTCTAATACGAAAAGTAAATTTGAATTTATTGAGAATTAAATAGGTAATTTATGGAATGAATAAATTTAATTGTAAATACGTTTTACAGTAATTTTCTCAATTATGTTTCGTTAAAAGCGTTAAACACGTCTGGATTTCATGAAAAAATTAACAAAAATTTTTTTGAACTCTTCCTTTTTAATTATTAAACAAAATCAATATATAATGAACTCTTATATTAAATATCCAAAGTTATCTGCTAAATATACAAAAAACAAATTTTATTGTTAGAGCAAAAACGAAAGACGTAATTTTTTTAAATACTAGATTAAGCCATGGGCTATAATTGAAGTCGATGTTTTTTTCTGTTAGGTATACATTAGTCAAATATAATAGTAATAATAATAATAAATTCATTTACCAATAGTGTGTTTAAAGTATATACGATTGGAATTAAAACCGTATAAAAACTAAAAGCCGGCAAAAATAGTCGGCATCTCTTTATTGTACATGAGCGGAGGTAAATAGAAATGCTTGTCATAACAAAATGATAAGATTTTCGGGCGTTATTATTTTATCCTCTGTTTCAAATGGTCTCCAGAAAGCCATGGTAAATTAGTAAATAATTAAAATATTTTACCTTTTATACAGTAGTAAATATTTATAAATATGAACAGTAACTAACTAAACTCCTACGCTTGATATTATAATAGGTATTTATGCACTGGACTGGCACAAAGACAGCACGATATTAGACTTCCACGTTCCAAGATAAAGAAACGATTTACGAGTTTTTTTGTGCTAGTAGGCCTGTCCGTTTTATTACCTTTAAACCAGTGCAGTCGTAGATGGTTCATTCAAGCTGATTACATTGCCAGTCTCGGACTCGCCTGCACAATTTCAACTACCGTTCGAATCTCAATACCATTGCCAAATATATAGGACAAAATATCAACTTCAGTACGCACGGTCCTGTGCTTTAAAACTGACCAGTTTCAATTCCAATCGTATATACTTTACAATAAGGATAAATATATACATATGTGGAAGTAAATGGTAGTTAAGCAATTTTTACAAATGGCTAGATAGTAAATAAACAAGTAAAACAGTAAATAAACATTAGAATAACCCACAGAAGGCGAATCTTTTCCGTGGGAATACAAAATAGTAAATAGACAATAAAATAACCTACAAAGAGCGAATCTTTTTCGTGGGATTAGCTAATCCTTTTTAATAAAACCGACAAGAAATTGTATATAAACATTTCATAATGATGATAGGACTATACAATTCGAGAGGTAAATAATAGTAAAGGTAAAGAACAAATGCATTGAGAACAGTTATATACAAAAAAATCTTAGAAATTTTAGTAATTAACAGGTATATAATTTAAATTGAATTTAATCATAATGTAATTCAATCAAATAAGTATCTTCTAATTTAATTAGTAGCTTTCAGCAAATAAGTACGTAGAATATTATAGTCGATGCCAGGAGTCGGGATTTTTTGGGGTTTTTGCTTTTTTTGCCAGAGCACCAATATAGAGACCCTCCCCCGTTTTCGAGGTCGCTGAACAGGATGGTTGAGGTCTTGCAATTTTGTTTCCTCGGCAACCCCCTCAAATTCCCCAAAAACCACCCCCAAAGTGCCATTTACCGTGAAGCCGTTTATTTTCCCCAGTTTTTCGACTAACTGTTATTCCCTCAAGTAAAACGGAAAGTCCCTCAAGGGATATGACCTCAGCCACCCCTTCACCTGGCTTCCAACCCTCTAGGGGGTTGTAAAATTGAAATTTTTGTTATGGAAAAAAATTGATATTTTACAGGAGGTGTTTCTGTGAGGCAGGTGGCAAGTGACCACGTTTGTGTAACCATCCCCGGGGGTGTTGTCACCCTTCAAAGGGATAGAAAATATATTTTTTTGGGGAAAACAAAATATTTTGTAGAGAGAATATATTATATATATATATATATATATATATATATATATATATATATATATATATATATATATATATATTATATATGTTGTTTTTTAGGTTGTGTTAAATGAAGTGTTGTTGTACTTCCGGGTGCTCTCCCGCGTCGATGATCGACTCCTCCAGGAGTCACGGTTGTCTAAACGACGTTTCGGCAGAATCTCATCTGCCATGTTCAGGTTCTCACTGAAAGCTGCCTACTGCTGTTTCTCGTTGCTCGAACTGACCTCTCAGTTCGAGCAACGATAAGCAGCAGTAGGCAGCTTTCAGTGAGAACCTGAAGATGGCAGCTGAGATTCTGCCGAAACGTCGTTTAGACAACCGTGACTCCTGGAGGAGTCGATCATCGACGCGGGAGAGCACCCGGAAGTACAACAACACTTCATATATATATATATAAAGAAGAAGGGTAGTCTTGACTGACTAGTTAAGAAAACCAAAATTAAACACACGTAGTGTATCTTGAGGTTGCAGTCAGAAAAAAAAAAAAAAATGCGACTATTTTATAATACATGTGACTTTAACTTTTAACCTCAAGTTAATGTCTTGATAAAGGGAATAAATAATTTCCGAAAGCTTGACAAAGTAACAAAAGAGTTTTTCTTTTTCTGTTTTGTGGCCGTAAACTTTTCACCTCTGACTGCAACCTCAAGATACACTACGTGTGTTTAATTTTGGTTATATATATATATATATATATATATATATATATATATATATCAATTAATTGATGGATTTTATGTCGCGTTTGGGTTTATCCCATTTTTAATTTTTTTTTAAATAAGATTTGTTACATAATCAGGTAGCGAATTATATATTTTTGATTAATTTTTCTTTGTTTCCGATTCCGTAGGTATGTTCTTTTCTTTTCATATCACTTTTAACTTAATACACAGTAAAGTTGTCTGGGATCAAGTATGCAATTTTCTAAGTATAGGTCATTGGATGGATAATACTCTTGTCGTATATACCTTCTAGAATCCACCTCTGTACAGTTTCAAGATTTTTCAAGAAACAGTTTGTTACCCATCCCCAACCTATGATCCCATATGTAATATGTGACTCGGCTAATCCGTGGTATATTATTTTAAGGTGTTTCTTTATCACAAATTTGTTTAAAATATTTTAATATTGGCAGTAAAGTTCTTAATTCTTTTACTATGTTATTAACATATATAGGAGCTATTACAACCCTAGAATCTTCATGCTCTCTCTATATTAACTGAATTATACTTGAGTAGGCCATTGCTGAAGAACGATTAGTAATCTATCTTGTCAAAGTATATTGTTAGCAGTTTATTATTAAAGAAATTTACTACGTTTTAAGATTTCTCTCAATCTTGCCTTTCAATGATTCCCAAGTGGTATCTTTAAAGAAAATAGCCGTGCCAACGCAACGGCATAACTTATTATTTCAGCAACGATTGCTAATCTATACAAATCGTTAACATATATACAAAATGAGATTGATCCCAAAACTGTGCCTTGTGGAACACCGTATGTAACATCATTTATATTGCTAATACAATTATTTATACTAACGAACTGTTTCCGATTTGTTAGATAGCTTTTTATTAAACTATGGAACGTTCCTCGAAAGCCAATATTTTCCAAAGCAATTAATAATTCATGATGACTCACAGCGTCGAAAGCTTTAGCTATATCAACTAAAACACATAATGAGGGCTCAGTAGAGTCCAAAGCGTTGCATATTTTAGAGGTTAAGTCGGCTATTGCATCATTCGTTGATCTAACCTCCATAAATCCATACTGTTTGTCCGACATAATTTTATTCTGTCAAGAACAAGCATATTCTAACTTTTAATATTTTCTCATAAATTTTAGCTAAGCTAGATATATAAAATATTCCAATGTTAATGTCAGTGTTACATACAATTTTCAGATTAATGTGAAATAGCAGTTTTCATTTCGAATAATTGACGTGTTAGTCTGAGAATTTCAGGTTAGGGACAATTGAAATAAAGACCATAAATTGTTTTAAATGGTTTACAATTCCCTGATGACCCTATAAATTATTCGATATACTTCAAACAAGAATGAAAAAAATTGTGCAACTTTTTAAATGACTTGAGATTTTTCGATTGTAGAAGGGAATATTTTTTATTTACTAAGGCACGTTTTATATGTACATATTCTTTCCATTTTTACTTTATTGGTAATTTATAACTTTGAAACATAACAAATGTTTTTCCAGACAACGAGAATATACCAGCGCGGTAAGAATATACTGTATAGCATACGAAAAGAAATATCACATTAAAAATTAGATACTGAGTGTTTGAAAGTTACCTACTAAATTCCCTAAATAAAAAAAATATTGTTCACATGTGTAACGTTCGAGCTACGATTTCTTTGTATTTACGCCAATAACACGCAAACACAGCATAATTTTGATAAACCCTGTATGCGAACATGCACACCACTAATGGATTATTAGTCATCATGTATTAATTTAAGCCTTAAGAATTTTGTTCATGTTTAAATTTTTATAACAGTATTTATAATTTTACAAAATTTTCTTTGTAGTGCTACAGCTATTGGCAGTGTTTCTACCAGTGGTCTCCGAGTATTCAAGAGCAACTTTAGTTTAAATTTTAGGTTACTTGTATTTAATAAAGTAGTGATATCATTTACTCTTTGCCTACTTTATTGTAATGGTTGTTACCTTTACATTTTATACAAATTATTGCTTATCTATTGGTTTTGCCGAATTTAGTAGTTATTTTAAGGAGTAGCCACCATCTTATTTGGGGCCAAGAGTAGTGTATACTTCATTTTCGTTAATTGGGGATTTTATTTCAACCTGAGCGGAAATTGATGGAAAATTAACCACTATAGGTTTCGTGAGTCACCGATGCTAGGCACTATACTTGATTTTGCTTTCTGGCACATCAGCGAAAATTTTATTCTCAAGTGCGACAATAATTAATATGTATTCAATAAATTACAGTATTTGTTCTATCCACGTGCATAAGAGTGAACATCTACAGGGGAAAGTTCCGCCGAAATTTTAAGAAATGTTACAAAATTTATTTTACAGAGATTTATTTTAAAGAGAAATTTATTTATTTATTTTAAAGAACTTCCTTCGTTCTTTTACGTTATCTTCAAAAGCTTTTACGAAATTCTTTGGTGAAATTTAACTGACTAATGGCTAACTCTAAGAAAAACTTTGAGAAATTTTCCGTAATTTCTTTTGGATATCGATTACATTAGTACATCTAGATCAAGAAATTTCATTGACATCTATATTCCATCCAACAGAACTTTAGTGATAGCAAATAGGTACCTGGCAGCTCGCCGAGTCTCGGAGGTAACTGCTAGAGAGGCTACCAAGGCGATACAGGATCCCATTGGATTTAAAAGGTGGTGAGATTTGCATTTCACAGTTTCACATAATACTTATTTGATGGATTAATTTTTCTGTTTATTAAATATTATAATTTTTATCGACTTATTTGTAAAGTATTTTCATACCACCAAATTTCAAATATTTGTTTCTTAAATATAACATTTTTTTGTCTTATAAGCTTTGTAAATTATTACAACCACTTTGTACTACCAAATTTTTCCTCAATTTTTGCACACCAAAAATATCTATTGAAAATAAAAAAAAAATTATTTTATTTTATAACATTTGTCAATTATTATTACTAGACACTTCATTTATATCTACCCGCAGTGATCTGTTTTCTGACGTTAAGAGGGTTATTATGACCTAAGGTCAGGTGAAGCAAATGAGGTCCCTGATCTTATGAATCCTTGTAGTGAGAGTGAACAATAAAAATAACAAGTAAACCCATATAAAATTTATTATAACAATATTCAAAGTACAGTAAACACAAGAAACGTAAAAAAACTTACAATAAAACAAATATCAGGGATATAGCAAAAGTCTAGTGTTTTTCTCGGCTAACGCTAGGAAAAATAATTTTCAATTTAAACAAATTTTTCAAGAAAAGTGATATACGGTAGTTACTTAATTGTCACAAAATTGAAGGTTTTCCAGGCGCACCAGACTGGAAGGTTTCTTTGTTGATCGAAATCCTTGTTTCACAAATCTCAGCGTTAAATAAGATGTTATCCAGATGGGAGATTTCAATTACCATTAAAAATGTTTCGCTATCGTAAAGGTCAAACGTATACCAAAAATCGTGTACCAAAGAAGAGCGAATGATCCAAAAGTTCAAAATCCAAAATAATAATTAAAAAAAAATAGAACAGTTAGTAAGTTCTGTACCCAAAATCTAGCCGTACCAAAATCAAAATCAGGCCTTACCAATATCGAAATTTATTCGTGCCGAAATCTAAATCTGGCCTTATCAAAATCGCCTATAATTAAATTTACAAAATTAGTCTCAAAATTAACCTCTAATGTCAGCACGTGTTTATAATAATCTAAGAAATCCAAACTTACCCAGAATAACACTTCTGAACGATATTCGCTAATTAAATCCGAATAAATCGAAATTTTAATTAAAATTATCCAAAATATTAAATGAAAATATGTGTGAAATCTAGTTTTTGATCCGGTACCAAACCGAGTAGCAACCTTAACTAAATTAGTCAGTTAGCAAAGTTTTCAGCTCAATTTTTTAAAACCCCAGAAACTTATCCAGAATAATACTTCTGAATGATATTCGTTAACTAAATCCGAATAAATCGAAATTTCAGTTAAAATTATCCAAAATATTAAATGAAAATATGTGTGAAATCTAGTTTTTGATCCAATACCAAACCGAGTAGCAACCTTAAACTAAATTAATCACTTAGAAAAGTTTTCAGCTCAATTTCTTGATCCAAAAAAATTATAAGGTGCTTGGGTAATATTTATAATCATTTTAACCCACAAAAACAAGAGGAAATGACTTAAATTGACAGTTCAACAATTCGGCTGTCAGAGAACCGACCTGAGAAATGTTAAAACTAAATAGACTGTTATGGACTTTTTTCAATCATTATCCATCTTTACACCATCATTTTGTAGACGATTGAGTTTATATTTTAGATTTTCATGGCATACACAATTATTTTATAACTTGGTAAAACTTTACCTAGTGAGCCAACTGTAGGCGCAAAGCTTAAAGGTGGTAATTTTGATAGAAACTAGAACGTGCTGACATCTATCACTGAAGCGGTAATTTATTACTATAGATTGGTGAATTGATCTACTATTATTAACTTGCGGAAGCCAGCGAAAGGGTACATTCCACATTTTTATTTTTGCGAGTGGCCTTAAATCTACATCGTTATATGTTTGTCCTCTTACGTCATAAAGCAAATTAGTCTGGCTAGGTACTTAGAGAATTTTTAGCTTGACTTCTGAACATCCTAAAATAGAACCCACGAACCCAGCTCTCCCAACATATCAGCTAGTCGTTATCCCTCTTCTTTTCACTATATCTTAAATTATTTTTAATTTATAATAGAGAGAAATCAAGACAGTATAGTAACGATTATTATAAAGATTATTATTTTCCATGTACTGCAAATTCCGTAATACGAACTTGAAGGTTAATAACAGTAATTATTAAAGTGAAAGTAGGCATCAGTTAAATTTTAAATTAAATATATCATAATATTCACCATAAAATGTTGAGTTGCATAAAATACAAACAAGTCCAGTTCAAACCGACGTTGGAATGCGCTAGCTGTGAAATATAAATACAACCCTAACACACAGGGTGAACTTAGTTCATTTGTTTTTTTTTTTTAGGAAAGGAAATCACACAAGCGCCTCTGTCCAATTTTATTAATTAATATTTTTTTCAAATGTATCGCTTGCTTTATAAATTCACGAAAAACAATAATTAGTCTGTCGGTTTGGTGGTGGGATGGACAGTGGCGCGTTCTCCCACGCAGACGACTCGGGTCACAGCAAGTCGATGAGACATAGTGGATGAGCTGATTGCTCGCGTCACCATCTTTCGAAAGAGATTAAAACTGTGGGTTTCGTGTATCTACGATGTGAGCACGTTAAAGATCCCTACCTCACGACAAACTGTGGAGGTTCGGCAAAATTTCCAGGTTAGGGATCCCAGTTCCTACACTGATGAGCTTATCCTATGGCGTCGGTGATTGGCTTTGGTAGCGGAAATAGGCCGACGTTAAATAAATGATTTAAAAATATAATTAGTCTAATAAAATACTTGTATACTTGTATGATTATTTGTATCTTGGTGCACTTTTTTTAGTTCATCCTAGAGGGCACTATACAACTGCACAGTATCTTTTGACGCTACTATAACTATAATAACGTCCCCAAATTGAACAACGCAATTAGCATAAATAAATTAAAAGTTGAAACGATATGTTGTTTCCCGTTTTTAAAATTTAACCTCTTTAATACTAGTCCCATAGAAAAAATAATGCGTTAATAAAGATTACGAAAGGAATGTGAAATATATTTCAGTAATTTAGTAAAAGCCTCCTAAAAAATTATGACGCAGAAACATATTGGTAATAGCTACGTTTATGACTCAGATATCCAATTATCTTAAATGGGTATTATTATCTAAGCAGATGTCTCAATTTTGTTTATTACCTGAATTCCTGTTAAACTAATATATGGTTAATTACATAGATAGCATTAATCAAATTTGATGTGTTAATGCCTAATACCTTACGAATAATATGGGTGATGATGGTAATAAAACTGTATTGTGTTGTTTATATCTTGTCGGACCTGCATTTCATATATAATGTGTGAGTAAAGTGCTACAGGTTTAAAAAATAAGTTTTGTGGTGGTCTCGCTATTACAAGCTAAATTTTAGATAAAATAAATGCTCATGTACTAATGCTTTAAAATCTCGAGCTTGTCAAAAAGTGTCATATTATGTAATTTAACTAGTTACGCCCGAAACTAAGCATTTTAGTATTAGTTGATTGAGTTAGTAGGGTTAGTATATGTACAGTTTTGTAAAATTTAAATGACAGTGGCGCACTGCAAATGAACTCGAAATATATGGAACTTCGCTGCATTTTCTTTCTGTTGGAAGCAAACGGGAAATGTCAATTTCCTTATTCGTAGAAGCTATTTTCTCCATGTGATTTTCATAGCGAAGCATATTCAGGCTACATATGTTGCTATTTCCACCATGCAAAGATACTACAATTTTGCAACCTATGACTACCAATTCTTCCCTACTTACATTTTCTCTTAATCTAAATCTGAATACCCAATTATAAAGAATTTCGGATTTGCTAATATGTTTAATCGCAGATTTACTTTTGCCAAACAACGCACTAGTAGTGCCGCACCCTGTTAGCGTGTGAGCAAAAAAAGAAGAAGAAAAAAACATAGCAAATATGAACATTTATATTTTTTGCGAAATATTGTCAATGTATATTTTTAATTTGTTTAATGGAAGTGCGTTACATTCACTTTAAAGCGAAAAGCATTTTTGTGAGAATTAGTTTCACCTTTTTATCTAACCCGGCTCGACTAATTGGGATGAAATCGATGAGTGTATTACGGGTTGCCTTATGTAGTTTATGCTTTAGATATAGAAATAAGCTGCGGCATTCATCCAGTTTAATTTCTGAAAAATGGCCCTGGAAATTTTAAGTCAGAGTATATGTAGAATCCAAAAATTTATAAGAAGTTTTATTATTAATAAGGTTCAATGCCTTCTGTATGCTTTTATTCTCATATTTTATCAAATCTCATTTCAATATTTTCATCTACGGGCCAAGAATCAGATTCCTCCAAATTTTTCTTGTTAATATATATTTTATTGTGGTTCTCGACATACGTCTTTTTTCTTAAGTTTATGAAGTTTTATTTCTTACCATTATTGTAACTGTATGCCAAAAATCATATTTCCTGAATGGTTTGGTACCCATCATTTTGATTTTATTTATTTTATGCCACATTACTAATTTTATTACATTTTTAGTCTTCGAATCTCGAACATTCCAACTAGCCGGACCAACTTATTTCTGCAAATTATAATATAAACTACGCAATGCAACCCAATACAAGGGCATCAGTCGTTTAATCTTCCCGAAATTTGTACATTCAATAATTGTCGCGAGATTTTCCTGTGTAAAGGAGATTGTTCGCGACAAGCTTTTATATCATAAAAAGATTATCTAATGTAACAAAATGATGGGTTTGATTTACTTCAAAGTTTATTTTCTACTTTTTAGAGCACTTAAATAAAAGCTTTTTTAAAAATATTTTTTTATATAATTTTATTTTTTACCTTTTAATCTTTTGATATGCTGTAATCTTCAGATATCGATTCTGAGACGAATCGGATCATAAACTGTAAAATTGTACTCCACTTTGAAACCGCCATCTTGTTTTTTCTTATATGAAAATGTTAAAGTGTAGGTATTGTCACCGGATTTATACACATGCGCAAAATTAGAACTAATCGCAATTTTGATTGCAAGATTTGACCTAAACAAACTAATTAACAAGCATTTCAAGTTTAATAAAAACTTTTAAAAACATATCGAATACTTAAATAGTAACTAATACTTTTTGTTATAAAGCCAGATTGTATAAATAATTTTTTTTAAACTGTAACTAAATAAAACCTAAAACCCTTGATCTATAAACAGTAAGAAATTCAACGAAAACAGAATCAGATATATTATTCTGTAGTTGATGTTGCACCTTAGAGATCCAGAGTTTGCCCCATTCTTAAATCTTTCCCTTAAACATAGTATCCCCCTAACAGTCTATATTATGGCCTGTTAGGAGACGGTGTTGGACAAGTGATGGGATCGGATTTTCTAACTGCAAGATGATGTTCATATGTTCTATTGTTAATCCATCTATTGGTTTGTCCAATGTAGGTTTGAGGACAGTTTGAGCAAGGTATTTTGTATACATCGTGGGAATCATTAGGTATTTGTTTTTTTGGGGTTCTGATTATGACTTCGACAACACCAAAACAATAGCATCCTCATTTTTCTAGAAGCCGCGTCATTTTTCTAGAATCCGCGAATCATCCGCGAAGCAATTGAAATTGAAAAACGATTCAATTGTTTAAACAAAAGGGATGACGGTCATCGTCTTCCAGTCGCTTGGAAATCATTGATCTCCAGGCCTCACAATCCTCATCCACACCTCATAATCCTGATAGCAACCGTTCTGCTTTGCTGCCTCCATCACAGACCCTCAACTCCCACCACTCTCCCACCCACAGCCACCTTTCGTATAAATAACACTTTGTCAGATACTGCCAGCGAGTTCGCTCTAAGGAGTAGACAGATTGAGGCCTTAGAGACGGATCGTGGTGAGATCTGGGGAGTAGGCAGATTTAGACCCCGAAATTGAATCAGTCCTACGAATTCCTGGCATTATTTCCTTTAACAATTTTTTCTTGACCCCCTTTTCTCTTGAAAATGATTACAAAACGGGAGCCGAAACGTCAAGACATCAATAATCTCAGACGCGGTTCAACCCGAGAACCTAGTATTTTTCATACCAACGACCGCAGAAGCTTCTCGGACCATATATATATATATATATATATATATATATATATATATATATATATATATATACAGCGTGCCGCAACTTTCATGGAGCCACTCTTATATCGCAGAAACTGCTCGTGCAATTTTTTTGAAATTTGGGTGATTGATCACTGCCCGCAATTAGAACTTAATGACGTAGGAAAATTTGATAATCATCATTGGCGTACCTATACAGAGGCTTACGTAAGGGGTGATTTTTCAAGAACTTATATTAGCGATTTATTAAGATAAAATCTAGTTGGATATTCTTAATCAGCACCTTAAAAAACCCCTTTGTACCAAATTTCGTTATGATAGGTTCAAAGGTGGTTGAGATATAGGCCGCAAAAAAAACTTTTTCAACAAAAATTTTTTTTATTTGCATAACGGTTACCCAAATGTGAAAAAAATATTCTTAATTTTTTTTCAGAGCAATGTATTTTACTAATGTGATTTGGATTTGAATGACAAGTCCTATTTTTTTAATAATGTAAAAATTCGAATATAAATATTACATCTAAAAATAAAGTAAGATCGAGAACAAGAATACAAGAAAATTATATTAATAATAGAGAACTAAGTAAACTTAAACAATTCTTTCCATTTCTATAAAACCACCATCATTTCGAATACATTGTTCAATTCTTTTTCTTGTATGTCGTATAACTTTCCGAATTTCACCAGGAGTGATTTCAGCACATGCCTGCCTGACTCTGTTCTCTAATTCTTCTTGGCTACGGGGTCTGTTCTTGTAAACTTTATTTTTTAAATGACCCCACAAAAAGAAGTCAAGAGGTGTGAGATCGGGAGACCTCGGGGGAAACTCCTGAATTGGACTTCTATGAGCTATCCATCTGCCCGGAAAATTTGTTTCTAAAAATACTCTTCCAACGTTATGAGCTGGAGCACCATCAAGTTGATAGTATACGTTTTCTCTAGCATCTTGTGGCAGATGGTTTAGAAATGGGGCAATTTCATCCCGCAACAAATTTAAAAAGGCCTCCCCATTTAATCTTGGGATGAAGAATGGCCCAATGATCCGGTCATTCCATATGCCACACCAAACATTGACTTTGGAAATATATTGCCGTTTGGTATTGGTAACCCATTTGGGATTTTCGCTAGCCCAAAAGTGACAATTCTAGGAGGATACTACCCGATTTGTGATAAAGGTAGCCTTATCAGTAAAATTTATATTTTTCAAAAAATTCGTGTTATTTAAAAATTCGCCCTGTGCCCAAAAACAAAAATCTAATCTTCTCCCCATCCTCTAAAGTATGTAATATTTTTGACTTGAAAGCTCTTTGCCTATTTTTTTTTAAACAACGCCAAACTCGGTCTTTACTTACATTAAGATCTACTGCTGTTTGTCTTACACTAGATTCTGGGTCTTCTCTAAAATATTGTAAAATACGTTCTTCGTCTGGATATTGTCTATTTTCTAAATCATATTTCATTTGTCTTAATTTGCATACGTTTCCTGTGTTTTTAAAATTATTCATGATGTTTGCCACCAATTTATGCCGAACAGGAAAGGACTGCTAAAGGTGCCGTGCGTTAAATTCAGCAGCAGCTTCTCTATAGGATCTGGCATTATCTTCAACCAATAGAACCAATTCACTTTTTTCCTCAATCGTTAAAAGACCATTTTTTTGATAATACAAAAATTTACTCAATTTAAGCACTTATTTGAAATACACTCACGTACAAATATAGATTTACAAATTGATGTACTGTCAATAATAAATTGACACGTGTCATAACTTTTGTTTTCATTGCCTACTTGGGTTTGTATTTGTTAATAATAGAATTTTTGCATTATTAAAAAATTAGGAATTATCGTTCAAATCCAAATCACACTAGTAAAATACATTGTTTTGAATAAAAAATGATGAATATTTTTTTCACATTTGGGTAACCGTTATGCAAATGAAAAAACTTTTTCGTTGAAAAAGTTTTTTTTTGCGGCCTATATCTCAACCACCTTTGAACCTATCATAACGAAATTTTTTAAGGTGCTGATTAAGAATATCCAACTAGATTTTATCTTAAAAAATCGCTAATATAAGTTCTCGAAAAATCACCCCTTACGTATAGGTACGCCAATGATGTTTATCAAATTTTCCTACGTCATTAAGTGCTAATTGCGGGCAGTGATCAATCACCCAAATTTCAAAAAAATTGCACGAGTAGTTTCTGAGATATAAGAGTGGCTCCATGAAAGTTGCGACACGCTGTATACAGACAAATCGAAGAATTAAACTACAAATATTCCTCTAAAATCTAGTAAAATTACTGAAATGCTAATGTTTCATTTAACAAAGACAGCTGCTAGCGATCGGATTGTAATGAGCAAATTTTGACGATTGTCTTTGTCATCGTTTGTCATCCGATAACGTTGGTGTCATGTTAATAAGATTTCGGCATATATGCAACTTTTAGACTGCATCAGTGGATTACCACAAACTTTAAAGTTAGATATAACAATATCAATGTCATATGCTTTCTGTACCTTCGTTGGTGAATTTATTATAGATTATCCTTTACCAATTTTCAGTTTGTTGCTTTACAAATCTGTAGTATTTAGGATAACTAGACTTTCTTAGTCGTTGAAGTGATGTTAAAGTTGTTAATATCCTAATAGTATTTTATTCAACGAGCGATAATGTAGGTAATAACTCGCATAGATGAAATTTGGAGCACGATCCGCAGGCGAGTGTTGTAAATTCATTAAGTTGAGGGTTTTTTTAGTACCCCAGAAAATCTGAAAAGATTTTGGATGAGATCGGATTACGTTTAGTGTCGTTTTGTCATACAAGGTTCTAGCCGCTTCCAGTAGCTGCCGATTTTTTTTACTACATTTATATGATAATCCCATTTTAAAAATTTGTCTACATATACACCCAGATACTTAATTTGATCTATTGCGGCACCTACACAAAGTATTAATGATACACTTTTGTTCATGACCTATAATATAATTTGTATTTGACTGCCCAACTTTATTTAGAAAGAATGTGATAAACTTAGTCTTTTCTTTGTTCAAAGTGAGCAAGTTTTTAATTAGCCCTTTGTTTACTATTTGAAAGCCAGATCCAGCATTCTTTTTATAGTATGTTCCCAATTGCGCCCGGTAAATATTAAGAGGGTGTGGTCAGCGTATGATATTATTTGGACGACGCTTTTAAGTTAAGATTAACTAGATGATCAATATAAAATAAAAATAATATAGGACCCAGAACTGTCCCTTGAAGGACTCCATAATTTATTTCCCTTACTTGCCACATCTCGTATGCCGTTATGGTTTTAAGTTTTTCAATAAGTTTCTTACGGCAGACCGTATCGACAGCTGTTGCAAGATGCAGAAAGATTGCAACCGATTGTATGTTTTAGTTGTATTGGTTCAACGCGTAGGTTTATTAATTTGATTAATGAAGCCAAATTAATTTACTATATTTAAAAATTCTTTCACAAAAATATCATTTTCATCAAGTATATTTAGACTGATATCTCCAATAATCATTTTAATATTGATATTAGGGGTAATAATACAGAAATTTAGTATTTCTATAAAATCGTTTAAAAACGTGTTTATACTAGTTAATGGTGGTGCATATACGGCCAATATTAGTTAGTTAATATTGTTTTTCTTATATAAAATGTTTAAAAGGTAACTTCGTTAATTTTTATGTCTTTTGGCTCAGTATCTTGAAAAGCTCCTTAGGATAAATCCATATATCGTACCAAATTGTACGTTTTTATATATAAGTGAATAATTATTGGTTTACCATGTCGTAAATAAACGATTTTATTTTATTTCTTGGAAGAAATTGGATTTACCGTAAATTATCTTCAGTACTTTAGGACGCGGAGACAAATAAAATAAAAGAAACAGTAAATATAGAATAAAGTTTCCTATTAGAGCTAATGACATTAAAGCCGCCTTTAGGCCGTATTTGGTATAAGCGTTACAGCACCAGAACTTCGAAATTACAGTCGCATGATGTATGGAAATAACAAACGGCTGTAATGACAGCCGATTATTTACCGACGCATCGTAATTTTTCACGGTCGTAAATAAGCCATCGCTTGGACAGACTCGCACGCAGACATACGTGTCTGGGAAGACCCCATAAACAAAGCACCCTCAGCGCTAAACGAATATAAATGACAGTATCGAATGGCAAATCTTGCTAATCTCGACCCTTCGTAGCGATTATCTTCCGATTATCGACCTTGTGCAACTGTATTTTGTGGACGTGCAGGATAAAGCAGGTTATCTAATGGTTCAATAAGATTCTTAAATCTCACTTTGGCCACTTTCTGGCCCACTGATTCTGGTTAGGGGATGCTGCTTTCTGTCTCCGGGATGTCTTCGCAACTAATGGATGGCATTTTTAAGTTGAGGAGACGTGGTTGAGACAGCTGTTCCGCCACATACTTGTTTCCATTTTTTATAGGAAGAAGGTCGAAAATTGCCTACATCAAAAACCACCTTGCGATTTGATTTGTATACTTATTTCAAGGGAACCTACGTCTCTATATAACCTATAATGGGGGAGATGATAAGTTATCAGTCATTAAAATCAGACATAATATCATCGTTACCAGTTTAACATAAAAACATAAATAGATGCCCAATAGAAAACTATGAATTTTTTTTTCTAATATATTATTAGTTTGGCATTTTTCAAATAACCAAACTAATAACATATTGAAGAAAAGAATTCATACATTAAGTTTTGCTATATTGGATATATATTTATGTTTTTTATGTTAAACTGGTAACGTTTATGTCTGATTTTAATTACTGATAACTTATCACTTCATGGGTCCTGAAGAAGACAATAAACATTGTTGAAAGGTCGACTTTAAGAGGCAATAAGGTTTGCTTTTTCTTTCTTTTTCTTTTATCCAATTACCGACTAAAGACCTACTTAATATTCATTTTGTTGATGTTGTACTAAAGTACGAAAATGTTTGAAAAGTAATTTAGTTTTTATCATATTAACATTTTGCTAAAATTAAATAATTTTATTTTCGCCTATTTTAAATTATTATATAGTTTTTACTATGTACATACTTCGATATGCGATGTAAAGCAACGTCAGGCACGGTTAGTAGTTGTATGGGTGACCTTTCCAACTGTTATAGTACGTTCCCCATATTAACAAGATGGCCTATGAAAAAATTACTTAAATTTTCCAAATGGCAATTCGAGCCCCATAGATCGGCTGGCGACTGATCCGGCTCTCATCCAGAATTGGGCGACCCACGTCCCCATCGTCAGTATAAATAAGGGAGCACGCGAAGTCCCCGGCAAGTTGTGTTTTCGGCGTATCTAGTGACAAATAAATCTAGTGCCCGCGTTACCCCTTCGGTTGCCCCAGTGCATAAATTCAGTGTCCGTGCAATCTTCCTAGGCAAACCCTAGTAAAAAAATTTAATTTCTTAAAATCGCCCCAGTGCATAAATTCTGTAAAATCTAAATTTCTGGTGTCGATACGTTAAACTATTTTTTGTATAAATAAAATTTTAATTTTCGAATAATAATTAAATAATCAACTCTGTGTTTTTAAACGTAAATAAATATCTTGTTAATTTTCGTTCTAATTCAAAGTGTTTAATTTAAAATCTAGTGCAAAAATACTATACAGGGTGTAGCCTTTGACCCTGCCAGCTGAAATAAAAATCATAAAAATGCAAAATAAATTAAATTAATTTCGAGCGAAAATCAGCTCTGAAAGTACACAGGGTGAAGCATTTGGCCCATACCAGCCGTTCAAGAACTAACCACCCTAACTTCGAATCAAACAAAATAAAGTGCACGAAAGGCCTCTAGAGCCTCACATAAAGCTCTCCAGCCAAAAATATTTTATTTTTTCCAAACTAGAGGTACCGTTTGTGTTCACAACGAAGACTGCGTTCTCGCCTCACATATCTTCCAGCTTGTATATCAGAGTGTGCGCGAAAGCTATACAACCTTGGGCGAGGGTTGTATAGGGGATATACCATCCTTCGGAGGGGATGTAAAGCCGTCGGGGATGGGGAGCGGTGGAGATGGAGAGCGGATGATTTTGTCGATTTCCCACCATAGAAGGGGGTGCTCTCTGATTGGCTGAAAAGTGGAGGGGATGTGGTCTGTGGGTCGGCAATAGAGTTTGAACTTCCCGCGTGAATTTTCCGGCCGGTAATACAGATCCAATACTTGACGATGATCATGTGGCTGTCTGGCTCAAGCAGCGCCATGTTATTATTTTATTTTCGGGTGAAGGTTGTACATATGCAGGAATGTCTTTTCGATAACTTGTAAATTCAGTATTTATCAGCGTACGCCTTATTAGCACTGCCGAAAAACAAAGAGACGGCGATCAATCGGTTACGTCTACGCTGGATTGGATTGAGATCATGGTTATAAATCATATTCAATTAATTGAAAAACTCATTAACCTAAATTCTATAATTTATTTATATTATTTCCATACGTTCTATAATACATAAATTGTTTTTGTATTTGCGTTATTATCAATGTTATTATACTACTTTCCTGAAAGAAAATCCTTTTTCCTGAAAGGGATTTTTGTATTATTTTTATTGAAATTCCGACTTTGAACTCGGAATTCCGACTTTGAACTCGGAATTCCGACTTCCTGTTTTAATCTACGTAACAGTTCAGTTCTCCCTTCGATCGTGGAAGAGTATACCTCATCTTATTAGTCACTGTATTACAAGTTTTTTTAAATTATGATGTACCTATGTCTTAGTTCGTTTGAAAATTATTAAAATAATTCCGTATATCCCTGTATGTATGTTCCAAAAAATGGAATTAATTCTTTCAACTATTCTAGCTTAGAAAATGTATTACTTTTAAAAAATCTTGAAGAGGCTAATCATAAAATTTAATTCATTCAACTGAGGCTCGAGTAGTTATTTTATCTTCGGACACAGATGTATTTATATTATTTTACATCATTTTCGAAAATGCAACAAGTTAGAAAGGTGGCTTAGAACGGGCAATAGAGGCAACATTAGATGCACACCAATTCATAAGCTTGTAGAAATTCATGATACTGAGTTATGCAATGTACTTCAACCGTTTTCGAGGAAAGTGCCGTTAAACATTTCAATAATTTTTGAAAGACAAATTCAAATTTAATGAAACAAAGTGTATTTATTTATTGAAAAAAGTACAAAACGTAAGGGAAAACAAAATCGTAATAATTCAATAGGAATGTTGAATGAAAATATGACAGCATGTGTACAAACGAATATGTTCGAATTTACAGAAACTTCGTACCGTTATAAAATTCAGGGCCCACTACACACCTGATATCTACATCCAGAACAATTAGATCATAAGTATTAAATTTGGACAATATTGTTTACAAAACTTATAGACCTTCCCCTGACAAGAATTTCATTGACCCATTGAATGTACGGATTTCGACTTCAGAATCTTAATTAGGGAAATATGTAGGTCAGGAATCCAGAAGGTGGACATCCCGAAAAGTGGGAGGAAGTTCGCCATATTGGTTTTTATGCCAAACCGGATGTGCACTCTATCTCCGCAACCGCTGATCCGATTTTAATTTTCTTTTTTAGTTCAACTACAAATTTTACGCTGAAAGATAAAAGCTCTTGTCAATTTTTTTCGTATCTTTTAAGATAACGGGCTTAATATAATAAGAATCACATTTACCATGAGATGGACTATATGCCCGCAAGTTTATTTAAATAATATTCCAATCCCAGTGAAAAAAGTCCACTTGGACCAAAAGCTTACTTAGAAAAGCCACAACAAGGCTAAAAGAACTAAACTGAACTTAAAAGTCAAACAAATGTATTGGTGGGTAGGTAAAAAGTCGCAGTTGTCATTGAAAAACAAAATACTTATTTTCCAATCTGGACTTACGGGATCGAATTTTGGGGCTGCCGCAAATCTTCCAATAAAAAAATATTACAAACCTTCCAATTAAAAACACTCCGCATGTCAGCAGACGCTCCATGATATGGGTCCAACGCAACTACTCTCCACAACGATCTTGGAATTTCCTCCATGAAGGATGTTATTACTCTCTACGCTAATAAAGCAAAAGAGCGAGATACTGCCCACAGTAGTCCAAACATAAATCAACTGTATCAACTACCGTTAGATAAAAGATTAAAAACAACGTGGTCAGAAGACCTACCGGGCTAGGTGAAAATGCAGAACCATCAGTGGATGGTACCCAACTCAAGCGAAGTACAAATCAAAATATTTGCTAAATACTCTGTATATAGATTAGAATAGGTTTTAAATTTGCTATGAAATAATTAAAAAAAAAAATGTATTGAGCCTTCACTTTAACCGTGAATATTTCATAAATGGAGTAGCGGTTTTTTTTTAAATCACGTTTCTATTGTGTGCATATTGCAAACTAGTATTTGAAATTTGAATAACTTACGTTGATGAAGTTATATTGAAAAATATCCCATTTTCGCCATTTAACTGAAGACATGATTTTTGTAAATAACAACGAATAACTTGGACAAAAAAACATTATCACATTAAAAAGGATATTCCTTCATACCACTACAAAATTTTACATCAAATAATTGGTGAATTTCGAAAAATGATCATCTAAAATTTAATTTTACGAAAGTTCCGTGTTAAAAGTGAGTACATTTAGTGGTAAAAATTAAATAATCTTCATAAATGTTTAAACTCGAGTTATTCAAATTCAGTGAGTAGTTTACAAAATACATAAAATGAACATATCTTATTTATAGTTTTTTTTGCCACTGCATTTTTGAAATATTCGCGATTAAAGTGAGGGCTCAACACATTTGAAACGTATGTTAGTTGCATTAGTTGTAATAAATATGTAGAAGAGATGATTTTATACATTAAATTTTGGTTTTTATGTTATAAAACAAAATAAGATCTTTGCGGTGATTGTAAATTGAAATTTAATTATTTGTTTTTACACAAATTAAAATTATTGCATTTGCAGAAATTTGAACAAAGCACTCATTTTTTTTACAAGTGCAACATTTTTTCTCACATTCTGTTTTACAAGAGCACATCAAAAGAAAACACTCCGTAACGCAACGTAAATTACAAATTGGTTTTAAAAATTCGTTATCTGCTTCTAGTTCAAAACCGTATTTAGTGACATCTAAAGGATCATAGTTAATTCCTCTATCACAATTAAAATACAAGTCAACAATAGTATGCTCTTTTAATATGATCGGCACAAGTGAATGAGGTTGGTGGTAAATTCTCTGGAACAAAATTTTTGGAGTTATAATAAAACCAAGCCCTCAGTTCATCAAACGTTTTACAAGATGAACTAGGCTTTATCGTTAACACAAGAAATTCTTCAGCCTGTGCCGTGCAAGATTCTATAGGACTTAAAGCGAAATTTTTGAAAAACCTTGTTTGATTAATTTTTAAAATTGATTTTTTCGAACCAATTTTGCTCGTGTAATCGCATCCGGTTAGTATGTGAGTCGCCGGAAGTATATTACATAATTCAGTACCATGAATTTCTACAAGCTTATGAATTGGTATGCATCTAATGTTGTCTCGATTGCCCGTCCTAATCCACATTTATTAATACAGAGGTATACTCTTCCAATCGAAGGGAGAACTGAACTGTTACATAACGTATATTAAAACAAGAATTCCGACTTTGAAGCCGGAATTCCGAGTTCAAAGTCGGAATTCCGAGTTTAAAGTCGGAATTCCGAGTTCAAAGCCGGAATTCCGTGTTCAAAGTCGGAATTCCGTGTTCAAAGTCGGAATTCCGTGTTCAAAGTCGGAATTCCGAGTTTAAAGTCGGAATTCCGAGTTTAAAGTCGGAATTCTATAATAAAACCAAGCCCTCAGTTCATCAAACGTTTTACAAGATGAACTAGGCTTTATCGTTAACACAAGAAATTCTTCAGCCTGTACCGTGCAGGATTCTATAGGACCTAAAGCGAAATTTTTGAAAAACCTTGTTTGATTAATTTTTAAAATTGATTTTTTCGAACCAATTTTGCTCGTGTTATCGCAACCGGTTAGTATGTGAGCCGCCGGAAGTATATTACATAATTCAGTACCATGAATTCCTACAAGCTTATGAATTGGTATGCATCTAATGTTGTCTCGATTACCCGTCCTAATCCACATTTATTAATACAGAGGTATACTCTTCCAATCGAAGGGAGAACTGAACTGTTACATAACGTATATTAAAACAAGAATTCCGACTTTGAAGCCGGAATTCCGAGTTCAAAGTCGGAATTCCGAGTTTAAAGTCGGAATTCCGAGTTCAAAGCCGGAATTCCGTGTTCAAAGTCGGAATTCCGTGTTCAAAGTCGGAATTCCGTGTTCAAAGTCGGAATTCCGAGTTTAAAGTCGGAATTCCGAGTTTAAAGTCGGAATTCTATAATAAAACCAAGCCCTCAGTTCATCAAACGTTTTACAAGATGAACTAGGCTTTATCGTTAACACAAGAAATTCTTCAGCCTGTACCGTGCAGGATTCTATAGGACCTAAAGCGAAATTTTTGAAAAACCTTGTTTGATTAATTTTTAAAATTGATTTTTTCGAACCAATTTTGCTCGTGTTATCGCAACCGGTTAGTATGTGAGCCGCCGGAAGTATATTACATAATTCAGTACCATGAATTCCTACAAGCTTATGAATTGGTATGCATCTAATGTTGTCTCGATTACCCGTCCTAATCCACATTTATTAATACAGAGGTATACTCTTCCACGATCGAAGGGAGAACTGAACTGTTACGTAACGTATATTAAAACAAGAATTCCGACTTTGAAGTCGGAATTCCGAGTTCAAAGTCAGAATTCCGAGTTGAAAGTCGGAATTCCGAGTTCAAAGTCGGAATTCCGTGTTTAAAGTCGGAATTCCGTGTTTAAAGTCGGAATTCCGAGTTCAATGTCGGAATTCCGAGTTTAAAGTCGGAATTCCGAATTCAAAGTCGGAATTTCAATAAAAATAATAGGGTGGCCCTTCTACGCCTTCGTAGTTATGGTTGTTCTACCGGGCTGAAATTTATGGTCAGTTTAGAATATTAAAATCGTATATTACACTCTACGTTTTAGTACGAGCCGAGACATGGTGGCATTTTAGTAGGGGTAAAAAAATTCAAATTTTTAATATTTAAGTATCAGATATTACATTGTTACTCCTAGATAAGAAATTACAGAAACTAAATTAGTAATAACCGTTGGTCCTCAAAATGATATTTGCTCTTCAGGTAGAACATAAAAAGGCAATTCGTATAGTTTATGTTGTGCATGGGCATACGACCTTAATATTCAAGCTGGAAATATGCGTTAAAAAACGAATAGAAAGCATTTGCATCATCTAAAACTTTATATATATATAATTATTTTTTTTTATTTACAAAATTTTATATTCACGTACATGGATATTAAATTGACAATTTTTCTGGGGTTATCGTCCAATTTACCTTTGAAATTTAAGACTGTAACGACACTTTTCGACGCAGATAAAAAGGGGAACAGAGCAAATAACGGTATCTAAATAATTATTTAAGATACAAGTGTGTCTTACAAAGTTTTATCTTCGATCGTTCCAATTATTGTAAGAAATGGACAATATTTCATGAATATTTGTAAAACTGCATCAACTTTTTGTGAATGTCACTTTGACGGTTAGTATTATTCGAGTTGTAGTTGAAGTCTCCATTCTAATTGTTACTTCATGGTCGTGACTGAAAATTTGTGATGATAGTAACTAAGGAAACGATATTATAAATAAACCGGTGTAGTTTTTAAATTTTTTAGAAATCATGCAATAAAAGCGTGCAATAAAAATTTTTATTACAAAGTTTCTTATAAAAGGACATAACTGGTGAAAAAGTTCTACTAACATATTTCAACGAACTAAGCAAGGACCGTAAACTTACTTCATTATGGAGTTAATATTCCATGTTAAAAACAGAACTGTCAATAAGTAATAACGTAGACATAAAACGATGTGCTAATTTATTTGCTATGCTTAAAAGAAAATTGGAGGGCTATAATAAACCGAAAAAATATAAAATTTTAACCAAAAACATACAACAACATTTTTACAAACAGCCGGGCAATAAAATATTTTTTGATTTGAAGGTATTTTTTTTCAATTTTCTTTTTATCTTTTCAACAAAATATTTATTTTTCAAAGTCTTACTAATTTTTGGAGTGGCGGGTGCCTGTAGAAAAACGGAATTGACAAACTTATTAAACTTATTAACTTATTAAAAGAAGATGTTATAAATACAAAAACAATAATCGATAGAGAATTTATTATAACCCTAGGGGACACAGAAGGTGTTGATATGATGGATACTGTTGAAAAGTTTGCTGAATAAGACCTCCAAATTGTATATATAATCGTTTTTTCGTTACATATAGAAATAAGAAATGTGTTAGTATATCGATTGGTATAAATGCAATTGAGACAGTACCCTATAAAATTACCAATTTTTTGAAACTATCCAACCCTAGACAGTATACTGGACACTGTTTCCGGCGTTCTTCAACCTCAATACTAGCGAATACTGGGGCCGACCTTTTAACGGTAAAAAGGTATGGTGGATAGAAAAGTAATGCAATTGAAGAGGGGTACATTGAAACTTCCGAAGAAAATGAAAAGAAAAATGCAATTAAAATGTTAGGTGAGAGTACTTCGTGAGCCTCACAAAACAAATTGGATGTTTGTACCATTGTTAATAGAAACTCAACGTCTTCCCAATCTGGAGTTAATTTCATAGATTGTCAAAATTGTGTGATTAATATTTACAATAAGTAGTGTTGATTATTTATTACTTGTAGTTATTGTGTTTTGACAATAAATAATATTGATTAATTAGAAGTTTTTTATGTATAAAAAAATTAATAAATCGAGAGTAGACATTATAGATGCTATACAAGGGCCTATATAGCACTCCTCTGTTTACAGAACTCACCTTCGGCTTCGGTTCGTTCTGTAAATTACAGACGTGTGCTATAAAAGACCTCATATAGCACTTATTATAATATAAATAGCTATTATCACATTGAGAACTTTTTTATCAGCTGTATTGTTAGGTACCTATTTTTAATGTTGAGTTCAGAGTTTATTTAAATACTATCTGATGTCAAGTTATTTATAATATATATTTTGTATAGTATTTGATTTATTTAAAAAACTACAGTTCAAAATTTTCCAGGAAGGTACAGAAATGCTATTTATTAAAAGACAGCTCATCCCAGTCCTTCGCATTCATCCTTGCGTTTCCTACTTCCATTTATACTGGTCTTCACGTCTCTTGCTGGTTGTATCGTAGCGTCCATCATAAAAATCCGGGACATACGGAAATTGTGGATGGTTATATATGGAAACAAGTCTAGCGACATTTCCTGTGCTGAGTAACTTTTTAACTTTTACTTCTCATTATTTTGCTCCTGTCATAATCATTCGTAAAATTTATGAGTTGGTTTTTCTAACAACGAAATGAAACATCGCTCATAAAAATGATAAAGAATCTAAAAGGGGACGGATGCGATTAATATAAGAAAACTTGGGCTCTAGGATTTGTAACTTTTGCCAAATCTCTTAACCGAAATAAAGAAAAAATATCAAGTAAAATCAGAAATATGCATTTCTTTGACGGTTTCCATAGCATCATAAATATTTTTTTTTCTATTGATAACAGATAAACGAATCATGGAGGTTTCTTCCCGTACCAGCTACCAAAATTCAGTTAGTGTGTGCCTACTTTTACTAGATTTATGTTTTAATAGTTTTCGAATACGTTCGTCACGGATATAAAAGGAATGGATCCAATGCACTGAGTTCAGTTCAGTTATTAGACGAGAAATGATCGGACAAGATAAAGGACAATAATAAGCTGTGAATTATAGTAGTGAGATTATAATAGATGAAAGATGTAACTAGCGTGTTATTGTAAGGACTTAAGTATTGCAATCTAGTGATTAACAAACCAGTGGTTAGTGAAAATTCTTGTTACAGTATCTGAACCTACGTACAGGGTGTTTACTGGAGATTGTAAATACGTAACACATTGTTGATTGAGTATCTTACAAAGTGAGCTATATGAGAACAACAATTCTGTTGTAACACATATAACATGTAGGTATTGGAAAATTGTAAGACCTTCAATGGTTTTGACAATGTCCGTTTATTGGATGAATGTTCACTATTTACCACTAAATTAGTATTTCATATAAAGTCTAATTTAATTCTAATATGAGACGATATTTAATCTAAACAACAATAATTGACAATAACGATTGACAATCTTCAGAGTCCGAGAATCGCTGAACTTACTGAAAACATCTCTCCTCAGTGTATAATTACTTCCACATCCAGTGAAAGTATAATAACGCAAATTTTTGTTTGTTAAAATAGGCTTAAAATGTCATGAAACGTTGACATTTTAAATTCGAGCGAAAAAAAATTCCTGCCTGTCTGTCTGTCTGTATATTTTTTGTGCACACGTTTACTCTGGAACCGTTTATGATATTGACTTGAAATTTGGTACACTTATGTACTCTAACGAGAAGGGTTCGGGGGTAAATGGGGTAAATAAGGGTAAATAAGCAAAGCGAGCAGGTAAGAGTCCATAAAATTGCAATTTAGGACATGTACGAAAAGTCAAGGTCTCAAATTTTTTTTTGGCATTAGTCCACCCCCCGCAATATCACCCCCAATAACACCCCCACACTATTACGAAAGGGAGTAAAAATTAAATTGGGATTTATTGTGAATACGAGAACCAAGGGCTTCTATTTTTTTTTACATTAGCCACCCCCTCTACCACCCCCACTCTATTATTAAAGGGAATAAAATATTACATTGGGATTTAGTATGTATGAGACTTGGTCTCATCTTCGACGTCGAGCGGGTAAACCCCGACTCTGTCACCGAGATGGAACCCGTGAAAAGTATCTAATTTATTGGAACTACTCATTTCCCACCGTCAGGCAAACAGGCAAATACAAGCCTACAAACCTGACATAGTACTCCTCGACCACCAACTCAAGACAATGTATGTCGTGGAATTCTCGGCCCCAATTGAGAGGAAAAACGGACAAAATATCGAGACTTGCTCTTTAACTCCGCAGGCTTTATCCAGGCCCTTCTGTTGAAATAGTGGTACTGATTATAAGAGCCCTCGGTGGAATGAGACAGACGCTGTTTTCAGAACTAAATCATACCGAGATTCGGCAGAGATATCTAAAGGTGCTTACGGACTTGACGGGACGCGCGCGCGACACGCACGCGACACTCTAAAATCCCTAAGTGTGGACGGGGAGCGCGAGCGGCGCTAGCGCCGCTTGTCCGAGGCGTGCTGCTACCCATCTATTGTCGGTTTTTCGACGGCAGATCAAAGAAAGAGCGTGGCGCAGTGTGGACGGACACAATGTAGGAGCGTAGCAATCGCGCTAGAAATCAGTTGTTGAGATGGAGTGGAGCAAAGAAGTTCAGTTAGAGCTTATCGACTTATATAAATTAAAACAAGTTTTGTGGAATCCTAGAGATAACGATTATTTAAGAAAAAACGCATGGATGGATATTGCGATTTTTACCAATATATTCTCAAAGTCAGTTGGAGTCATTCTTGTAAAATTTTTGTAATGACCACTAATGTGTTGGAAGCTCAAATCGTTCATTAACTCCTGACCGGCTCTTCTTTTGTACAGTTCACTGCCACATCTAGGGTTTTTTTTAATATTAAATGAGATGCAATGAACATCGCACCACCACATAACAATAAACATGTTGCAGCTTTCTCCTCGTTCGACATGTT
Organism: Leptura quadrifasciata; assembly: GCA_963675555.1. Classification (NCBI taxonomy): domain Eukaryota; kingdom Metazoa; phylum Arthropoda; class Insecta; order Coleoptera; family Cerambycidae; genus Leptura; species Leptura quadrifasciata. Next base: position 89,649,194 of record OY776675.1, read on the forward strand.
TTCTACACCTTTCACACCTATACTGATACAACTTGTTGGTCGTGTGGCGGGCGCGTCTCTCTACATGGCTCGCAGTAGGCGCGCGAGAGAACCGCGGCCGTCGCGTGCGCGTAGCAGGCGCGGGGCCAGCGCGTCGCGTGCGTGTCGCGCGCGCGTCCCGTCAAGTCCGTACGCACCTTTAGCCGGCAGAATGCAGGAGGGTGTCATCCTCGGTTCATTGCGTCTACTCAGGGCACACGATTCACGGACCCGGTAGTCACTCACCCCACGGGCGTGGGGAGTGGCTATTGGTATTTATTACTAGCTCCCTTCTGTGAGGGTTAGAGCCACAGCGTAGGGTGACTGGTTTTTTGTAAAAAAAAATATTAATAATATTGATAAGTTTATTTACCATTCATGAAGAATATAGTAATTAGTACATAATACATACGAGTTATTAAGTAAAAGGTATATTACAGGTAAGGGTACTAATATATAGTGGTTATTTCATTAAGGATTACTAAATTTAATATAAAATAATAACGATGATTTGCATGTTTTGAACTTAGTAAATAAACAAGGTACGAACAACCTACAAAATAAGATCTTAGGTAGGTTTGTCTGCCTAACTTATAAGGTTTAAAACAGCAATCATAATATAATTAAAAGAAATATTTAAAATACAATAAGCATATTTAATAGAGTTTTTTATTATTTGACGGATTGTTGTTGCGGTGGCAAACATTTAGTAAAGTAATTGTTAAGAGCAATTCGTAGGAATAAATAGATCAATTAGTGAGGGATTTTACCTTTTTTTTCATTATTAATTTTGGTAATTGTTTTTTATGTCAATTAACTTGTGAGCAAAAATTGTAGTAACCACATTTTGATTTTAGATTTGAACATAGGTTCCAAGATTAGTGTAGTGCAATAGAGTTGTTTAATGTCTAGTATTTGTTCCAAGGAGTATAGCGCGTCACTGGGATATAATATGCTTTTCCAGAATCCTATTTTTAGAATCCATTTTTGTATAGTCTCTACATTTTTATGTGTACGTTGTAGGCCCTCCCGAGGCGACGATGCCATATCTCAGTTGGGATTCGACGAGGGCATAATATATTGTTTTCATCTGTTTGAGATCTAGGATATAACTTAAATATTTAAATTTAGAGAGAAGACTTCTAACTTTTTGCACTAGGGTATTTATATGTTTGTGGTGTCTTAACGAAAGTATCCGCGCAGTTTATTTTGAGAGGGGGAAGATCGGGATGCTGATATTGTTAATTGCAAATGGTAAATATTTTCTTTTGTTAAAGTTTATAGTGAGTCGAACCAATTTATATTTTTAAAGTCAGTTGTCACCTTGTTTAGAAGAATTTGCCAGGTATTATCCGAGTAAATAATAGCCGTATCATCTGCGAAACTTATCACTTAACCTTTGGATCTCTGTAAAAATAGGTTGCTGACATATATTATTGAATAATATGGGACTGAGCACCGTACCTTGGGCGATTCCTCATTGTACGAACTTTTCGTCAGTTACTGTATCATCTATAGACACTCACTGGGTTCTTTGGGACAAGTAGATTTTAAAAAGATTCAAGCTGTTACTACGAATTTCCAGACCTTCAAGAGTATTCAGCAGCATATCATGATCCAGCGTATCAAAAGCTTTGGCGAGATCTACGAAGATACAGAGTGCACGTTTACCTTCGTCGAGTGCCTTGCATATATTAGATGTAACCTTCTTGAAACTCGAATTGAGAATTTGATATAGATTTACTTATTAAAGCGTTAACTAAACTGTTTTTATTAACCTTTGCCTATATTTTGGCAAAGTTGGGAATCAATGAAATAGGCCACATTCTGTTTTGTCCCCACTTTTAAACAATATGGTTTAATCAAGGCCGATTTAAATACCATTTCTAGTAATATTATTGAATAATAAACATAGAGGTTTTGAGATGTAGTCTGCAATCGTTTTTAGAGTTTTTGAAGATATTTTGTCTTCACCTGGTGCCTTATTTGATTTAAGACTGGAAATAATTGTTTTAATTTCACTTTTAATAATCTCGAAGAGATAGAGAAAGAGTTATGCACGATGTTTTTGATTTCATTAAATTTTTTTGGTTTTTTAATTTTGTTTGCTAAAGTAGAACCTACCTCATAGTAGTATTTAACAAAAGCATTGGCTATTTGTTTGTGGTTCGTGATCGATTGATCTTCTATTTTAATTTATTTTATACAATTTTTTTCGCCCCTTCTTTAGGGCATAATTCGTTTATGGTTTGCCAAAGTTATTTTGAGCTGTTACTGTTAGATTCATTGACACTTTTATAATAATTATTTTTGGTTCCTTTTATTAAATTGTTTAAGATATTTCTATAGTTTTAGATTTCTTCTGGATTTCGTTGACACATTTTGTACAATTTATCTGTGTAATTTATAGATTTGATTAAGGAAGTTGTTATCCATTTTTTTCTTTTCATTTGTGTCTCGTTTTTGAAAACTACAGTGCAATCAGAAATAATAGTTTTTAATTTTTCTATGAAACTTTTCACTAGTAAATCAGTGTCATTAGTTTTAAAGTCAATTTCATTCCATGTTTTCAACTGAATTTTTTTAATCAGCTTGTTATAATCAATAATGTGTCTAGTCTCCGTGTAGCTAGAATCTTTTATAGAATCTTCTGTTTTAAATTGATAAATAATAGTATAGTGGTCTGTAATTACAGTTGAAAATAAAATCATACGGGTAATGTCAGTTCATACACACGCCAAGTTAAAGTACACTACTTTAACATTAATTAGAAGTTAACCTCGAGGTAAATTACAAGTAATGATTAATTAGCATTTAACATTTTACTCAGTATTCAAAAACTGGCCGCAAGTGAATAAAATCGACTCTCGAACGTTCTATGCCTTGGTTATTTATCGGATTATCGGAGGAATATCTACGACCTTTATTTTTTCTAATTATTATTTAGGAATCGTTATAGGTATATAATCATTCGTCAACTGTTTGAGAACCACTGGCAGTTCTGAACCAATGAATACATTCTTAGTTGAAACGACAAAACGACCTATGGATCCGCCAAGTTAAAATGTACTTGACTTTATTTAGAGGTGTAACAAAAATTACATATAGTGGAAAAACATAAATATTTTATTTGGAAAGTACACCATGAAGACCTGTGTAAAAGAAATATCGTAGCTGTACTCTAAGTAGAAATAGAAATATAATTTATTGGTGTTAAGAACTACAGCAGTTTTACGCAAGTCAAATTAATCATATTACACTATAGTTGTAATAATATGAAATAATGATGATTAGCAATAATCAGTTTATAAAAACAAATTGCTCGTATAACATTACATATTTGACAAACAAATTAAAATAACAGTTAAAACGCTTAAAATATAACATTAAAATATTTTAAAGTCAATATACAATTTTACATAAGTTCAGTTGAATATTCAGTCAATAAAAAATCTTGAAAATTATAGAAAGCTGCGTTTATTAGTAACTTTTTAACCTGGCTACAAAACTGGTGATATGGTAAAGAGGTAACGTGTAGTGGGAGTTTGTTGAAGAAAAAGGGGCCAAAGTAGTTGACTCCATTTCTACTTTTTTCTAGTCGTAGATTCCCAAGGATATCTTATTACTAAACCTTGTATTGCGGCCATGTATATCCCCATGAACGGTATAATTGTTTATGTTTTCTTTAACATATATCTAATACCTATAGATGTAGAACCGTTAGTATTCCAAGTTCAATGAATTTATGTCTTACGTCATCTCTGTAGACTAAATATTCTATTTAAATGAACTGTATGCCCACATGTTAGAACTGCATAAGAAAATGTACCTTGGAATAGCGAAAAATACGCTTTTTATGACTAGGGATACTTCTCATATTAAATTGTTTATCATATATACATACCTTGCCAGTTTTTTCGAAACATAATCCACATGTTGATCCCAACACAGTTTGGGATCAAGTACTACTCCTAAAAATTATACATTATCCGGATTTTGATAATTTCAAGTAGAAAATACCATATTAGCTGTTTTGGTATCGTTTAAGCATAAAATATTGGCTTGGAACCACTCGGAGGCAGTCGACTGTATTCGCAGCATAATACTCTCCAACTCTTTCTGGTTCTCATTAGAATTTACTTTAGTTGCATCATCTGCATACAATACGAATTTGGAATTTGAGACATATTGCGGTAAGTCGTTAACGTAGATCAAGAATAGCAGGGGTCCGAGGACGGACCCTTGAAGTATTCCATGATTTATACCCACTATCACTGACATCGCACCATTATAAACAGTAATTTGGTTTCTATTTTCCAAATAACTTTGAAGTAATGTTAATGATTTTGATTCTAAACCGTATTATTTTAATTTTCCGAGTAGTATATTATGCCGAACACAGTCGAATGCCTTCGAGAGGTCACAAAAAGTACACCCTGCGTAATCCTTGTTTTCGTATGCATCAGTGATATAACTCAAGGGTAAACTTATAGCACCGTTGTTGATTTCTTTGTTCTGAAACCAAACTGCCCACCGAGAAATAGGTCATTCACTTCAAAATAAGAAATTAGACGTTTGTGTAACAGTTTTTCAAAAATCTTGGGGTAATAATTGGAGATATCATCTAGATGACCCTTCTTGAAGATTGGGACAACTTTGGACATTTTTAGGCAATCAAAGAATATACCTTCGTTTATACCCTCATTAAATAGTTTAGTGAGAGGCCCAGTAAGTATATCCATGACGAATTTTGTGATTTTAATGTTTATTTCATAATAATCTTTACTTGCTTTGTTTTTTAGTGAGTTTATTGCTTCACGCAATTCAGTAGAAGTAATTTCATTAAATTCAAACTCTATATTGTTTTTTATGTCACACGATTCAAGTAGACTCACTGGGTCAATATTTGACTTAAGAATATTACTAGTTATTTCATTTACGATATTTTCAAAATACAAGTTAAGGTCATCAGAATGCAATTTATCGGAAAATTGTCCTCTCAATGCTAGACTACCCTTACGTTTACTATTTATTACGTTCCAAATACCTTTTGGCATGTTATTCGAGTTTAATATATATTTATTGTTAGCTGCCTTTTTAGTATCTTTTATTTTACTCCTATTTAATATACGATATGACTTACACTGGTTCATCAGATTATTATCGTTGCTGTTTTGATTATATAGAATTCTTAATAGATTTAAAGTCTCACGCATACATCTTAGGTCATTATTATATCATTCAATTTTATATTTATTTTGCTCCACAGTTTTTGATTTTAAAGGAAAGATTTTATTTCATCGATAAGTATGGACAAAAACCTATCGAACTTTTCATTTACATTTATATTATTTTCATGTACAAAATTCAAGTCAATGTTTTGCAAATTATTACGTAAAATATTTAGACCATTTTGTGTAACAGGTCTGTGGTTAATTTTTTTGGTCTTGCTGTGTTGCACCGGAAATTAAATTTCAACTGAAACTGCTTTATGATCAGATAAATAAATTAACATAGGCATGGAGTACTTCTTGATCAATATTTGTTATTATGTTATCTAAGCAATTATTAAGATGCGTGTTTTCTTTTATAAGGGGTATTAAATCAAAAGAATTTAGAAAATCCTCAAATTCCATATTTATAGCATGTTTAGTGTTAAAGTATATATTAAAATCTCCATTTACTATGATCTTTTTTTTTCAAGACGATTAAATATTTTTTCTAAAGTATTTATAAATAGCCTAAATTTTTCAAGACTGTCTGTCGTTCACATTAGAGCGATACACCGACACAATAACAAGGTCCAATTGAACAACACAAATTGCTGCTACTTCGCAAACCACTTCAATTGAAAAAAGGTTAGTAGGTAGTTTCGGAAATATAAATAATTTAAGGTCGTGGTGACATACCCTGTATGCTAATAAAAATTACCTGGAGGTGCATTAAAAAACAGCTACGTTTATTTTTTACAGTTCAGAAATATTGTATTCATTGTTAAAATTTTTAAATGTTTTCTTAACCGCCTCTCAAGTTACCGAAGGAACCCCCAGAAGGTATTTCAAGCACCTTGTGCTAGGTAAAAAGGGAATCCACTTCGCTAGGCATACTCAGTTTGCTAACCAGATGCTTTAGTACACTGAGCTTCCTGATAGTATATAAAGTTAAATTTAATTCTGTATTTGTTTGTTTCTTAATTAATTTGAGCATCGAATGGTTTTTTAACTTAGTATCAATCTCTAGTTAAATTAATGAATATTTAAGCGTTTTTATGAAATATTGCCAGTTTTTTGCAGGTCAGTATACCTATAAATATTTTTTTCATAGGAATTAGTATCAGTTATTCTAATTTATTAGATTGTAATTATGACTATATCCCGTACATGATGTAACCTATATTTTTTAAATTCAAAATTTTAAGTTGTTCTATATATGACTCGTATGATTCACTATTGGCATTCTCATCTTATGAAACCAGTTGCATTAAATATTTTATTAAACCTTCTGTTCACTTATTGATCACTTCTGTAACCGAAGCACTGAATGATTTATTTATAAAAAGTTTTATAACACAGAAGACATATAGCTTGCAGTTAAAATTGACATGATATGTCGTTTACAGTGACATTTGACCATTTCGGGAACGCCACAGTTCGGTTCCTGGAAAACAGTTATTACATAGATTTGTCTTTGAGGGAGGGTAATTCCTGCTGTCCCACTTTGCTTCCTGAAAGGGAGAATCGCCTGTTTGATATCAGACTGATGACTTAGGGGGAGCTGACGTACCGTGATTATAGTTTTCGTATATCCTAAAAGCTGATTGTCATTTTACCGCCACGTATCAAATGGAAAAGTTGCAGATAGCTTTGATGTATATAAGTAGTTCCCTGCATAAAGTAACTAATCGACATTTCCATACACTTTAAAGATATTAACATTTTCTTAGTATTCAAATTTATATAAATATGTCGCCTTTAAATTTTAGTACCAACAGACTTATTTGTATATTTCACTCACCACTACATAAATTACAAAATATTGATAAGTGAAGAAACAAACAAGAATATATAAAGTCATAATATAGATAATGATTTATTGAGAAAAACAATGTAACAACAATAATAATTATATACAGAAGTAAGCCCAGTTAGGTTCACACAAGACCTTGTCTATGACACATTTGATTATTTCATTCCATTGCAACATTAGAGTTCTTAATATAAACGTTAGAAAATAATTATAATACTTACCGTAACGTACTATGAGGCACAGGCGCCATTTGGAACATATTTTTTTAGGCAACTGACACAAAAAAATGACGTTTATCGCATCTGACGACATTCCTAAAGTGTCATCTTTTTGTACTCATTTGTCAATCTTATTTTTTTGCCTGCTTTTACTTCACGGCCGCATGTATTACTTGATCGTCAGTAATATTAGAAATATGTCACGGCTTGTCAATATACTATTTAGTATATATATCTATATATATTGGAGGTTGCTAGGGGATATAATAAAAAACAAGAAAATTACAAAAATCATTTGGTTTGAAAATTTTTAGAGAAAGTAAAGATTGGATACTAGAGAAAATAGACTGTTGGTGAAATTAGAGTATAGTTAAAAGAAGGAAGGCAACTAGTTAAAGAATTTGAAGCAAAAAAAAAGAAAATAAATTTTTCAAAATTGTGACAAGTTGGAGAAAGGAGATAATCATAAATTATTTTAAGGTACAGAACACGATTTCTAGTGGAACCGATATATCACTTGAATTGTGTAGGAGCTTAGCAGATTACAGCTGAACATCGAAATAAGTGATACTGTGCGGCTGGAGGTTTTTATTGAGCTACGCGGGCTAAAAGGTTGTAATAAACTTCTCATAAATAATTTGTATATTTTTAATAGTTTGGAAAATAATTGAAAATATTTTAAATTGAAAATTTCGACCATTAATTTTATTTTTATTAACAAATTTTATTTATTTTTATTTGTATCGCACATTATTTTTCTTGCACTAAACTGTTCAATTTGATTTGAATTTGTTTCATTTGCTTTGTGTTTCTATAGCTGTCTATTTTGTTTCAACGATTTTGAACTTACGACTTTGAGTTCCAAATTAGACATTATTATCGTGTGATATTTTAACCGACCCTTCAGGAGAATACATATATAGCAATACATAGGTATTCGCGAATCGCCAAACTCGCAATTTCAGTTTATTTCAAGAGACTGCTTACGTTTTAAATCTGTTCAAGAACAATAGTTTGTGTTTCTTTTCTTTCTATAAATTCAAAATTATTGAAAGTTTTATCTTTATATCCGAATGTAGTGTTATTTACTAATAATTTTATTTTTTTATTTTAAATTTGTCATTCAGACAACATATTTTAATTTGCTTTCATTTTATTAAATTGCTATAATTCAAATTGGTATTTTAAGTTGTTTTCAATTTATCATATTGCCATAAGTGAGATTGGTGTTGTAAGTTCATTGATTGTTTTAATTTAGTTTACAATTTTTATGTTTAATGCATGTTATATCAAATCATTTCAATTTGATGTTCAAATCAAGTAGACAGAATGAGCAGTTCTAATGTTGTATTAAAGTATATAGTTATTTTTGTAACAAGTATCTACAATCATGTTTTTGGGACGAATCGTAACTGTTAAAGGTCCGTGAAACAAATTTTAATTTTTGATTAGAGCAAATATTAATCGAAAATAGTGACCTTCGAATTTTAATTACCATGCGACCATAGAAACCAGATTGTTTAGCTGTGGTATTGAACCATTTTGCTTTATTTACATAAATAATCATCAAAACAACTTATTGGGATTGAGTTCCGAAGACTCATTTTACGGACTCAAATATAAGTTCCTAAAATAGCTATTTTAGGGACCAAATACAAAAAATAGATTTTGAAATCAAAGCGATAGAGAATAAAAAAGGAGGGACGTCGTTAAGAAACGGTGATAATTAATTTAATAATTTTGAAGGCGGATTGAGAGAATTTGTGAATTAATAAAATTTTAAATAAAACGTATATTAAAGATATATAGAATTTAATTTAATAATACATAACAATATTTTCAAGAAGTAAACCCAAGAAGGAAGTATAAATTTAAAAAAGAAGACGTAAGGAAGTTAAAATAAAAAAGGAAGGTATTTGAAAGTATAAAACAGAAATTTAGAAGTAGATAGTCGAAATCGAAAACAAAAGCAAAGAATTCTGTAATTACGAAGAAAGAAGATATAGTGTGAACTATTCGAACGTTAAGCTTGTAATAAAGTTAATTAATCAAGGACATTTAACTCAACCAGAAAAGTTAAAATTAAATTTTTATAAAAGTCGACAATTTCAGAAAAAATAAATCGAAGCATTATTATTACAATTTTTTTAAATTTTATTATAATTCTTCCATACAGAGACATCAAGCCCCTGAACCTGATACTGAGATAACTGAGCCCTAATCTGGATATTGTTAAAATTACAAATTACGAATTATAACTCTATTGGTTATACGATTTCGGATTTATAAGGTAGGAAATTTATTTCTAATCAAAAATTCATATTTTGGAAATTGTCAAATAAGGGAACGAAGGACGTTCATATTATGTACAGTTTTTTTTAAGATGTCCTGTATTGTTTAATGTCAGATTCATAAAATAAACTGGAACACGCATAAAAATATTTAAAAAAAGAACAGTACAATATACATGTTATATCAGCTTTCCACATTGTAAATATCTTATTAGTATTAAGTCCATTATCAGTAACATTCTCACAAAGTAATTCAATACCAGTATAGATAAATTCATAAAATTATATCATATTCCTTTTTATTATCTTTGTAACCTAATACGTCTGCTGTTTTAAAACACATACAGTCTGGAATTACTCTGTGAAATGCGAATATAGCAATCTGATGCTAATTCAACATTTATTGTAAATATTATAAATACACGTAAAAGACATATGCCAGGCAGTTAGCAAAATATAGTTAAACTCAGTGTTTCTCATTTGAGATCCACGTTTTAATAATTTCTGTATTCAAAGTATCAATTTTATAAGCTTGTACGCTCTGCTACCAAGCATAAATATTCAAGTGAATATTGTGAAATAATAATTATAAATATTTTAAGTAAATTGTTTTTTAAAAAATCAATCAAGGAAGTTCAAATCTAACAATTGGCGCAGTCGGTAGGATCCGTAAAACATTATCAGAACACGAGTATTCCAACTGGTAATGGTAGATTTCATCCTTCAACGGAAAAAGAACCGTAATTCCTACAACAAATCGAAGAATAATCATTCACTCAAGAAAACAAGCAACTAGTTATAAGAAACAAGCAACTTCTACGCACGAATCAACTGGTACCATACTATGGAAAAAATCCTGTTTCTTCTGCTGCTCAAAGCAGTATCACCCCAATACTCGATAGAGACTATCAACAATACCCTAGGAATTTACTATCACAAAGAAGACCGTATCGAAATATCAAACGACAAATGGACGCTTTTAGTTTACAAAGACATAGGACCAATCAAATTGACCCTTGACCACAACAATAACATTCTAAACGACATGATAACGACATTTGAAACCGACAACCCCCGTATGACATCATTTCGATCAGAAATCCAAACACACATTAGCCTTTTAACCCAAATCTCACAATCTTTAGAATTAAAGGTTGAAGAAATATTCGCGGACACAAAACGCTATAAACGCGGCATTTTAAATGGAATAGGGACAGTATGGAAAGCTATCACAGGTAATTTAGACGCCTCTGATGGTGAATAATACACCAATTGTATTAACAAACTAATGAGCGACGAAAACCAATTAGAAAATTTATTAAAAAACCAAATTTCGGTAACAACTTCAGTAATAAGAAGTTTTAATTCAACCGTCCAGAATTTAAAAATAGTCGAGGAAACCTTTAATAAAGACATAAAGGAAATCGAAAATTCAATCTACGACATATCAAACGATTTAGCGTACATTGAATCGAAATTACGAGTACTTGAGTTATGTGAATCTTTGATGGAAAGTTACATGTTTTTAGAAAATAATTTAGATAACATCTTAAATTCAATTACGTTTGCAAGATTAAAAATCTTACATAGTTCGATAATCACTCCGAAAGATTTGGTCACTTCTCTTCAAGAAATATCTCAGTCTTTACACAAAAACAACTTGCCAATAACTCCACAAATTTCAAAAATAGCTCAATATTTTGACATAATAGAACTCCAAGCTTTTCAAGCTGGAACTAGAGTAATATTTGTTTTAAAAATTCCGTTAACAGAACCAGAAAGATATACCCTCTACCACCTTTATCCCATTCCTATATTAGATAATCGAACAGGACTTCATCATATCCTGTCAACTACGCATAAATATATAGCCAAAGACGATAATTCTTTGTTATTTGTACCTCTCCCAGATATCGATAACTGCAAAACGCTAAACCCAAGTACAAGACTTTGTTCGAATGTGCTTCCATACCCCATAGACAGTGATGCGATATGTGAAGCCCAAATCCTAAGGCAGTTAAGTGTAGTGCCCTGGACTTGTCAGTCAAACCTGCTGTTTGCTAAAGATTATAACATACAAAAACTCAAAAATAATAAGTGGCTAATATCAATCTCAGACAATTTACCGGTTACAGTGAAGTGCAACAATAGAGACGTTACGACGAAAATAATAAATATGAACTCTATCTTAACCCTACAACCAGAATGCAGCGTTTTCATAGGCAGCACCAGAGTACATGCATCCTCATATCAACAGGACAACGTCAGTTACAGCAACCACGCAGTGCGGATACCGTACGATTGTTGTAATCATTTACCGGAGAAACACAAACTTCCAACGTTAAAACCACTAAAATTGAGTAATCTTAATACGGACGATTTAAACATTGCTAAACATAAGTTAGATCAATACTCTGATGATTTAGATAAGCTAATCAACAAACCATTTGTAACCAAAAATATTTCATGGTTCACCTATTTAACCATAGCTTTAGTTATTACGCTTATTATTTTGTATATAACCTGCAAATGTAAGAGAAGAAGAAGGGACGTAAAAATTGGCATCACCTCATCAAACGATCAACCGCCGCAACCCCCACGACCAAAATCTAGGCTACTACAGGGATACGGACACCTACTACCGAAAAGAAGACCCAGTGTAAATATCAGAGAACCTACCGAAGATATCGAATTAAATTCCAGTTTCAGTAAAGATTACGCTTAAAAGTTGGGAGCTGTTATATCAGCTTTCCACATTGTAAATATCTTATTAGTATTAAGTCCATTATCAGTAACATTCTCTCAAAGTAATTCAATACCAGTATAGATAAATTCATAAAATTATATCATATTCCTTTTTATTATCTTTGTAACCTAATACGTCTGCTGTTTTAAAACACATACAGTCTGGAATTACTCTGTGAAATGCGAATATAGCAATCTAATGCTAATTCAGCATTTATTGTAAATATTATAAATACACGTAAAAGACATATGCCAGGCAGTTAGCAAAATATAGTTAAACTCAGTGTTTCTCATTCGAGATCCACGTTTTAATAATTTTTGTATTCAAAGTATAAATTTTATAAGCTTGTACGCTCTGCTACCAAGCATAAATATTCAAGTGAATATTGTGAAATAATGATTGTAAATATTTTAAATAAATTGTTTTTTAAAAAATCAATCAAGGAAGTTCAAATCTAACATACATATGAAGTAGTGGTGAAAGGTAGATGAAACCTATTAGACGGTCAATGCCACTACACGCTGGTCATCATAGATGTCTCTGTACGTATAGCAACTTACCTTTTTTCAAGTACCATGAACGGCGACCTCTAGTCCTTGTGGAATAAACACAATTTGCTAAGCAGTATTTGTAGAAACAACTACTTAGCGAGCAAATGTCCCGACCTACATTGGATTACACATGCATATCCTGATGGATTTGTAGCCAACTATCATAGAGAGAGAGAGAGAGTTCTGGATACCCTGTATACTGTTGTCATATGTAATTTATTTATTGCCATTGCTATTCAGTTATTTATTTAACTTTATATGAAATTGTCAAACGCGTAATGTGTAACCACAGCGATAATTTGTCATAGACCAACAATTATAATATTTCTATGAATTATGTTTAAGTGTGACATCTATAATTTTTTTTTATCCAATAAAAGACATACTGTAACATAGTTTAATGGCGTGTATATCACAGATTCCTTAATTTTATTTATATACGTATAATTTGTAATACGGGAAACTTACCTGACAATTAGTTCCCATGTAATTGAAAACACCGGTTAGTTAATCTGAAACAAAACCAAACCTTATTAGTGAAATCAATTAAAGCGTGGCGACACGAAAATACGAGAAATTTTAAAAATAGATTCCCCCTATTTTAAACATTTCAATCAAATTTTTGGTATTTGTTGTAATTATATATTGTGTTTTTGTTACTAAAAGTTTATTGATCAACAACCACAAACCACAGACGATTATTAACGCAAAAATTGCTTTTCAAATAACATCAATAAAACTCCATGTCTGCAAACAAATATTTTATAGCATTTAAACCACGAATAAAAAATCAAACACGTCAATTCGGAATTACTTTTTACTGTTCAATTAAAATGGAAAAGTCAGCTAAATAAAAGTAATGACATAAAAATCGTTTTCACATTTTTTTTCTAGTATTAGAGGGAATTGAGAATTTTACACTTAATGAGAAAACTTACAAAAGAAAAATAGCAAAAGTTGCGAAAAGGTGCAAAGGAAGCGTCTTTCTTACTAAATTTATTTCTTTGATTACTTTTAAGAGAAGGCGGCATTGTAGAAATCATTTATTTAACTTTAAGAAACTTATTTGAAATTTGTAATTAGTAATAACCAATTTACTTTAGAGGAAACGGCGTATACAAGGACAAAGCAAATTATTACGTCTGACTTTTCTGACCTTACGAACGAACTGTTATATATTTCCATGATTTACTATCTCAGGTAAATAGTTTTCTCACTAATAGTGTGGTTAACAAATAAATAAGGCAATTTGCATTTATTATAAATGATCAAAGCAATATTGAACAGGACAAGAAAATTTGACATTTAAATTAGACAGAAAATTATTCTTTAACTACTCGTTAATTAATGCCAAATATTTACCAAAGTATGCTACTATGTTCAATGTTATCTATTCATCAGATAATTATCACATTTCAAGATGAAACTAAAGAGACATATATAAAAGAAATAATGCGAAAATTATTATTCCGGTATTTTCCCATAATTTCAGATTCAGATTTCAGTTCAATATTTAAGGTGGGCAGGTCCAAGAGAGAGAGAGAGAGAGAGAGAGAGATCAGATAAGGAAATATTTATAATTTTTGGCCACAACTTTTTTTTAATATATATATTGGTAAAAAAAAGTATAGGGCTCCCTAAGTAGTACTATGACAGGTGTGTATAGTGATATGAATTTTCATAATAATTTCAGTTGTTTGTAAAATAGATTTAATTTTAAAAATTATTTCAATCTTCTTATTCCCTAAATTTAAAGCTAACTCTTTCGCATATGTTTGAAATTATTGTGTGAAAATTTATAACACTACTCTTGTTATAGTTCTACTTAGGTAGTCTTATTTTTTGTTTGCAATATGTGTTTTAGAATAAGAAGTTATGGTCAAAAACAGTAAATATTTTCCTATCGGATTTCTCTCTCTTGGATATGGCAACTTTAAGGTCCAAACGTTGTCGAAATATTAGCATATCCTCTCTTATCTTGTGACATGCCATCTTTCGCTGGTGTCCGTAAGTTAATAAGTAGATCAATTCACCGCTCTATAGTAATGCATTTCACTTTCACCGATAGCTGGCACGCCACCTGAAATACCACCTCAAAAGCTTTTCGCCAACAAATGGCTCCCGCTAGGAAAATATATCAATTTATTAAATAGATGTGTATGTCTTAGGAAATCTACAATATAAATTGTTATTATAATTAGCGTATAAAATTATCAAAAGACAATGTGTAAAGATTTACACTATCATTCTGTAGACAATTTTATACGATAATTATAATAATAAATTATATTGTAGATTTCCTAAGATTTAACCATCTGGTATATGATCGAAAGTCCATAATAATCGATTGAGTTTTTCATTTCACATTTCACAAGTTTGCACCCTGACAGTCGAACTGTCAGTTTAAATCATTTCCCCTTGTTTTTGCGAGTTAAAAGTGATTATGAATATCACTTAAATTACTTCAAACTTCCTTTTTAAATCAAGAAATTGAGCTGAAAACTTTGCTAGGGCTTAAATTAGTTAAAAGACACGTGGTTGTTAGTCGGTTTAATACCGGGTAAAAAACTAAATTTATCCTAATTTTCAATTAATATTTTGGTTTATTTAATTGAAATTTCGATTTATTCGGATTAATTAGCGAGGTTATCGTCAGAATAATATTCTGGGTAAGTGTTAATTTCGTTGATATACTATATCATGTGCTCACATTAGAGGTTAATTTTGAGAGTAATTTTGTAACTTTAATTATAGACGATTTTGGTAAGGCCAGATTTTGAGTACAGAACTTGCCTACTGTTCTATTTTTTTTTTTTGAGTATTTGGATTTTGGATCACATGCTATTCTTTGGTACCCGAATTTTGGTATACGAATTTGCCCTGATTTATGCATTACGATTGAGAGAAACTTATCTAATCATTGTGGAGATTTCTAAACCCTACTTGATTGTGTTGTGAAGATTTCTACCACCTGCAAGGACCTTGATCAACAACCTTCAAGTCTGGAGCGCATGGAAACTCTCCAAATTTATTTGTGAAAGCTAAGTAACTGCTGTATTTCCTTATTATCGTAAAATTGTTTAAATTTAATAATTATTTTCCCATAGCGTTAGCTTTAAACCCTAGACCTTGCTGCATTTTTGGTATTTGTTTTATTGGAAGATTCTTACCCTTTTATTTGTACTATACTTTGCTTATTTTTATAACAAATAGTTTTTACTTGTTCTTTTTATTGTTCTCTCTCACTACAAGGATTTGTAAGATCTGGGACCTCATTAGCTTATCCTAACTTAAGGTCGTAATAATCTGGCTGCTTATCAAAATTCAGAGAAAATATAACCATTGAAAATCTAAAAGTAAAACGAGCTAGAACTCTATTAATAGTGTTAGAAATGGATATCCGAAAAGTTCCCACCCCATTCAGGAACAGAAAGTCAATTTTTTGCAAAAAAAAAAAAACATCCCTAACGAAGACTTAACGCTGGTTTTTTTACTTTTATCTTGTAAAAAATTCGTTGGAAGAGAAAAACTGATAGGGAATAAAAAATGTGTCATTAAATTCTATATAAAAAATGTCCCATTGACCTTGTCGTTTATTCCCACATATTTCGCAGTAACAACGTCCAAACTGAGGGGTAGTTTGGTGCGCACAGGTGGTTTACAAACCACCCTTGACATACCGCTCTCGGTGCGTTTTTTAAAGCTGTTTTCCCTGTAGGCCTATTCCACTAAAATTCTGTCCAATTTTACTCATTAGGGGATTCTTCATCGACGAACTGTTTTGCAGCTGGAGGATACTAGCCAAAGAGTGGAAATTAGTGCTGGCAACTCGGTGGTATAAATGGGTGCTAAGATATTACCCACTTTCTTCCAACCCCCATTTTATTCATCGTTGTAAAAGAAAGGGGAAAATATGTACCTCACCAATTTATGTAAACCATTCATTGTAGATGACCTTCGGATCAGCTTGAAGCATTGTGATGTGTAGGAGAAGGAAAAGGCGAAGGTCAGAATATACTATTTAATCCTAGACATGCACATTACAAAAGATCCCACGCTCCAAATCGCAGGTATTTATCGTCAGACCTTTCGATTAAAATAATGCACGAAGACTTTTTACAAAACGTGTTAAAATTGTGTTATGAATCATACCGAAAAATAATCAACAAGATTAATATCGGGTTTTGTGAAGATACTCTGGAAAAACGTGGTACATGCTTGGAACATGACATGAATTCAAATGTGGGTGACAATATATCTTTAAAAGAAAAACATCTTGATGCGGTGAGTAAAACTCCTAAGATTTGAGGCTACCCGGAATGCCCGATGTGAAAGACACATTTTTCTTATCAAGACATATAAACTTTAATGACACTTTTGCAACAATGAAAAAAAGAGATGACCATATAATAATTTTGTGGCATGAAGCCGTAGCTGCCGGAAGAGCAGAGGGTGTCAGTTGCTCATTTTTTTTTGTAATTTTTATCATTGATATCGCATGTTCACTTATTATCATTTTTATAGTATAATTTACTTAAGCTATTAATAAAAAATTATAACTTCACATTTGATTCTCACTGACAAAATTTAATTCATCATAATTATTTTCTTACCATAAACTTAGTTTAGAATAGACTCAGATTAAGAGTATCTTTTGTCAATAAGAAGTGCTATGTTTAGAAAGAGGTGGGCCTTATTTCAGTTACATTCAGTAAAATATTTTGTTCCTGAAATTTACTAAATGTTTCAGAAATTTAATATGATTTATTCATACATGCTCTATATCATAAGAAACGATTACAAAACTATCGTCGACTTTCCTGAAAGCTTTTCTTCATTGACTATGAAAAAGACGTTAGCGTTACATTTTAACAATAGCTTTTGCATAAGCAGAGGCGGTATAGTATTAGACTAATTATTTCTTCTTTAGTGTTATGATCCATTGCAGCTATAGTAGCTTTATGTGTACAAAGGATTCATATCTCCATTAGATATCTGCGATCATAAAAGTGCAACTGTAACAAAGCCGTTATTGCAGTCATAAATTTTTGATGGGCGTTATTTTTATGGATTTATGAAATTTTGGGATACACATAAGGAATTACACAATTATTACGAATTTTGTTCAATGTACATAAATACAGTGTCTCTTACTTAAGATGACAGAATACTTTTACATTAGGATGTATAAATGAGATGTTTTAATTATATCTGCTAAATCTACGGTGATTAAAAATTTCCTTATAACCAATGGAAAATTATTAGGGAAGGATCACCCAACATGTATTTATTGGTGAATTTTGTTTCCTGTCAAATTGGCTGAGTTTTTATATGTTGCAGTTGAAATTATTCTTAACAAAAATTCTTATTTCCTCAACTTCCGCTATAGGATGGTTTCTATGATAGAGGGCGCCAAACTGATCTTTTTAAAAAAATATATTTCTGACCAGTAAACAATGATCTGAGTCTGAAACGATGTAAAATATTTGGTTTTCATATTAAGATATTAATGTTTATACAGGGTAGGCCACATAGGTATTACAAGTTTTTTTAATTAACCTTATAATAATCGTTAACATAGAACTGTAATATCTATATAATAAATAGTTAAGGAAAACAATAACTAATTGTTTATGTTCGTTATAAAATTTAGGATGGGTTCGGCAATATTTGTAGCTATAAATATATTAAAATATAAAAAATACTGCATAACACTAGAACTCGACAGAACAATACTATAAATAATGCAATCACATTTGCACTATAATAAACTTCTTCATAATAATAAATAGGTCTTTGGATCTGTTTTTTGTCTTTGGTAAAGTAAATATAACACCATTGCATGATTCAAAAAGGTACATCTGCAAACTGAAGCGAATATAATGAATGGAATACTAAGATACAGTAATAGCGTGTTTACGTAAAGAAATGCGTGCTAATGCTGAATTTCGCAGAAAATAATTATAATTGCCTCAAATACCAATTGTCGAACAAACAAGGATGTGCCAATACTGGAATTTGAGTTTGGATTAAGAAATTGAAGCCATTGTAGAAGATTCAGATCCAATAGTAATCAAAATATTTCTTAGAACATCATATAACTTATGTTTTATATGCGGTAAGTTTAAAAATTTTAAAAATATTTCCAACAGGCAGATCGAATATATTATGTCAGAATACAATCATGCATCCTCTTTCAATGTCCAGCATGTACCTAGTTAGGTACATCAGGGTTCAATGGTCTCCACCTACTACCTATGTCCTCCGCCGGTAGCAGTAGAATATAGAATGTTCTACGTCGTCGTTCTCCCCCACACACTCCTGTGTGTCCACTATCAAATAGGTATTTTTAAGGCTACCATGTCCCGTCAGAGTCTAGGTGAGGTGAAAGCTCACCTCCCGTGACCTTTTCCGCTCCGTGCTTATATTTGGTATAAGTCGCCTTGTCCATCTCTGGAAGAATCTGGAAGAGTTTCTCCCTTACTTCTTGCTTTCCAATCCCATTATATACATTTCTTCTCTAGGTACTCTCCTATACTGGGGCTGCATATAATTTGAATTAAATGCATAGTACCTTTCCCTTGTTGGCCTATAACCCATTCGTGCTATTCATAAGTTTTCCTAAAACAGAAATGATTTTCCCTGCCTTTTCTACTATCTTTAATGCGTATAGCTTATAGGTTAGCCGGGGGTCTAACCATACCTAAACACTTGGGTAACGAATTTCAATCGATTTGATAAGTAATTTTAGTAAAACTCCAGGAGATGACGTTATTAGCTAAGTCACGCGCACCAGGTCCTCCAGGGGAGGTTGCCGATGTCAGATTCGGGACGAGCGACCCGAAAAACCCCCGGGTAACAAGTTTCGATCGATTTGATAAGTAATTTCAGTAAAACTTCAGGAGATGGCGTTATTAGCCAGGTCACGCGCACCAGGTCCTCCGGGAGATGTTGCCGATGTCAGATACGGGACGAGCGAACCGAAAAACACCCGAGTAATGAGTTTCGATCGATTTTCCATGAGTTTACAGGAACCCCCAGGTAATGACGTTCCTGGTGCCGTCCTGACCTCCTGGTGCACAGGGGGCTCATTTGGACATGATATTCAGGTCCAGCGACACAAAAAACTTCCGGGTACTGAAATTCGTATGATTCGGGTGTTTTTTGTTGAAGATATGAATTTTTTCTTCATCACTTGAAAAGATGCACTTATAAGAATAAACTTTTCGATGCAGTAATGCAATTTCAAAAAAGTACTAGACCAAAATATGGTACAAAATTTCTAGACGACTCAAGGAAGCGAATGCAAAAAACTTCATCTCAATCCGACTTACTGCAAAAAAAATTGAAGGTTGGGGCTATTTTTATGTTATATTTTCCTCGCTTATTATCTGATTTTTCCGCAATAGTTTAGTATACTTGTCTATTGTTTTTATTTTAACTTATATATGTTATATTGTACGTTTTACTGTATGTTCTAATTGTGTTTTCTGTCTACATGTTTAATACTTAAGTGTGGTTCGATTTTAATTAATTATAATGTTAATTTTTAAATACGATGCACTGTCTCTCTGCTTCAGATTTGTTTTGACAGTTTTTTAAGTTCACATTCCGATGTTTTTTCAGAGTAATAAGAAATAACATAGTTGACTGTTATTTGTTCAGTTTTCGATGTGGCTGAAACTATTTTTGATTACAGATTTTTGTTTTTCACTCAAATTCAATAAAAATGTACTTCACAAGGGTGATTTATTTTGCAATAAGTGTGTTTTTTCTGTCTTGATGATTTGTCAATTTCAATTTTTAACCTCAATTTAGTAAGTACTTTTTACTTTTATTAAATACTTTTTATTATAATAAGTTCATACATTTTTGTAGAAATCCTGAGGAAAAAACAATAAAGTTTCGAAAGCTTGAATTTAAAAGAATTGTCTAAGATTCTGAAAAATCGCAAGAAATCGAATTACGGCTAACTTGACCAAAATTCAACCGAAATTGATGAAATTTTAGATTAAAGTGACATATATAACCAAAAAATAGCTCGCCAAGTTTTAGCAAAAAATGTGCAATAGTTTGGCCGTAATTCCATTTTAAATTCAAATTTCACAAAATTTTCAAGACGAATTTGTCCAAATGGTCGAACCATTTTCTATGTACTTTCACGTGATGTAATTAAAAAAAATTACTTTTTTTTAATTTAGCCAATTTTATATAAGAGAACGGTGATTTCCCGCCATTTTCGGTATTATACGTATGCGCCCACAAGAAAAAGTGTAATTATTCATTATAAAAGAATTGAATATCAATAATAAAAACTGACTGTAAGCAGATTTTAAATATTTAGATAAAAAATTCTCGAAGGTTAAGTTATAATTTTTTTTCGCAAATTCATTTACTTTTTATTAAACCTTTTGCATGTATTGTTTATTATTTTATTTTATTCATGTTTTCTTTTTCTAGTAGTTGTACTAGATGTACTACTGCAAGAAGTTTCTACTTCCGAATCGGTAACTGGAGTTTGGAATATTTTTTGGCTCTTGTCATTGCTAAAATCGTATACATACGATATATTCTCTGAAGTACATCTTGTTCATAATTATCAACTTCTTCGAATTCTTCAATATATAAATATCAGGACTCATTTCTAATTGCTCAGGCTCTTCATCAACCACCATCTCTTCGTCAACAATATTTTCTGCATTTTGACATAATGTATTCCTTCCATTCTGACAAAAATTACTGCATGTGATGCCGATGAGTTTTGCATGAGCAACGTTTAGTTTTGAAACCGACCTTACAATCACAAGCAATTATATTGAGTAACTAATTCATTAGGAAGAGGAGCTTTATCAGTCCTTATTGGCATCAGTCCATTATCTGTTATTTGCTGCCATTCAAAATCCTGACAATTTGGATCGCAGCAAACAACAGATAATGGACTTATGCTGATAGGGACTGATAAAACTCCTCATTCTAATGAATTACTCAATATAATTGCTTGTGCTTGTAAGGTCGGTTGCAAAACTAAACGTTTCTCATGCAAAACCATTGGCATCACATGCAGCAATTTACGCCACAATGGAATAAGGAATATTTTGTGTTAAAATGCAGAAAAATTTGTTGACGACGCTGTGGTTGATGAAGAGCCTGAGCAATTAGAAATCAGTCCTGATATTTATGGTATTGAAGAATTCAAAGAAGTTGATAATTATGAAGAAGATGTTTGTACTTCAGAGAATATCTCAGATGTATACGATTTTAGCGATGACGGGGGTGAAGAAATATTCCAAACTCCAGTTACTGATTCTAAAGTAGGCGCTTCTTGCAGTAGCTAGTACAACTACTAGAAAGAAAAACATGAATGAAATAAATAAAAACAATAATCAATATATGTAAAAAGTTTAATAAAAATCAAGTGAATCTTCTTCGAAAAAAAAAAATATATCTTACCTTTTTGTCTAAATATTTAAAACATACTCACAATCTCTTTTTATTATATCTATGTAAAATTTCGTTTCCCGCTCCCACCCATATTCAAATATTATTTCCCATTAAAAAATGCTTTTGTTAGATTTTAGCGTTTCAGTAATAAAAATTTAATTAAGTATCATTCTCCAAAAACATTTTGTGTTTAGTAAATACATGAGACAAGAATGTTTGACAATACTTTTACGCGTGGGTGAAATATTATTGGTTTCTTGTTATTCGCAAATTCAAAGCCTATTTTTATTAAACTTATCTAAATTGTCACCCATATTAAATACTGCAGGATTCTTTCTGATGAAAGTCAGCATTTATTTTTTCAAAAAATATTTCCGTCGAATTAACTAAGCATTATTTATTAAATGTATTTTGTGTTCAGTAAATACATGAAACAAAAGTGTTGACTATGCTTTTGACGCTTTATCAATTTCTCGCTATTCACAATCTATTTTCATTAAACTTGTCTATGTTATCATATCTTCTAACTAATATAATTTCTAAAAACCCTCCATATTAGCTTAATTTTCCTAGATACGTTAAGTTTAATCCTCAAGTAGGTCTAAATATCAATTTAAAGTTTATAATTTGAGAGTATAAACTGACAAGCCCAGAAGTTTTGGATATGAAAAGCCAGGATACGAAAAAACTAGTCTGAACGTCAATTGCAAGATTAGTTCTTGCAGGTAGTTATAACATGCCTTCCACTTGCAGATGATTAGGCGCTTTTTCTTAAGCGGAAATGATTTGACGCAACTATATTTACAAGAAAATATTACGTTGATATATAACATACAAAGCATATTTACGTTACTAAAAATAGAGTAACTTTGAAAAATATGATCATAAAAATATTTTTTATTTTTTGTTATTAGCCTTCTAATTAATCCACCGAAAGCTCTAAAATCTATAAAGATGTGTTCCATTTTGAACAACTGCCTTAGGAAATCAATATTGTTTAAATAGCAATCAATTATTTATTTAGAACATTTTCAATTTTTTCCAGAATTATTTTATAACAATATATTATATATCTTATTTTACTAGTTTGATTAAATTTAATACAAATGGGTATATTCACTTAGTTGTGTACGTAGTATAAGATGGCATTACTAATTCCTTCCAGAAAATGTGCGGGGAAAGTTGTGGATGGTTAATAATACAAGTAAATTATAAAGCTAAATGCAGAAACTAAATTAGGTATCTTTGAAAACTAAGTGTTTGAAAGATTGTTTGAAAAATAGCAGATATTTGACTATATAAAAATTTGACAAATGCATTCTGGGTGGGTCTGAAATGACAATCGTCCGCCAAAACACTAAACTGTTTCAGCTATGTATACTCTTTAATATGTCTATACTTACTGTTTCTTATATATTTATAAATATCATGAATAAAACTGTACACAGCCGCATAAAATAAATGTAGAAAAAGCTAAGTTTTTACGTGTAATCTTGTGATAGTGTCTCTGAATAAGTATTTCTAAGATAGTGTTCATAAATTCGTCTGAGAAAATAAGCTACCAATTTGTATTGCTACCTATTCGATAATTATTGCCATTTTAGTGATGCACGAGATATATTTAATTTATATTTTTAATAACTTTTAAAATCTTGTATAGATTTTGTCAGTTCTTCATAAATATGGTTAAAACTTTTGTTTGATGGTCATTGATGGAAACACTTTAGTACTTATACCACAAATACTAACAAATAGAGAACTAGTAACGAATAAATTTGTATTGCTAAAAATTCGTAGGAATGATTAAAAAATATATATACAGAATCTTACATATTCTTCTTAATATACCTGGGATGAATGAAGAAGAGGCGTACAATTTGGCAGTGCATTGTGAGCCGGAAAATCTAGCAAACATAAAGAAGGCGAGTATTGCCTAGTTTTCAGCCCATCACGGAGATGAATATAATGAATATCATATTAATATTAGGAGTAAAGCAGTTGGTACTGATGGATTAGTATTTTAACTATACGACTTTGCATTCCGTTTCTATTACCATACATCACACATTCAATTTGTTTTCGTTTCAGCTGTAGTGTAGTCCTAACAGCTGGAAAAAAGCTCAAGTGGTGCCTCTACCTAAGATCTCCAATCTTTTGAGTCTAAATGATATAAGGTTAATCAGTATTATTCCCGCCCTATCCAAAATTTTGAAAAAATAAATGCAGTAACAAAAATGTATAAAAATAATATTATCCAGACTACTCAATCAGGTTTTAGATCAGGTCACAGCTGTACAACGGCATTTTTAAAAGTTACAGATGACATTTTTGAGGTAAATTAACCATATTAGTATTATTTGATTAGTCGAAGGCCTTCGATACTTTAAATCATCAAATGTTACTGTCAATTTTGTATTATATACGTTTTACTGAATCAGCATCAAATCTGATATCACATTATTTAACAGCAAGCTCTCATGTGTAGGTTTATAATGGTAATACATCTAATTTCTTAAATATGTCCAAAGGTGTTCCAGAAGGATCGATCTTGGGTCAACTGCTATTCAGTATATGCACTTCAAATTTCCCATCCATTTTTGTCTTTTATTCACACCATTATTATGCCAATGACACAATTATATATATGTTATTAAATTTGAATGAAAGTGTAAATACAATAACTGCATTAAATTCGATCTCTATAATGTAATAGTTATTTAACGAACAAGTGTATTAATAACGGCGACTAATAATGGAGATATTATTAATCGCCTTTCAATATACGAGTTAGTTACAAAATTTTTCCTTCGACTGTATTTTTGACAGAATGGATAAAATCTGATTTTAAATTTTTATTCATATACAAGTTCAATTATCCATTAAACCGACATGTCAAATATTTATGACATGGCGTCTTGATCTGAATATTTCATTTTGTGTATGTTTAGGTGTTTGTACTAAAATTGTTACTTAGTGAAATCATTCATTGATTTTAAATTTTCATTTGATTAAACCAAATACAATTCATTAATTAGTATTATCTGATTTGTGTTTTTAAATGTTTATATCATGACACAGATTTCAGAAATTATAAGCTTGACAGTGACACGCCACCAGCACTTGGTAGTAGAAAAGATGTTAGGCTGATGTGCCTGAGGGGCACTGACTTGGGATAGGCAGCAAAGTAGGGGGAAAGTAATTAACACTACCACACGTATGTGCCACAAAGTACAGTGAGCGGCTAGCTCTGAAGGACCTTAGGGTCTAGGTACGACCAGCGTACTGCCTAGAGCAAATACAAAAAATTGTCCAATACATTACAGTTTATTCGATAATCACAGAGCAGGTATTACAAGATATATAGATCTATTAGTCTTCTCTCGAACTTCTCCAAAGTTCTAGAAATTGCAATAAATGATCAGTTAACTTTATATCTTTATACTTACAGAATAATTTCCGTAAATCAACATGGATATAAATAAACAAATTTGGAAGGATGACTGATGAAATAATTATTAACAATTACACAGAAATTCAGGCACGTCCCTGGATAGCCGCAGATACTACAGAATTTCACTCTAAGTGTTGGTAAGGTGAACCGAAACTGAAAAGTCTCAAGTGGACTAGACAAAACAAGAAATTCAATTTATAAATTACAGATAATGACAACCCCGAAACTACTCTGCACGAAATAAACTTGTAACAGGCAGATATATTGATGACATGGCGTCTTAATTTGGATACTTGATTTTATGTATGTTTATACTAAAATCGTTTATTAATAGTAAAATCATGCATTACTAGGGATCATTAATAAACGATTTTGCATAAATTAATTAAACTCGTCAATACACGGTCGACTTAAAACAATTTTTCCAAGAATCATTGTTCAATGCTGGTAAGACAATGGCCACATTATTTCGTAAAAAGAGTGATAGAGATAATTTCTTGGAAGGTTATTCACAGTGCATTCAAATTGATGATAATATAATTGAATTTCAAGATAAGGTAAAAAATTTAGGACTTTATATACAGGGTGGGGCAATAGTGCGTCGGACCTCGATATCTCGAGTTCTACGATAGCTAGAAATTTTTTAAAAAATTGCAAATAACTAGATAAAAAAGTCTATAACTGGAAATTATTTTCGAATATAGAGGGCGAGACAAGATGAAATTACAGGACCAATTGCTTTTTTTTTAAATATGTATATCACTACATTTTTGGAATCCTCTTTCTAGGCTCTATTCCTTCCTATATTAGCATTGCATATCTTCCAACCACTTGGATGTAATGAATTTTTTTTTTGAAATAATACAATCTGCAGATGGATATTAAAGAAATCACCACAGTCACAATTATGGATTTTAAGAAAAACTTATGTTAATACTAGTTACGAGACATCTAATTAATGTTTGTGAATCATTTTCATTTCCTAAAAATGTACATGGTGGCCAAAAATTATTTTTCAATCAAGAACATTTTAAATTGAATTTCGTTAAATCAATCAAACATCGTAATACATTCTGAGGCTGTAAATTTTCCAGAATTTTGCAGTGATCACTGTTTAGTTTATACATCGATCAACTCACCAATTGTAAAGAAATGTACATTTACGCTAGAAATATGAAAAGTATTAATTTACCTGAATTTGAAAATCATGCAAGAAGCACTGACTGGGATCGTGTTTTCTATTGAAAACATAAATGATAAGCCAAAATATGTGGAAACTATTATTACACAACTATTTCATATTCACGCACCTTTGAGAAAAATTAGAATAACAAAATAATTTAATCCCTGGGTTATTTCGAATATTAAACTAATGATGCGGATGAGGGACAAAACTTTATCTAATTATCGAAAGTCACTAAAAAATTTAGATATTTCTAGAGCACAAACACAGGCAAAATGGGCTTATTATAAGCAACTGCCAAATTTCGTTACTGTATCTCTTCGAAGAGAAAAAAATGCGTATGATGAACTAAACTCAAATTACAAAAATTCAATAATATTATGGAAAATTTTAAATAGATAATAAATAAATAACACCATAGGTAATTACGACCCTCTTTATCCCGGAAGGCTCTAGAAGGGCCTTGTGTGGGAGGGGGCTACACATTTAGAGACAAGGGACACACTCAATATCCGTGTATAGTGGAAAAAATCCCTCTCACAGTATTTTCCACTACGACGACCGGGAATCGAACTCGGAACTTTTGGATGAGAGGCAAGTGCACTCACCTCTCGACGACCAGTCATACATACAAATATATGAGATATTCTTAAAAAATCAAACATTTCTGACATTCCTGAAGAACTAAAAGATTCTGATCAAATAAACAGATTTTTCATTAATTATAAATATTATTATATATATACTAATCCTATGAAATTCAAGCATATTAATAGAGACCAAGTTGTTAGTGCTGTAAATAATATTGAAACAAATGCTTTGGGTGTGGATGGTATAACTATTGAAATCATAACGTTGTGTTTGCCACACTGTTGTAATGCTCTTACACACATTATCAATTTTTCATTACACAATAGTGTAGTATCTACACGATGGAAGCATGTATTAGTTACACCTATACCAAAAAAATAAAAATCCCTCAATTAAATGAACTAAGTAAGGCCTATAAGTATTCTACCTGTTTACTCTAAGGTGCTGGAAAGAATAGTTTACGACCAACTAAAAAGTCATGCTGAGATACATAATATATTGCCTGTAAACAGTCGAGCTTTAGAAGTGGCTATAGTACTTCTACATGTCCAACTGGTATTGTAGATGATTTGTTACGTGGAATTGACCATTCTATGGTAACGGCTCTGATTATGTTGGATTACTCTAAGGCCTTTGACTGTTTGGATCATCAGCTATTATGATCAAAATTAAAATACTATGGCTTATCAGTTGAAGTTTTGGAGTGGTTCACTAAGTATTTGGTAAACCGACAACAGGTAAAAATTTCAATTGGTGCTGAAAGCATTAATTCCGATCCTATAAATATCATAAGTGGAGTACCTCAGGGATCCATCTTGGGCCCGTTACTTTTTATTATTTACACTGCTGATGCTCCTCAAGTAGCAAATACAAATGTGCACCTATATGCTGATGATTTTCAACTTTGCTTACCTTTTTTACCTACTAATGTCGAAGTAGCTATAGAACAAATAAATAGTGATTTATTTTAGTGATTCGTGAAGATTCTTGTTGCAAATTATTTGAACCTACAAATAATTTGACTTCGTTAGTGTATATAGCCATTTCTCAATTATCTTGAACCATGAAACGGATTCAAAAAACTTTTAAAATAGATTGCATGTCAACAAACATCAAAATAAATTACAACACAACCGACCTGACTACGGTATTAAATTAGACTTAGGGCCACTAGTTTAAATAATTAACAAAAAAGATAGAGGAGTTAATCCAAATTGTACTTTTAGAAATTTAAAAATAAAATATATCAGATAATTTGAAAACAATTTTAAAACTAATGGTTTTTAAAAAAAATGTGTTCTTACGAAATTATATACCATTTGTTATCCTATCGCTAGCGAACTTTTTCCTTCCTAGTTACCAAATATTGGATAGGGGAATTTTTTTTGCTTTATCTCTAAAACCACTTATTTTAAAGGACAAATGTACTACAAAAATTGCTTAAAATTAATCCTACTTATTATATTATGCTTCCAAAATTCTTGTCGCTGCAGACGTTACTGAATTTATTTTATTCTTCTTAATTGTGTTAATGTTTTATTATAGCAAAGATTTGAACAACTTATTGAATTATTTTATCGTTTTATTTAATCATACTTCTCCACGGCAAGTATAATGCTTGTTAAAAACAAATTTATTGGTTTTAAAAAAATGTTTTTATAATTACTAACGTAGTACCAATGAATAAATATGGCGTGTGATATATGTTGAAAAGGAAGGAGAATACTCTATTTAATGGCGCCATTTCCTGCCCGTTTCAAAATAATTTTTTTAACAGCCTGAAGAGTAAATCTCAAAATACAGCGGTTTTGAAAAAATTAGATAAAACCTCGTTGAAACACTCTGTTTTGCAAAAAATTTTCGCCTTACAATTTTTCTCGTATCTCTTCAAATAACGGAGATATTTGGCCTAGACGTTTTCCGCATTTTCAATATTTTCCGCCATAACTCTTAAAATAGGCCATGGATTTCAAATGTCTTTAAACCATTTTGTAGGTTATATAAATCAGCACAATTTTCATAAAAATATTTTTTTTTGTACGACCGATATTAAGTGAGATATTCTCGAGGGTCCTGATGAAATGGACAGCCTGTATAGTAAACCAAACAAAAAAAAAGAAGTTGTCTAATGCTCAAAGGAAAGTAGAAGTACGTAAGACTAACTTAGAGAGTTTTATGGCGTACTAGAAAGATTAATAAAATTCTCAATATACTGTATTAGATACAGAAGAATCAGATTAATTTTGTTAACGGTTTATTTATTTTAAGACGTAAAAATAAATTTTGCTTTAAATTTTAAACCCTTCTACTGATGAAATTTAGAGCACCGTTATTAGCCCTTGCAACACCAAGAGATAAACAGTGATTTATGTACCTGTAAATAGGAATGATTAATTTAACAATAACATTTATAATTCACGTGTTGCAGGAGTGTTATCCTGGCTTAGTCCTTAAACCTCTGCTGTTACCGAGCGGTCGGCTTGTGGCAGTCTGGCCGGAGGGATGCTAAACTCAATAATGATAAGGGTCAGCAATTGGAATAACCCTCACATACTTCGAATACAAGCAGTTACCCTCACATCGCAACTGCTCCCTTCTACTGTTTTATGTACTTTCAATAGTAGCCTCTTCCTAAAAACTTCAAAACACAGCAAAAATACAAACAGAATCACGGTTGCTTTTTATACGAGCAACAGTTTGCACCATTTGCTGATCTCGGCTACTACATCTCGTGAATCTTAAAACATTTTGGGGTAAATAATGGCCAGAGAAGAATTGTTAGGGCCATACTTGTTAGATATGTACGGATCGGAATAATTTTATTGAGTTTGTAATACATCTACCTTTAAAAATACGTTATTATTTGTTTCGGGGGAATAATATGAGCATGTTTTTGGTTTGATTCGTTATATACATATATATGTATATATGTATATATATATATATATATATATATATATTTTTAAGGTAAAATTAGCTCGACTGGCTATTTAAGGTTAAAATTTTAAAAAATTTAAACTTGGGTATGCAGTCGTGTGGCACAAAAAATTAAAGAAAACTCTTTATTTCTGTTCTAGCTTTCGAGGCTTTATTGTCTCTTCATCAGGAACGGATATTTTGAGGTTATATAGAAGTTGCACATGTGAAACAATTTTTCAAAAATATGGACCAACACTTAACACTAATAGTAGTTAACAAACTTACAAGTTAAAAATTATTTAAAACATAGTTGGATGTCAATTGATAAAATAGAATTGTTAAAAACATTAAATTTAAAAAAGCATGGTATCCTGAAGGGATCCATCTTGTATTGTAAGGTTAAGTTGGAACTTCCTGTGAAGATGGCCAACCTGTCAAATTTATTCCCCAAGGATAAAAGTAACTAACCTGCACTTGTACCAGGTGTCCCATTCGATGCCACACCTGTTGGATTATATTGGTTATTGTTGTCAAGATGTAGAAGAAAGGTGTAAATAATGTTGAGCCCTTCTATGTCCTTTTTCGAGTTTAAAGCGTTGTTGCTTTTGTAAATATTCGTCATTTCGAGAAATTCTCGTTTGTGTCTATTGTTCTCCTTACCCAAAATACTAACGTCATCATATGCTACAACGTGATTGTTGTCGATGGCATGTTTTGCTAAAGTACAGGATTTTTTGTTATTCCTGATATCGCTTCTATGAGAAACCAACCGGTCCTTTAGGAGTCTACCGGTCTGGCCTATATATTTCTTATCACATGCGCCACAAGGTATGCAATACACAACACCGGACATCTCCAACATCTGATCTTTGTCTTTTAATTTGGAAAAAATGTTGCCAATGGTAACATTGTTTTTGAAAGCAAGTTTGATATTATTGTAGTTATTGAAAATTTTTTTGAACTCAAACGTTAAGCCCTCTATATGAGGTAACGTATAATATACTACATTATTGTTGTTCTGTGGTGTAACATTATGTGGGTTAACAGCATCTATGGTAGAATCTCTGCTAAACAAGAGTTTGTAAACTAGGTTAGCTGGATATCCGCTCATTTTGAATAAGGAACTAAGTTTTGTTAGATTTTGTTGTCGTAACGAAGTATAGCTGGTTTTGATGACTCTGTTTTTCATCCCTAGGATGAGGTTTATTTTTTGTCGTTGTTGATGGAAGGACTCATAGTGAAGAAACCTGCCTGAAGCACCTGGTTTAGTGTACCAGGAGGTAATGACAGTGTTTTCAGCAGTTCTAATGAGCTTGGTGTCCAAAAAAGGAACACTATTGTTGTTGTCCTCCTCTTCGATGGTGAATTTTAACAGTTCATCATAACTGTTAAATACTTGTAGGAGTTCATCTTTGCCACCTTGTGGTATACTTAGTATCAGATCGTCTACATATTTTTTAATGAACGGAATTTGAAACGTAAGTTTAACCAAACACTCGTCTAGCAGATCGTCCATCACGTACTGTGCCAGTATAGGAGAGACTGGGCTGCCCATTGGCATGCCACGTATTTGTTTATAGTAAATGTTGGAAAAAGTGAATGTAGTGGTGTCAAAAAGAAAATCAATTAACCTTACAAAAAGATCCTTGGAGATAGAACAATGTTGTGAAATGCATTCCCAGTGTTTGGTGATGCTGTTCTTGGCTCGATCTACTGAAATGTTATTGAACAATGCCTTGACATCAAGACTAATGATGACATATTGCTCGGGTAGTTGAAATTCGTTAATAAATTCGCAAAATTCAAACGAATCTTTAACGAAATAATTGTTATTGTTATTATATGATAACGTTAGTACATCGGTCACTAGTTGTGCTACACCTCTATTAGGGCTGTTAACACCTGATATTATAGGACGAAGTTGCAAAATTGGTTTGTGAATTTTAGGGAGGCCATAGAATTTGTTAATTACACCGTTATAAATCTTGTACGATTTACTTTCTTGGTCAGTTAACATTCTTTTCTTGTGTAGTTCAGTTATTAATTTGTTGGCTTTTTGTTGAGTGGTAGACGAGGGATCTCTATTTAACACAGTATAATAATTATTATCATTCAAGATGTCACCTGCTAGTGCATCATATTGTTGTTTAGTAATGATTGTTGTAACATTCATTTTGTCTGAAGGTATAACCCTAAGTTCAGGGTTTTCCTTTAAAAATTTTTGACATTTCTTGTATGAAATTTGTAGTTGACTGGCGTGTTCTTGACCTTTGTTAATGAAATTAGTTATAATATTCGTGGTTTGTGTTAAAACAAGATTCCTGTCATTTTCCTCTAGATTGTTAACAATATAATCAATATCCGCCAACAAGTTTGGCACTTTGATATCTCTAACGTTGGGTTGAATGTTAAATTTAGGGCCAAGTGCAAGAAAATTACTAATATCTTGAGGTATGTCAACATTACTAAGGTTTTTAATCCAATGGGGTTGAGCTTTCATTTTATGTACTTGTGACTGTTTTAAATTATTGAATTTATTGATGTTAGTACTCTTAACCTGGAAAAAATGTCTGTTGTACCTGATAGATTGTTGTCTAAAAAATTCAGTTACTATGTTGTACGGTAATAGTCTTGCTATCTCCGTTTTCTTCTCAACGTACATTTTTTCCATGTTACGAATACTATCATGTGTTATTTTTATTTCTAGGTTTAAAATTTTAATCCTTAACTTGTGATTGAATTGTAGTGTAGACTGTAGAGTTCTTCCCACAGCTGCCCCTGTGAGATTCACTGCGTTGTTTAACCCTTGGGTGATGTGGTCCGGTATGATGCTGTGACGTCTGCATCTGAGTAAGAAATTTCTTCTGTTCCGTTGTGTTGCTAACTTGATGTTAATATTTGCCACGGTTTTGAGTTTCCTCATCGTAGAGTACCCAAACCTATTACTGATGTCTTGATAAAAACCCATATCTATAATTTTAAGGTAAAATTAGCTCGACTGGCTATTTAAGGTTAAAATTTTAAAAAATTTAAACTTGGGTATGCAGTCGTGTGGCACAAAAAATTAAAGAAAACTCTACAACAATCTATCAGGTACAACAGACATTTTTTCCAGGTTAAGAGTACTAACATCAATAAATTCAATAATTTAAAACAGTCACAAGTACATAAAATTAAAGCTCAACCCCATTGGATTAAAAACCTTAGTAATGTTGACATACCTCAAGATATTAGTAATTTTCTTGCACTTGGCCCTAAATTTAGCATTCAACCCAACGTTAGAGATATCAAAGTGCCAAACTTGTTGGCGGATATTGATTATATTGTTAACAATCTAGAGGAAAATGACAGGAATCTTGTTTTAACACAAACCACGAATATTATAACTAATTTCATTAACAAAGGTCAAGAACACGCCAGTCAACTACAAATTTCATACAAGAAATGTCAAAAATTTTTAAAGGAAAACCCTGAACTTAGGGTTATACCTTCAGACAAAATGAATGTTACAACAATCATTACTAAACAACAATATGATGCACTAGCAGGTGACATCTTGAATGATAATAATTATTATACTGTGTTAAATAGAGATCCCTCGTCTACCACTCAACAAAAAGCCAACAAATTAATAACTGAACTACACAAGAAAAGAATGTTAACTGACCAAGAAAGTAAATCGTACAAGATTTATAACGGTGTAATTAACAAATTCTATGGCCTCCCTAAAATTCACAAACCAATTTTGCAACTTCGTCCTATAATATCAGGTGTTAACAGCCCTAATAGAGGTGTAGCACAACTAGTGACCGATGTACTAACGTTATCATATAATAACAATAACAATTATTTCGTTAAAGATTCGTTTGAATTTTGCGAATTTATTAACGAATTTCAACTACCCGAGCAATATGTCATCATTAGTCTTGATGTCAAGGCATTGTTCAATAACATTTCAGTAGATCGAGCCAAGAACAGCATCACCAAACACTGGGAATGCATTTCACAACATTGTTCTATCTCCAAGGATCTTTTTGTAAGGTTAATTGATTTTCTTTTTGACACCACTACATTCACTTTTTCCAACATTTACTATAAACAAATACGTGGCATGCCAATGGGCAGCCCAGTCTCTCCTATACTGGCACAGTACGTGATGGACGATCTGCTAGACGAGTGTTTGGTTAAACTTACGTTTCAAATTCCGTTCATTAAAAAATATGTAGACGATCTGATACTAAGTATACCACAAGGTGGCAAAGATGAACTCCTACAAGTATTTAACAGTTATGATGAACTGTTAAAATTCACCATCGAAGAGGAGGACAACAACAATAGTGTTCCTTTTTTGGACACCAAGCTCATTAGAACTGCTGAAAACACTGTCATTACCTCCTGGTACACTAAACCAGGTGCTTCAGGCAGGTTTCTTCACTATGAGTCCTTCCATCAACAACGACAAAAAATAAACCTCATCCTAGGGATGAAAAACAGAGTCATCAAAACCAGCCATACTTCGTTACGACAACAAAATCTAACAAAACTTAGTTCCTTATTCAAAATGAGCGGATATCCAGCTAACCTAGTTTACAAACTCTTGTTTAGCAGAGATTCTACCATAGATGCTGTTAACCCACATAATGTTACACCACAGAACAACAATAATGTAGTATATTATACGTTACCTCATATAGAGGGCTTAACGTTTGAGTTCAAAAAAATTTTCAATAACTACAATAATATCAAACTTGCTTTCAAAAACAATGTTACCATTGGCAACATTTTTTCCAAATTAAAAGACAAAGATCAGATGTTGGAGATGTCCGGTGTTGTGTATTGCATACCTTGTGGCGCATGTGATAAGAAATATATAGGCCAGACCGGTAGACTCCTAAAGGACCGGTTGGTTTCTCATAGAAGCGATATCAGGAATAACAAAAAATCCTGTACTTTAGCAAAACATGCCATCGACAACAATCACGTTGTAGCATATGATGACGTTAGTATTTTGGGTAAGGAGAACAATAGACACAAACGAGAATTTCTCGAAATGACGAATATTTACAAAAGCAACAACGCTTTAAACTCGAAAAAGGACATAGAAGGGCTCAACATTATTTACACCTTTCTTCTACATCTTGACAACAATAACCAATATAATCCAACAGGTGTGGCATCGAATGGGACACCTGGTACAAGTGCAGGTTAGTTACTTTTATCCTTGGGGAATAAATTTGACAGGTTGGCCATCTTCACAGGAAGTTCCAACTTAACCTTACAATACAAGATGGATCCCTTCAGGATACCATGCTTTTTTAAATTTAATGTTTTTAACAATTCTATTTTATCAATTGACATCCAACTATGTTTTAAATAATTTTTAACTTGTAAGTTTGTTAACTACTATTAGTGTTAAGTGTTGGTCCATATTTTTGAAAAATTGTTTCACATGTGCAACTTCTATATAACCTCAAAATATCGTAAGTACTCTAATATCAACCCTAATTTAAGTATAATATGATGTCATACTTTGTAGCGTTCCTGATGAAGAGACAATAAAGCCTCGAAAGCTAGAACAGAAATAAAGAGTTTTCTTTAATTTTTTTGTGCCACACGACTGCATACCCAAGTTTAAATTTTTTAAAATTTTATATATATATATATATATATATATATTGTTGTGATATCCACATTATAACTGTTTAGTTAAGGTTTTATGCTAAGAAACTTTCACAAACATCCTAAACTGAGTCTAATGAGTTACAGATTTTCCAATTAAATTCAGAAGACCGTGTGTTAGTTTTCAACACTTTTCAATACTCTCAGCAAGCCGAAAGCTTGTTATTATATTCAGTAAACGTAGCTTAGATTAAATGAAAGTAGGTACTTGAGATGACAATACCACCCGATCAATTGTTAAAATAATACAACATTGTAGCATAAGAAATGTTTGTAGTGCGACGATAAGCTATTGGTATTCGGAAGGACGTTATTTACAAGCAACATGTTTTAAGTAAAATGTTCAATGAACACTTTATGATAAAGTGTAGTTAAGAATGCTTTCTATTAATAATGGGAGAGACAGATGTTTTAGATGATCCTCCTAGAAATTTACAAATATTGTTTTTTTTTTATTATTCTACAACTTGTTTGGAGTTAAAATATTGTTAATATTAGTTAAAAATGGTGTTTAACAGATTTAAATGGATGGTTAAATGTCAAGTGTTAATTATAAGGAAAATTTGTAAAACTATTTGAAGGTTTTGGTCATATAAAATTACAATAAATTAATGAAAAAAAAATCAGGATAGGGATGTCAACGGGTGTCAGAAAGTTTTTGACGAGTATGAGAAAAAAATAAGAAAATAATGAATAATTTGGTAAATGATTAGATAAAAGTAGTTCTTGACCAATATTTTCTAATATAATTATTAAAATTGGTATTGTAATATTGTAAATGGTATTACAAAGCGAATAAAAGGATTGTATCCTGTATCGCGAAAAGATATTTCAATTTGTTTGGTGTGAGTAAACAGTGCTCCGCATATAAGCAGAGGAAATCATCACTTTTGAATACAGTTCAAGCGTCATCCTAAAGGTGCAAGGTGCAGCTGTGTCTGAAGTTTGATAAAGAGATTTGGATGGACTGTTTGTCAGGGAATTCAAGGTTTCACGGTAGAAGATTTCTGCAACGCGTCAAACAACGGCCGGCCGGTTATCGTCATAAAGGTAAAAATATAGCTATATTTAAAAAACTTTGAATAAAGATAAAAGGCCATTATTAATTTTAAGTTTTCTGTATTGTAGACCACATTTATGCTTATTTAACCATCATTTAAATAATAATTGTTATCTCAAGTCCGAGTTTCATTTTGGTAAGTTTAATTTGAACTCGCTATCAACCCTGAGAGAGAAATCATAGCCGGTTTCACAGTGTAGAGTATTGACTAGAATTGAGTTTGTGGTTTTTTTTTTAATAAATTGATGCCTAGTGGTATCTGGCGCCCATTAGACGAAGTAGACGAGGTTTTTGCACGGTTGGCATAGCTAGTCAACCAGCCTTATAGGTATTGCAAATTTTTAATTACTAAAATCTAATTTTAAACTGTCAATTTATTTAATAACTTGTTTATTATTCACTATCATAAAACACAAACATGTCATTATAAGTCAAACACAAAACATATTATATATATATATATATATATATATATATATATATATATATACAGGGTGTTGCGTCATGAGAGGGACATAGCTTAATAGGAGGTAGAGAACATCAGTGGTAACCGGAACCTCCCATAGAAATGTCTCATTGGGCCTTCATTACGAAGTTACAGGGTGTTAAATAATTTTTGGCCAAACCTGTTTTTTGTCATAACTTTGACAGGGAATGAAATAACGGATTCATATTTGGTACGGCTAATGTACTAACGAGCCCCAAGAGGTACATGTATAAAAAAAAATATATCCAGGTCCGGACTCACAATAATTTATGTTTCTTCTTTGCATCAATAAAACATCACCCTGTATATATTTTTTTGAAATTTCGATACGATATTCGAAAAGAGCAAGAAAAAACAAACAAAATGGCCTATTTCATTTTTTTGTTACACCTTCATGGTTATTTAAATACGTTGTTAAATGTGCAAGAAAATGGATTACAGAACCCTATTAAATGAGAGGCACGTGATATAAATAGTTTTATAACTAAAATTTGCAAAAATTCTATTGAGCCTAGGTGGTCTGGGTGAATCCTAATTCCGGCACGTTTTAAAGGTCCATTTTGGTAAAAAACTGTGGTCCTAATAAGTAATCGGGTATGAAATAACAAAATTTTTAATCAATCACAGTAGGCTTGTTCAAAGTGACAGATAATAAAAAGAAATCTCCTAAACAGTTGAATAATTGTTTGTTAGTAATTTAATGTGTCAATAATCCGCATTTAGTTAGTGAAAACTTGTGAAAATATTTTAACTATGCCAGTAAAATTTACAAACGTGGAATATGCTGACATAATATTCATCTATGGTTTCTGTAATGGAAATGGTAGGTCGGCGGAAAGAGAATATCGGCTGCGTTTTCCTGGTCGTCGATGCCCTAATCATAAAACCTTTAGTACGGTGTTCCAGTATGCAAGACAACACGGAAAGTTTCCTACTTCTGCAGTTGTGGAGCGTGTTTTACAACAAGGTGTGCAGGAACAAAACAATATTATAAACGTAGTTCAAGAAAACCCAATATGAGCACTAGACGAATCAGTTTGGCAACTGGTATTCCTCATTGGCGAGTATGGAGAACCCTAAAAAGAGAACGTTACCATCCATATCATATCCAGCAGGTACAGCGTCTTCAACAAGGCAACGATATCCCCCGCCTGGCATTTTGTCATTGGTTGTCTAACCATCGCCCAGTCATTTACAGAGCCTTATTTACGGATGAGGCACAATTTACAAGGGATGGAGTAAACAATTCACGAAATAATCATAAATGGGCACAGGAAAACCCACATGCGGTACGCCAACGCCGTTCGCAACACAGGTTTTCTGTGAATGTTTGGGTCGGACTTGTGAATAGACATTTGATAGGGCCACATTTTTTTGAAGAAAGATTGAATGGTGAAATTTACTTTGATTTTCTTCAAAACATTTTACCGAATATGTTAGAAAATATCGGTATAAGAGGCATGCTGTTTCAACATGATGGGGCCCCACCACATTTTAACCTTCAAGTAAGAGAACACTTAAACAATGTGTATCCTAATAGATGGATTGGACGCGGGGGTCCACATGAATGGCCACCAAGATCTCCTGATTGTAACCCTTGTGATTACTTTTTATGGGGCCACTTAAAAAACGAGGTTTATAGCATTGAAATTGAAAGTAGACAACATTTAATCCAGCGCATCGTTACAATCTGCGACGAAATACGGAATAATCCAGAAATGATACGTCGAGCAATTGGTGACCTTTCTAAAGCGCAAGAAAATGCACAGAATGTGGGGAGGACATTTTGAAAATTTACTTTAGTGTCAATTACGTTTTATTTTTAAACACATTTAGTTATTGTTTTGTTATTTATTGTTAATTGAATGGAAAATATTTTATTTATTTAGATTTTAGTTTGTTCTCTTTTCCAATTTTTATTAAGTATAAAATGTTGATGATTTTCTTGATCAAAGTAACTGGTTGCTTAGGCCTAAATGGTTTAAATTATCTGTCACTTTTATTCTTTGAACAAGCCTACTGTGATTGATTAAAAATTTTGTTATTTCATACCCGATTACTTATTAGGACCACAGTTTTTTACCAAAATGGACCTTTAAAACATGCCGGAATTAGGATTCACCCAGGCCACCTAGGCTCAATAGAATTTTTGCAAATTTTAGTTATAAAACTATTTATTTCACGTGCCTCTCATTTAATAGGGTTCTGTAATCCATTTTCTGCACATTTAACAACGTATTTAAATAACCACGAAGGTGTAACAAAAAAATGAAATAGGCCATTTTGTTTGTTTTTTCTTGCTCTTTTCGAATATCGTATCAAAATTACAGGGTGATGTTTTATTGATGCAAAGAAGAAACATAAATTATAGTGAGTCCGGACCTGGATATATTTTTTTTTATACATGTACCTCTTGGGGCTCGTTAGTACATTAGCCGTACCAAATATGAATCCGATATTTCATTCCCTGTCAAAGTTATGACAAAAAACAGGTTTGGCCAAAAATTATTTAACACCCTGTAACTTCGTAATGAAGGCCCAATGAGACATTTCTATGGGAGGTTCCGGTTACCACTGACGTTCTCTACCTCCTATTAAGCTATGTCCCTCTCATGATGCAACACCCTGTATATACATAATATTATTATTCTAATAAAGAAGATACTTATTAATAACGATAATTTTAGTTTGTTCTCTTTTCCAATTTTTATTAAGTATAAAATGTTGATGATTTTCTTGATCAAAGTAACTGGTTGCTTAGGCCTAAATGGTTTAAATTATCTGTCACTTTTATTCTTTGAACAAGCCTACTGTGATTGATTAAAAATTTTGTTATTTCATACCCGATTACTTATTAGGACCACAGTTTTTTACCAAAATGGACCTTCAAAACATGCCGGAATTAGGATTCACCCAGGCCACCTAGGCTCAATAGAATTTTTGCAAATTTTAGTTATAAAACTATTTATTTCACGTGCCTCTCATTTAATAGGGTTCTGTAATCCATTTTCTGCACATTTAACAACGTATTTAAATAACCACGAAGGTGTAACAAAAAAATGAAATAGGCCATTTTGTTTGTTTTTTCTTGCTCTTTTCGAATATCGTATCAAAATTACAGGGTGATGTTTTATTGATGCAAAGAAGAAACATAAATTATAGTGAGTCCGGACCTGGATATATTTTTTTTTATACATGTACCTCTTGGGGCTCGTTAGTACATTAGCCGTACCAAATATGAATCCGATATTTCATTCCCTGTCAAAGTTATGACAAAAAACAGGTTTGGCCAAAAATTATTTAACACCCTGTAACTTCGTAATGAAGGCCCAATGAGACATTTCTATGGGAGGTTCCGGTTACCACTGACGTTCTCTACCTCCTATTAAGCTATGTCCCTCTCATGATGCAACACCCTGTATATACATAATATTATTATTCTAATAAAGAAGATACTTATTAATAACGAAAACACATTTTATAATAAGGGATAATTTAGTATTTTAGAAACGATTATTTAAATCTAATTAAAATGCTTAAAACTCTTTTCATTACAATACTAATTTGATGTAATATGAAAAACTTAATAGTAGAGTAATACTACTTCTAGTTTTGAAAAAAGGGAGGATTGGGAAGAAGTTATAAGAAAATTTCTAAAATCAAAAAATTCACAAAATTAGCTCAACCGATTTTGATGGCTGAAAAATATTTTGTACGGGTATTAAGGCAATTAAAAAAATTACATCCAATTCAAATAAGGGGTTAAAAAAATTAATGAAATATTTTAACGTGTGTTTTTTCATGAATTTTTTGTTGGAACACCGGAAATTTTTCCCTGCAATATACTGCACATATTTTTTGATATTGTTAAAGAAATATATTATTATAACTATATGTTGGGTCTATTATGTATGTAATTTCAAGAGGCTGGCATAAGTTTTAGCTATGACTCGATAAAACAAATACTTAAACAATACATCTTCTATTAATATGTTATTTTGCTATAATTTCAGCACACGAACAGAGTGAGGTATAAAGAATTAATTCATATGCTCAGTTTTGTTATATGATTAATTTCAAAAGTAAATAAGAGTATATTATGAAGCAAACAAATTGAATTTAAGCCTGTAAAAGGCCAAATTCATATAACAAATGAAACAAACAGAAAGCTCTGCTAAGTGATGGATATTGCAAATAGTTCATACAGAAGAGGAAATGAATAACAGAAAAATCAGCAAAAGCCAGGAAAATTAAGACTTAGGCAGCGCCTACCTCGATCCCAATCAGTAAATGACATCGATTCCACGCATTTGCTATATCAAATTACAAAGACTTTTATAACATTTCCCTCCAATCTCTGAAAGTATATTTTTAGCTGAATTGGTAGAGATAAATGTGAACTGCTTTTATTAAATTTTTTGCAATGTTTGTCGTTGAAATGTTGCTTCAATAATTTTCCTCTCCGATTTAAATTTTCCAATATCTCTATTAAGTTTAACATCTTTAAAGCTGTTTCACAATTTTAGTAGGCTCATTTGCTTAGTGGATTATTAGATGAGTTTATGAATTCTAACTAAGGGTATTATTAAAATTTAAATGTATAATTCGTGTCATTTTAACTTTAATGAAATGCAAATTGTGTTTAATATATTAGTTAAAATCTCAAGTAATTCTGTTATGTTTAAAATAACAGCTAGTCCAAGGAATGGCAAATAGTGTAGACTGCATAGCAATACGGTTGCAGGGTGCATTGAATATACAATAGTTGTTTAATTATAGTCGTGGAATGAATCAATACTAAATTTGTTTGAATTTGCTAAAGGCAACAAACAACTTCTTCCGTAAAATAGAGCTAATAACTTTTTAAAATATTTACTTTAAAAGGAAATGGACAAATATTCTTAGATATAGAATTATATTAGAATATAGTCAGATATTTGTACGTAGGTAAGATTAACATGGAAAAACTAAAACTATTAGACTACTAAGTTCAAGATATTTTACACAATTTTTCGATGCCTACAACCATGCTCTATGAGGTAGATGTTAATGCTATTTATCAAACGCAAGAATATATCTCCTATCTC
Source organism: Leptura quadrifasciata (assembly GCA_963675555.1). NCBI lineage: Eukaryota > Metazoa > Arthropoda > Insecta > Coleoptera > Cerambycidae > Leptura > Leptura quadrifasciata. The sequence goes on from OY776675.1 coordinate 89,691,942, forward strand.
GGGCACTACAAAACCCATTAAAAAAGAGGACAAAACATTCTTATATACCATTGCATTATCACTCGTCTGTTTATGAAATTAAAAAATATATATTTGGTTCGACGATAAACAAAACAACAATCTATATATCTCTGAATTTGCTTTTCTTTTCTTTAAAATTTTTCTAATAATTCTTGTGTAATTTACAAAAACTGTAAATTAAAAAGTAAAAGAAAGTAGAGTATTAATGGGTTTCATTAACAAATATTTCTTCAAAAAGTTCATTTCTCGAAAATCTCAATTTTTACAGTGGATTTTCTAAACCACGACAGGTTCAAGAAATTGGAAAAATCTGAAAATATTTTATCTGCTCTATTCGGCTGTTTATGAGAATTAAATAAAGCTATTTGGTAGGCAAAACAATAATCTAGGTTTCTATGGATTTGGTTTTTAAATTTCGGTGTTTATAACTTATATACAGTGTGTCTCACTTTTCACCACAACACCCCAATATCTCGGCCATTTGTTGATCGATTTAGATCAAATTTGGTATACTTTTTGTGTGTCAGATTGTGATTAAAAGGTTAGTTAAATTTTTTTTCTTTCGAAATTATTACTATGATCAAAAGAAATTGGCAAAAATTAAGAATTTATATTAGCGATTGAGGGAGGGTTTTTGCTTTTACAGAATCTTGTTCGGCGTGGCCTAAAACTCTTGTATACCAAATTTCGTTAACAAATATTCATTGCTTTACAAAAAAAAAATTATATCTCAGATTTCAATAACAATCACCCTACTATTCTAGTTATTTATTGCCGGATATTTACATAACTTGGTAGTCGTGTAATAATGACGCTAATTAAGCATTAGGACACATTTTTTATCCAAAACACTGTTATGAAATGAATATTTGAAAATTGGTAGCTATATTTTAAAATACCTAGAACTCGGAATACTTACCAATATCTTTGTTAACATGTAGTGCTTTGGAATGTAGACAGAAATAAAATTTGGAGGTGCCTTAAACGTCATAATTTAAAACCATATAGCCCAAATTTGTACACACTGTGGAGGGAGACGCAAGAGGAGATTGGAATATTGCTTCTGGGCAAAGGGACTATTTTTAAATGACACAATTTTTTGGAAAATGAGATGTACAGTGAATGTATTGAGGAATAGTGTATAGATGAAGTCCGTTGAAATAAAACATTGTAACATAGATTTTATATTAGATTCTGGTAGTCAGTGTAACGTTCTTCCATTTTATCATGTTAAAAAGTTAGGATTAAAAGATAAATTGAAAGAGGTAAATGAAATAATAGTTGCTTATGGTGGAAACAAAATTAAAGTCATTGGTTATGTGATTGTTGATTGTAAAGTTCTGAAGTTACCTCTGGGTAACATATATAAAATCAAATTTTTGGTCGTAGATGTAAGAAGTAAGCCAATATTAGGTTTAAACGTTTGTATTAAATTAAAACTAGTGAGCAGAGTAGAATTGTTAAATACTAGAGCCATCGAAACTTGTAAACGTGAAAAGCAAGGCAGTAACAATAGTTTAGAGAGGTTTGAGATTAGTAATAATACTGTAGATAGCAAAAGATAATTTGTAAGAAAAAATAAAGATTTATTTGAGGGAATACGGGAAATTCCAATAAAATATGATATAAAACTAAAACAAAACTACATTTCTTTTTCTAGTGCATATAGAAGGGTACCGTCTGAAATTAATGAAAAATTAAAAGAAACGCTGAATGAATCAGAACATAATCGAGAAGGTAATCAAACCTACGGAGTGATTAAATAATGTTACGTGTTTACAATATCCAGTAAACACCCTGTATGTAGGTTCAATTATTACAACAAGAACCTTCACAAACCACTGATTTATTAAACAATAATTATTCCTTATACTAAAACACACTAATTACACTTTTAATCTACTATAAATTCACTACTTTACTTTACACCATGCTACTGTTTCTTATTTCATCTTATCACTTGCTTGTCTAACTGAAAATTGTCTGCAGTGCATTTAGATCCACTGTATATATATCCGCGTCGAATGTATTAGTTTATTCTAGAATGTTCTCCAACACTCGCGATTTTTTCTGGCACCGCTCTCGAATTGTCTATGATTCCAGTGGCGTAGTCGTGCACATAACAATAATACAGTCATAAAAGAAAAAACTAATGGTAAGTCAGTTAAATAAAAATGTGTGCATGGATCAACATCCAATTCCTCCTACGGCTGATGAGATACCCATAAAGTTAAAAAATAAAAATATATTTAGTGTCATTGATATGAAAGATGGATTCTATAAAATTCCATTATGGGAAAATAGTACAGATTTGCGTACTTTTATAACTCCGGTAGGGAAATATAAATTTTTAAGGTTACCATTTGGATTATCAGTAAGTCGTGAAGTCTTTCAAAGAATTAATATGAATACTTACATAATAGCCGGTAGTACAGAAAAGGAACATGATGAGTTAATGGAGAAATTTTTAAATAAACCTAGAAAATATAATATTAGATTTGATGTTGATAAATTGCAATACATACTTGGGAATGAATTCTCTGGGGAAGGAGAAAAAAAAATATGTAAGAACTATATTATATTTAGAGGAGCCTAAAAATAAAAGAGAACTGTTAAAGATATTGGGCATGGTAAATTAACTAGTCAAATTTGTGCCCTTGTTAGCTGAAATTAGTACTCCGTTAAAAAAAAAATAATGTTAATTAGAATTGGAACCTAGAACAAAGAACGGTATTTCAAAATTTGAAAAACTTATTGCGGATTTGCCAACTCTTAAAATATTTGATTCAAAGAAATCCATAATGATCCAAGCAGAATGGCATTGGCGGCTGTTTGCTGCAAGAAGGCGCACCAGTTGCTTTTTGTTCTAGGAGTCTTACAGACACTGAGAACCTTTGGGCACAAATAGAGAAAGATTGTATGGATCTATTACATTCTGTTCAGAAAAATTTCATCAATTCGTTTACGGAAAACATATAATTGTGCATTCAGATCTTAAACCGTTAGTTAGTATTAATGAGAAAGTTATTAGTACAGTAACGGCAAGACTACAAAGATTAAAACTCAGACTGATAAAATATAATTTCACTATAAAGTATGCCAGGTAAGGAGTTTTATTTAGCAGATCTATTATTTAGATTTTTTATTAAAAATAAAGTTCCAGAAGACCCTAAAATGAGGGAAATAGTTCATTATTTAAAAATTTAATTGCCAATTAGAGATGAGAGATTAAAGGACATATAGGAAAAAATAGAATTAGACGATGTATTGAAAACAGTGAAAGAATATTGTGAAGTAAAACAGTATTTTAAACATAACATTACAAATAAAAATGGTATTTTATTCTTAAAAGACAAAACCTCATGCTCATTTTGGCATTAAGAAGACGAAAAACAGAGGTAGGAAAATCTATTGGCCAGGGTTTGCGAAAGATATAGAAAATTTGATAAATTTGTGAGAAATATAGTAGGGCGAATAATAAAGAACCTCTATTACAACATAAACTTCCAGAGTTACCATTTGAAAAGGTAGCCTCAGATATTTTACAGTATGGGGGAGTATTTAGTTGGCATAGATTATTACAGCAGGTGGATTGAACTAAAACTGTTAAAAAATAAATAGGTGATGGAAATAATAAGCCATCTTAAAGGCATTTTCTCAACACACGGTGTTCCAGCCATGTTTATGTCAGATAATAATCCATATAATAGTCATGAATTCAAAACTTTCGCTAAGGAAATACATATGAAATTAATGACATCTAGTCCAAGATATCCAAAATCAAACGGACTAACTGAAAGGGCGTTAGGTATATGTAAAAACATGCTGAGAAAAAAGTAGTGAAGATCATACTAAAATTAACAACAAACTATTACGAACCTCTTTACCTATTGCGACATGCCATTTAAAACCTAGTGTACCTGATGTTAGGCTAGAACTTAAAAATAATCAAGAAAAGGCAAGAACTTATTATGACAAACACGCTAAACTTAGATGTGATTTTGATGAAATCAAAATATTATTATTAGAAAGGATAAAGTCTGGGTTTTGGGGAAAATAATAGAGAAATGTGAATCGCCTAAGTCATATACTGTTCAAGATGAAAGTGGGTCAATATTACGTAGAAATTCATCATTTTTAAAAAAACAACAGAATAAACCTTGTGTAATTGAGAGAGGATATTCTAGTTTTGAAGAAAATGGCATGAGCAATGTAGAGGATAAGGGAAATGATAGATTATTAGATAAAAATGATGTAATTAGCAAATCGAATGACAATAGGGTAGTTACAAAGTCTGGCAGAGTTAGTACTAGGTCAATTAGGCTGAACCACTACATTAGTGATTAGTTTTAGTTCAGTAGGACGTAAATGTAAACTTGTTAGTAGGTTAAGTTATTAAAAAGAGAAAGATATTACATAGGCAACGACCTAGTTATCTGTACATAGTTGGTTGTATATGTGTCAGTGAGTAAGTATTACTAGCAGTTGTAAAACATGTATTTATTATGAATAAATGTTTTAAAATAAAATCAATAACAATTAATACATAATCGCTCCCATTAACCTAATACACATTATGAGAAATTTGCAATAATCATCTCCTAATTCGCATATCGGAAGTGACTTTATTTTCATAGTCATTTGAATTATATGAATAAAATATAGAGAGTAAAAGTACAATTCGTATTAAGACATACAAACTGTTTATCTATACAAATAAAGTCATGAATAATAGTATGTACGCCTAGTTTACATTTAATCATTAATCAATAAGTATATTTGAGAAGAAACTATTCTAAATTAATTTCAACTAAATATACTTACAAAAAATAGTAGATTCCAATTTTAATTTTATCCAGTATTACATTCTGTTGCATACAACAAAATAGCATTTAAACTCTTGAGACCTCCCTTAACGGAGTTATTCACGCAAGCATAATTAAACGTATTTTATGCATATTGTAATAATTTTGATATCGGTTTGTTAATGTTGAACTACACAAAGCTGAACAATCAAATAAAGACATTCCTCTAACTCATTCCATTATAAATTTGCATGGAATATCAAACAAATTAGTTACGCTTCTAGATTAGGCATGTCTGAAGGTATGCTGGAATATCTGATTTAAACCTTATGATTATAGTTCTAGCATAACTGACGAACGTAAAGCAAAGCACGATATAGAAGTAATGCGAATACTTGATTACTAAAAAGTATATACGGTAGATGTGTCAGAGTATAAATGTTACACGAATCACGTTTTAATGGATGACTATCAGAGAAAATTAAATGAACTACTAATTTACCTAACTAGGACTTGAAATAAAATATTAGTATAATTTCATGACATCTCGCATCGTATTTCAGATATAACGGTAACTCCACGCAATGTTTCACTTTGATGTAGGTATTTTAGTTTTGGATAAAAAACATAAAAATACCTAATACCCCATACATTCAACTATGCTGTGTTTGAAAGAAAGAGAGACACAGGTAGGGAGAGGGAGGGTAATCATCATTTGAACAAGATCGGCTGTTGGCATACTACCGGTCATCGTCACATTCATGGACAGGCAGTTAGGTGGACAATTTACTAAAAATGTTGTTGTAAAAAGTCATAAAGTTTGCAGTCACTACTACTGCATTCTCCAGAACATCATCAAACGGAGCAAATGTGTGACTGATAATGGTAACTTTAAATTCTTCTCCTCATATATACGTTATAACACTCTAAAATTAAAGATTTCTAAACCGTCAAGAATCACGAATTACTACTGAAAATCCATGGTAAATAGTTATACAGTTCGCCAACAGACGCCGCGATTTAAATGTTTATAGTACCCAAATAATTTAAAATAACTGCATAATCACACTTTCCACCAAGACATGGCAGTTATCTAGCTTCGAGAAATTTGAAAATTATTAAAATAAAATACTGCAAAATATGTTAAGTATGTAGTCAAATTAATACATAAAGGTTGTTGATAAGGTAATAATATAAAAATGGTTTTAATTATCGAGTTCATAATATCTTCTACAACTAACTTATAACTTCTTTATAAAATTAAAAATTGGTAACACTGTTCTGTGTCCATCAAATTAAAAGTCTAATGCATATCCAATATATTAAATATAAAAAGAAAGGTAAGAAGCTGCTGCTGTACATGAAAACACATTCGCCTGCTGAGAGTATTGACTTAACGGAGTTACTTCATTGGTATTAATGTTTCACAAGTGCAGTACTTTTCTAAAAGTTGACTTGCAACATATAAGTACGATTTTATGGTAACATGGTGTTACTTCTTCAATAATATATATATTTATTTGATTAAAAGATAAATTTAATGGAGAATGTAGCAAAGTACATCCAGTCATCGTACTAAAACACAATATTAAATAAAAATTAAACCAAAACAGCTATTCCTCCTTACGAGCGTTTTTAATTTGTTGAGTCCTTATTTATATAAGGCACTTGCAGATAGGTTGGAATATTATAATTGCTATATTTTATATTTTTATAAAATTTCCTTCTGGTATAAAATTGCTTATTCACTGATGATTATCAACTTTATTTTCGATTTGGATTGTTTCGAGACTACTGAGAAATCACCCCAAAAATGATATTTTTATAAATTTTTGTAAATATCTCGGTTTGGGTTCACTTTAGAGAAAAATGTCAAGCAACGGAATACAAAGCACATAAATTTTTTTACAAAAATGATTATATTAATTTTTTTTAAATAATAGCCACATAATACACTCTAATACAGCAGTAAATGATGCATGACGCGACGAGCCGGTCAATGTAGTGAGGGATAAACGACTTAAAATATACTGCGAAATAAATAATAAAGAAACACGCGACGACTGAAACAATGTGAGTTCGACTCTGTCCATCATATTCTCTGCAGTTGTTAAAAATGTTACGGAGATTTGGCCGTGGAAAACGAGGAGACCGGTAATCACGATGTTTACGTTTCGCCTCTTGGAGGCCTAACTCACGGTCGTGACAAAATTGATTATTGGAATGCCTATTCTTCCTGCCGTCTCTGAGCAAATTTAAGTTTACTGCAGACCTCTCTTGTTACCTCAGAGTAGCACGTTGATGGCAGATCGTCGCGAATAGTAAGAGACAATGAAGATATTCAAAAATTTGTAAACCGGTTCTCAGTTCATTCACCTTTTCCAGTTACTGAAAGTATTATGTCTATAAGAACAGAAGTGAGAAGAGATGAAAAAATCAATTGTCACAATGCACACGATGTTGGTTTGTCAATGATGACGAGTATTGTTGGAGTCACTTTTGGTAATGTTACATTTCAAAGAAAACAAAGGGTCACACAAATTGCATCCATAAATTCAGGAGTTAAAATTGACAGCAGAAATATACCAATTAACCCTACTTTACTGTTTTAAAGAATTTCGTATACCAAAAATCATCTAAACAGTTTGAAGAATATTTTCAGTATGAACTTGCTCCTTATCCGCTCTCACTTTTAGATGATGTAGGAATGCGGAAAACGAAAAAATCTGCCCTTTATGAAGCGCTTACACCATTTAGCGAAAACATTAATTTTGAAGACACACGTAATAGACGGAGGATATCTCATTCACAGAGTTGTGTGGCATCAACAAACAGTTTATTCAGCTATTTTGGACAAATTTGTCGATTATGTTAAGAAGCATTACACAATGAACGCCACTATAGTTTTCGGTAGATATCCAGACAAAGTAAACGAAAAATCGATCAAAAGTGCTGAACGCTTTCGTCGAATGAAAAATTGTCCCATAGCTGAGGTAGTTTTTGATGAAAGAATGAGAACAACTACATCACAAGCTAAATTTCTGATAAATGAAAGTAATAAAAGTCGGCTGATTTCCATGCTGTGTAACAGATTTAAAAATGGAGGAATTTTAGAAAAACAAGCTTCCGAAGTTGCTGACACTTTAATAATTAATACAGATCTTGAAATGTCAGACACATTTAAATCAGTGGTGATAGTAGGTGAGGACATTAAGTTACTGGTTATTCTTACTGCCTTATGTCAATCCCGCAGTAATATATATTCTTTAAAGCAAGGAAAATGAAAAACGGGAGATACACTCTATTCACCCAAACAGCAAATCACTTTGGCGTTATACAGACAAGGCGAAATGAAGTTTATTAAAGTTATAAGTAATCAGTCCAGCTTGCAAACAGTCATTGAATGTTTTAAAGATGCTAATGCAACTCCAAAGAGCATAGCTAAAGCTGGAATTCAATTTTTGTTGGCTCTTTATGGGGCAAAGAGCAAGAACAAATCATTACACACTTATAGATATCAATCCTTTGCGCAATCTATAACAAAGAGTTTATTCAATCTTGCATCCTTACCTCCAACCGAAGATGCAGGTTGCATGCATTTATTTCGTACCTACCTACAAATTCAACACGGTACGGGAATGAAAAGTCATCGACTGATTGGGGATGGAAACAGTCATCTAATGGACTGATAAGTATTCCAATGCTTCAGGACGCCGCTCCTCAATAATGAGGAAGATGCATGGATTTTAAAAATGCTTAATTTTATTATTTTTCCATAATATGTACTATATAAGTTGATAATATAATAAAAGAAACTCATAGAAAAATTTCGCTTCGTAAATATGCTACATTAAAATTTGAACTTTGGTGTAAACAAAATCACGTGACTGAAAACTCTATAATATTGCTTTGACGTCATTTTGACGTCACTAATTGGATCTGAATTTGCTAATTTACATTGTTATTCTTAATCTTTTTATTAATTATTGGTTAATATGACGGATAATCATTTTATAACATCCCTAACGTGTTTATCTATAATCACAGTTTCCTTTTTAGATGTTTCAACATTTTAACAATAACGACGTGACGCTACAGGTTACGAATGACGCTATTCGTTAGGGAGAGAGCGTGCTGATGGTTTTAAATTCTCAGCCGAAATAAATATTTTTTTTCACCCTCAATTTTAACAAAAAAGATAAAGCAGAAATACGAGGAAGCATATTTTTCTGTCGTCGATCTATCTGTGATATAAAAAATCATGCAACTAAAGATGATTTCTTGTAAATGCACAAAAGGTTGCGACGCACCATGCAGCTGCAGAAAAGTAGGGTTGCAGTGCTCAGTAGTGTGTGGTTCATGTCAAGGAAAATCTTGATCAAATTCAGAAACCATTATAGAAGAACCAGGCGACGACGAAGAAATTGACTTTTGAATAGAAGATTTGATTTCCGACGAAAATATTGAAGAAATTGATTTTGAGCCACAACCAGAAGAACAAGTAGAGGAAGAGTTCACTGATGAATTTAATGACCAACCTTCCACGGCAAAAAAAGTGGGAGATAAAAGTAATAAGCAGAAAATACAAACATAAACATTGGAAACAGCAATATATCAAACGTGGGCTAGGCCTACTAGAGAAACCATATAAAGAAAACGCACCAGATGCCCTACCGCCGGGTGGTGTGGAAACGGGTACAAGAAAAACAGAATGGTCTCTATTATTTACATAAAATTAACCAAATATAAAGAATATGGGCCGCTATAAAATATATGCTGCGTACTCAAGTATCTGCAACTGGATTTTAAGCAAATTATTTTAGTTTTCTTGATATTCATAAAATTATCATTTTTTAGGTGTTTTCTTTTCTAATATGGCGACTAAATCCGGATGATTGAAACTATACGATTTTCAGTCCAGCAGTTGCCGTTCCAAGCGTAAGACGTGGCTGCCGTTCTGCGAGGAAAATATTAAAAGAATCTAAGGAGCCGTGCAGTGTATTATTTCGTTCCGACCGTTTCCCAGTATCAGACGTCCCGGACAATAATCTCAAGAAGTAAGTAAGTAAGACCATAGAGAAGTGAGGTAAACGAGTACGTAAGTTTGGCTAGCGCAATACCGCCGATAACTGCAACAAATCCGATCGTCTACCATCCCAGAGGTTCCCAACTTCCGTTCAAGTGGACTCATTTGTAACTCGTAAGTGTCCTTTTAGTACCATATACCATAGTCATTAGAGTAAAAAAGGTATGAAAAATTGCAAAAGTTTCCAAATTTTGAGACAATATTGGAGAAGGTAAAAAAACAACAAACCCAGATTTGCACCCCTTTCCGCACCCCTGAACATTGTTGAATTAACAAAAAACGTGTATTTGTAATAACCTTTTGAAACAGACTGCAAACTTTGGAGAACATTTTAATAATTATTAGACATCTTCTGTCAAGTTTGCACCCTGCTACGATGACCGGAACATTGCAAATAGTTGTTATTTACTTTGATATATTTTGTCGAAAATAATTGCGAAAGTTATGCAAATGATTGTTTATATCGTAGAATAGGGTCACATACCCGCCTGTAGTTTTGCATCACCTAAGAAGAGTTCTTTCACAATATTTTTATCTTTTTTTTAATCAACTTTTTCGATGCATGTCTCTGTTTTCGGACCTCTTAATCTGCATGCCACTTTTTACAGCAATGCGTTATAACAATGTCCCACAGTTAAGATGGCATGCAATATGAAACCATGCCCAAATCGTTTGAGATTTTCGCAGGACTTTTCAGAACTTTTCCATTTTTGGGCCAACGAGGGCTGCATGCCAATTTTTTATAAGGATTTTACGACACAAACTTTAATTCTTTTCATCGGCATGCAGCACGAGAATGCGGAAAATTGAAATTTTAGTGTTTTTCTCTGATATTAAAACATTTGCCCTTTAAAACAAATATAATGTCTTAGTAATTATAGACATGCGATTCGCAGGATCCCAAAAGACTCGAACGGACACGTGAACTTGTAACAAAAAAATATATGACCAGAAAGCGTGCAGCGGACTAGTACCCGCTTTTCCTTACTGACACTGGATACACTTTCACTCCTCCAAAAGGCATGCTGTAAGAAATCGGAGACAATCAACTGTCACCATCTGCCTGTCCTCTAGCCGAGTAATAAACATAACTTCTCTATAATTTTGCACTGTAATTTCTTCAAATATATCTGTTGCTTGCTTCGCATACCTGGTATCCGTTTTTATTGTGCACCCGTTTTACCGCCTTACTAGTTGCCCTGGGTTACCATTTATTCTATGCTAACGCTTTACCGCTTATTTTGTGCTACCAATTTTGCCGCATGCTGTCCCTGCCATTTGAGACATCTGGTACTAGTATTTTCGTCGGATCTCTTACCCCCATCAGTATATTTAGAACCTGCAGAGTTTGGTAGATGTAACCATTTAGTAACCAGTAGATTTGTATACAGTAGGTTTAATTGAATAAACTAATATTATTTATCGAATTCTGAGTTTTACTGTTTGTGTGTGAACGTCTAATTTCCCAAATTGACCCGCTGGAGTACCAATTCTCCACTTGAGTTACTCAGTCTTGCGTATCCAGGTTGTGGGTAGTATGTCCTAACCCTTAAACTAAGACTGGCGCCCGAGCTAAAACCGTACCTATTTCCGGAGCTCGAGTGTCAAATTCAAATGATAGAAGTTCTCAAAAGACAAAAAAGGAAAAATTGAGAAAATACCAATAAACTTTTAAACAAACATACTACGTAATTAGTTTTGGAATTTTATATTACATTATTATTTGTGTGCTAATATCTACCAGCAAAATCGGACAGCAACTTTTACTCTATAATCTAAAAACAATATTTATTAGACAGAAGCATGCAAATATAATTTTTTGTAGCACAACTAAACAATGTGAACATATTTTCTCTTAATAAATTGCCTCGCCATTGAATAAGAATACAACATTTAAACCACTTTATTTGCTACTAGACTTGAATGAAACATAAAATATATCGTGTATTTTTACAGACATTAAATTTATTCCTGTATTTTAGTCCACAATATCGTGTTAATCTTTACCCAAGTGAGTTGTTAGGATTGTAAGAACAAAGTACAGATTACCGACCAGATTTGATATTTTCTATAAGGAAATAAATCTCTAGCCTAACAGGTTCTATCGAACATTCTTGTTTTTTGATGAAATATTAATCTGAGTGATATTTGTGATGTGAGAAACAGTAGCTTTTAAGTTAATTTTGTAAATACCATAAAATTAATCATTTGATTAACACCCCACTGGTCTGTTCAAAATTAGGTTAGCTTTGTATTGCTTATAGTTCAGGAACCACGTGAATTTACCTGGAAAAATTTGCGGAAGTTTTGATATTTGCTGATTCTATGTATTTTGAACTGGTTTTTTAGATTTTTTATTTCGCCACCTCGTAGCTTTGCCGCTGGCGTCGCGCGTCGCTATTAATAAAAAAGTGACTTAAAACCATTTTTTGTATATATATTGTTTCTGGTTGATTTTACATAAAAAATGATTCTGTGATAAATTAAACTACATAGTTTTCTCTACAAAATGGTTCCCTATCATTTTTTTCATAAAACTAACCGTTTTCACGTACGAGTGTTAAGCCTACCGCTAGGATGCAACAGTTGATCATTGACCTCGTACTCATCTCCACTACGATCTACTTAACTCTATAACCGGACATATGAATCATCAGTGAATCCCGAAGAATATGAGTCTTTCACAGATGGACGGCGCTTCAGCATTAGACGTGTCGACAAATTTTGGTATTCCACATGGTCAGACATGGTGATTGAGCAGTCGTTAATGCGAACGATGAAAACCGTAGGTAGATTAACTCATGGGCAGTCAAGGAAGGCGTGCTTTCTAGGTGAACTATGGGAATGTCATTCTTGCACAATATTTCTGACGAGGTTGAAAAATTTTAGAATGTAGCAACTTCAGAACAGCACGTTGAAATTGAGAAGTTCACGGATTAATCGTGATAATAATGACGTGAAAAAATTAATGGATTGGTTCACCCAACATTCGCCTTTTCCTAAAATGAAAGATCTTATATTAATAAGTACTGGAGTCATTGGTCGATAGCCGAGTGGGTTAAGGCGCGAGGTGGCAATCGCGATTAATCACACGGACATCGCACCACCGTATTCGAATCCTGGCTCCGGCACTGTCGGAGGTAATGATTGTATGTCCGCGTTTTTTCAATGTGTAACCCCCTTCCGCACAAGTCCTGGCTTCTGGAATTGGGGGTTGTCTAATTTCTGTGGTGTTTATTTATTTATTACTTTTTATTATTTATTGGTGATGAACGCATCAACTGTCACATGTCACAAGAACTTGGCACTAAAGGTGTTTTAAGAATCATCGATCTTGACTTTCATACTGTAAAATTTAAGCAATAAGACAGAGTGAAACCATTTGCCATTATAAACACCGGTGTACGTGTAAAAAATGAAGTTGTTCCTGTAAACCCTTTCTAATTTTTCAAGGAATGTGTATAGCAACAAAATTTGACGAAGAACTCGAATAATTCCTTTCGTACGAACTTGCTTCCTTCCCGTTATCACTTTTTAATGAAGGATACATACGCAAATCCGTAAAGTCTTCCCTTTATACAGTCTTTCAAGAATGTTCTACTAATGTTAATTTCAGAAACCGTGTACATACTATAGATGGATGGTCAACGTCATATTTGATGAATATCCCGAGGATGTTAAAGGTCAGAGCACAAAATACATGGAGCGATCACGAATGCATGGTTAAACAGACATATTATTTGACGAGACGATGATCCCAACCATATCGCAAGAAAAATTTCTAAGTAATGATAAAAATAAAGATCGTTTTACTGAACTGTTACAGAAGAAATTTCAAGCTGCTAACATGATGGTAAAGCGGAATACGCGGATAGGCTCATAATAAGCACAGCAATAAGCGTGTCCCATTTGTTTGGATCTGTAATAGTTGTTGGAGAAGATATTCATCTCTTAGTCATTCTAACGAGCACATGAACACAAGTGAACACCTATTTCCTTAAATCTGGGAAAGGAAAGATTTTGCAACGTATATACTCAACAAACAATGTAGCAGATGCAATTGTTGCAGAAAAAATAGTATTCTTGCATGCATTTAGCGGCTGCGGCACGATGTCGTCTCTTTCCATCAGGACCAGTTCAAATTTCTTAGTGTGTTGCGAAAAGCCCTACTCTTCACGAAGTTATAAAAGTATATAAAGAAGAAAATGCCGTCAAAAAAGCGTAGCTAAAGTTGGAGAATATTTTCTTCTCAGGTTTTACGGCTATAACAAAAAGGAATATATACCTCTGAACACTTATAGGCACCAATTCTTCAGAAAATCAGGACTAAATTTAACATCGCTTCATTGCCTCCTAAAGAAGCAGCAGCAACACAACATTCGTTTGGAACATATTATCAAGTACATGGATTGGTAGCGAAAAACCTGCAGATCAATGGGAATGGAAGAAAGACAAAAAGTGTCTTGTCCCTCTGACTACAGTCTAAGGTCCTGCACTAGAAGTTTTTCTTAAACTAATTTCTTGTAAATGCAAGAAAGGATGTCGGGGAGCATGTGGATGCAGGAAGGCAGGCCTCAACTGTTCTATAATTTGCTCGAACTGTGATAATAGATGTGAAAACATGCCTCAAGCATTGGAAGATAGTGATGAAGATGAAGACACTGATATGATTTTAGAACCACTGTGTAATGAAATTGATACAGAGAGTAGAGAAGAAGCTACTGTGACAGAAGAATTGATCCCACACGACTCTAAACTTCGTTGCCTTCAACTAGAAAAAACATTGATAAAGCTGGTCTCTCAGTGGTATCAAAGCGAAAGAAGTGTAATTTTCATTTATCAATTAATGTGCGGATTAGACCTACTGGGGAAACCACAGAAAAAAACGCGCCATATACGTGTCAGGAATGAATTTGAACAGGGGTTGGCAGTTAGCAATGATCCCAAGAGACTGTACAAGTATATTCGCTGTCAACTAGATTCGAAAGTTACTGTGCCTCAGCTCAGAAAGGCGGATAGATCCACTTCTAATAATTACAGCGAAGTAGCTAATTTGTGTGCCAACACTTTCTCTCAGGCCTATACAATGGAATCTTCTGATGCTTTGCCCAACATTCATCATCTGCCTCGAGTGCTCTCTGATCTGACAAATATTGATTTCCAAGAAAAACAAATTGATGAGAAAATTTGTGCATTAGACCCATCGGCTGCACCTGGCATTGATAAATATCCATCATGTTACTTAAAGCTTGCATTAATTCCATCTGTAAACCACTCAGTATAATAGAAACTGTCCTTCGGTTCTGGGATATTACCTTCCGAATCGAAACAAGCATGTGTTAAGGCCATTTTTAAGAAAGGGAATAAGTTCTGCTCTGACAACACGGGTTCATCCCAGGTCGCTCAGTTGACACTAACTTGCTGTGTTGTGTATCAGACCGGTCTCTCAGGTTAGATCGTGGTGAATCATGTACCTAGATTTCCGCAAAGCCTTTAATAAATTGCCTAAAAACCGCTTGTTACAGAAACTGGAACAGTTTGGCATACGTGGGAGTTTGCACATGTGGATTCAAGATTTCCTTACCCATCGAATTTTTTCTGTTAAAGTTAGTACTGCAGTGAGTGACAGCAGAAACGTGCTCAATATGGTCCCCCAGGAATCTGTCCTAGGACCCCTGCTGTTTATTGCATACACATCCGATCTGCAGCAATGTATCAAATCCCGGTGTTCTTTCTACGCAGACGACACAAAAATTTACTGCAACCCACTAGCGGATCACGTACAGTTGTAAGAAGATCTAGATCTCATTCAGAAGTGGAGTGAAACATGGTTACTTCCTTTAAACATTGGAAAGTGTGCAGTACTCCATTTAGGACAACAAAATCCACGCTTGGGGTCCAATATTACTAGCAAACAATTGAGTTCATCCGACTCCCATGACGATCTGGGAGTTATCATTACACACAATCTTTCCTGGTCCAACCATATTGCCCGACAAGTTAAAAAAGCCAACACCAAAGTATATCTTCTGAATACAACTTTCGTCTACTTGAATCCCACCACTTTATCCAAACTTTATAAAACATATGTTCGTCCAGTACTCGAATTCGCAAACAGTGTATGGTTTCCTACCTTGGTACGTGATTTAAACCTTTTAAACAACGTTCAACGCTGCGTAACCCGGATACCATTTGGACGCATCCGCCCATGTTACGAAGATCGGCTTGCACAGTTTAAACTTACTGGCTGCCAGAAGGCGCCGGGGCGACCTTGTCACTGCCTTCAAAGGGATACGAAATGAATTATCTCCAATTCATAACTTATTTACTCTCGCTAATGACAGCAGATTACGTGGACATCCATTTAAGATCACCAGGGACCCCTTCAGAACCTGTGTTCGCGAATGCTTCCTCTCAGTGCGCGTATTCGACGCGTGGAACACTCTCCCATCTTGTGTTGTGCCCACACCCCAGTGTAAATTTGTTTAAATGTAGATACGATAGACATGTATAGAATTGATTTGTTTTTGATCATTTACTTTGTATTATTTTTTTCTTGTAATTTAATGTATTGCTATTTGAAATTATATCTTTTGTTGTTGAGCAAAATGGGTATATTTCCCCTGCTCTTATTTCTGTATAATAAATAAATAAATACTCTATCTCATGGTGGTGTTTAAATGGGTATTGCTTTTCACTACACGTTAAATAAATGGTGACATTTATTAGTCTCCTATCCGAAACGGGTTGGTTTTATGAAAAAAATGGTTATAATCTATTTCGTAGCAATTTTCCTGGTCTTTAATTTGTTACATAATTATTTTTGCTGTAAAAGCGACAAGAAACGAGATATCTTAAAAATGTCTTCTTTTCGCAATTTACTGCAAAATGGCGGCGCAGGCGGCAAAGATACGAGGTTGCAAATTAAAAATTTGACATGAGAAGCTCAAAATACGTAAAATTGCAGAATATCGAAACTTCCGCAAAATTTTCCATACAAGGGAATTTACAACACGTAATTACTGGAGTATTATTATAACTTTCCTATTATGATATAAGTCATGGCCTACCTATGTGTTGTTAAGATAAAAATGGCTCCTGGATGAGAAGAGAGTGTCCTCGCGTATTTTCCTGTCTTATTTAATATGGTCGCTGTGATAGGTCAATTTAGGGAAATAATTAGACAATAAACAGATTATAATATGTCATTAACTAATGCCACAAAAAGACTTGAATTCTTATCAAGGAAGAAAAACGAGAGTACAATTCCAGAAAGTCAGCTAAGATCTTATTGCTGTTACTATCCATATCCTTCCAGTGCAATGAAAGAAAATAAATACTAAAAATCCCGTTATCGATTAATAGTTATGCTTCCTTAATATGTGCATGACTTTTTACCGTTTTTCGAGTGGGTGCGTCGTAATGCAGCGAAAGCTCTTTATCCACTGCATAAAAACATCCTGGTTGACTATCTACGATATCCATTTGTATGTTAAGCCAGCCTCATTGTAATACAATGGCACTGGTCGCATATTCAGTGCTACGTTCACACGAGCCGTTTGATGCGGGCTTGTGATTGCGTATTTTATTACGCTTTGAGGGCCTTCCGACGATATTACCTGTCAAGAGAATGGTGAGAGTTTGCAATCACAAACTGACGTTCGACGTACTGCGCTACTTATAGAAATTTCTATTAAGAAATAGATTTCGGTGATACACGTATAAGTTGCAATCAGGCATTTGCGATGGCGACCTATTTGATTCATGTTTTATTCTGTAGATTAAATAAGCTAACTAGAGCGTTTTCGTAGACTTCTATATATAAGTTGTTTCGTCATGCAATCTATTTGCATTTTAGAAATTATTACAAGTACAAGTAGAGTTTATCCAATCTCAGTTTAAAACGATATAAAAAACAAGAGCGCGGCATTCCTTTGTAAACCGATCTCGAACACGTGCCATTCATAGGCGCGCATAACTTACTTTTCAAGGTAATACATGCCCTACAATATTTTAAAAATCATTTATTATACACGTAATACTATTTTGCAGACTTATTAACTAATAAATTAGGACTGACAGTGGTGAAATGGTAGGTAAGTATATGTATATTGTATGTTCGTTTGTATAAAGGAATGTAATATAATAATACCATATACTTTTTGTTAGCATCACTTTCTGGAGACGGTCTCTGCGGGGTGCAGGGCACGGGACGGCCTAATCGCTGACTCAGCTGATCCAGGGTAGCTGTAGATGAGAGGCACAAGTCCGGGGCATTCATGGTTTAACCTTCGATACGCATACGTTAACTTATAATTGTACCCGGTGGCCAAATAAATTGTATTGACTTGAAGTTTAATTTCAGTTTTTTTTTAATTTTAAATTTCATTTTATTTTAATTAATTTAACATTTTATATAAAATAACAACAAACTTTACTCACTTAGTAAATGACATTTTCTAGAGAACGTAAAAATTTCATTGTCTCTTTTAATATAGAGTATTAGAAAAACTTGATATTATAGAAAATATCACAGTCCAGCAAAAACCAACGGGGAGGTGTGAGTAGTGTTTGCCAGAATGGGAAGGGGAAAGGTATATAATGTTAGGAAGGTAGGACGTTAGAATAAGCTTAACAAAGCTGATAACAGTGATAACATTAATAACATAATTATTATATTTAAGTCTTGTTAAAAACGTTAAAAATGTCATAAAACATAATTCCCATTAAAACGTCGTCGTATGTATTAATATTATGTTATTTTAACTCAATTAAAATAAAACTTCTATTAAAGTAAGAAAGTTTAAATAATAATAAAAGAATATCTCATAGTTTCGAGAAACAAAATAGTCACATGGTAACAGAGTCATCAGTAAGCTCACTACTAATATTCCCTTCCTGAATAACAATAGGCACTACGTGCGCAAAATGGGATACTCTTTTTCTTTGTTTAACATGTGATAATACGTGAAGATGCGTTGTGCTGCTTTTAAACCATTAATAACGCATGTGGCTGAATACAACACTGGATTGTCGCAAAAAAAAACATTTGAATTAATACTATGTGTTACTTCCTTCAACAATAATAACAAAATGTAACACTTATTTAATTTACTACAAATAATAATTTATAAGAACTGTTCAAATTGTCCACCGTTATTCTCGATACACATGTGTGTTCTCGCTGACATTTTTGTGCTGTGGCATTAGCTACCATAAATGGAGTTATGTCATTAAAAGTGTCAATAAGTCTTTGACGCAATTGGTCTACATCACCTACGGCTTCGTAATAAACGTTATTTTTTAAATACCCCCATAAAAAATAGTCCAAGGGGTTTTAACAAGAAGAGCGAGGTGGCCAACTTACAGGTCCATTAGCTCTCAACCACCTTCGATGAAACCGCATATTCAAGTATGCCCGGACGACTATCGAATTTACATAAAAAAGCAAAAGGCAATTCGTTAACAACTTCTTCTAATAAATTTAGGTATTTTACACTATTCAAATTACCCTCTATGAATTGGGGCCTAATTAAAGTGTTTCGAGTTAAACAATACCATAAATTGATGCAGAATCATATCTGAGGTCTCATTTCTTGGGTAAGATGAGGATCAACGGTGGCATAGAAATGTTTACTCCTCCTATTAAAGACTTCGCAATTTGTAAACGCTGTTTCGTGTGACCATAAGATCTTATTATCAAAAGATTGATTGGCATTTAAGTTTCTTCTGAACCAATTGCAAAAAGTGAGTCTTCTGTTTCGGTCACCTGGATGTAATGTCTGAACAGTTTATTTTTGCTAATACATTTATTTCATTTATCGTATTTCTGCAATGACACTTTCCTCGTTTTTTTTGCAACGCTGCCGGTTTCAGTTAAATTCTGTGACACAATATAAAAAGATTTTCTTGAAGGGTGATGTCTGCCGGGATACAAACGAGCCTATTCTTGAATAGCCCGGGAAACATTCCTTAAACTTCTGATGTACATACACATTGTACATATCTTTTTTTTTTCACTATCAGAAAAACGAACCATATTAAGCAGAGACACTTAGAAAATAAAAATGACTGAATAATGGTAACAAATTATTTTGAATAATAATGCAGTTAGTTATTTACAAATCGTTACAGTTAGAGAGATAACAAGTTGCTATGACATTCAGTCCTTCATTTGTTTTTCACAGCCTACCTATGTATTTGTATTGCGAATAACGGTGGACAATTTTAACAGTTTTTATAAATTATTATTTGTACCAGATTAAACAAGTGTTACATTTTGTTATTATTGTAGTAAAAAATACATAGTGTTAATTCCAATCTTCGATGATCCAGTGCCGTATTCAGCAAAATACGTTATTTAATGGTTTAAAAGCAGCATAACTCTTTATTTTCAATATTTTTTATGAAACCGTATTGGGCAATGACAAATCATACAAAAAAATTAAAAATAGAGGGTCGTATTTAAAAAAGTTGCTGGTGGCCAAGTTTAAACGAAAATTTTTATTTAATATCGGATTATACAGAGTTATAGCTATATTAACACCTAATAACTTTTTTTTTTATTATTTTTATACATTTATTTAACGTCGGCCTATTTCCGCTACTGAGGCCTAACACCGACACCTGTAGACGAGCTACCCCCAACCAGGAATTTTGCCGAACCTCTTCCCTTAAGAAGAGTAGGTATCTCTTACTTGCCTAACATTTAATAGACAAGGGACCGACGGCTTTACATCCCCTCCGAAGGATGGTATATCTCCTATACAACCCTCGCCTAAGGTTGTATAGCTTCCGCGCATACACTGATATACAAGCCGCTGGAAGATGTGTGAAGCGAGAACGCAGTTTCCGTTGGAATGGTCACCCATCCAAGTACTAACTGCGCCTGTCGTTGCTTTACATCGCATATCGAAGTATGTACATAGTAAAGACGCACCTACGCTCGCCCCACCTAATAACCTCAAGAGGTCGTTTTATTTGTCCCGAAATTGCGCAGTTTTTTCCCCATTTATCATTGCTTTATCATCTATACTTTACGAAATACCAATACTGTCCCTGTAAATTAGTTGGGACGTTTATTACCGTCGATAATTTCTGCTTGTAGTTTTTGGGTTTCATTTCAAGCATACAAGTGCACTTTTTCCTGTTCGCATATTTTTCGCCCTTATTAGCTCTTTATCTCTTTTTAGATATTACCTTGCTTGCTCAGACTTCAATAGATGTAATTTGTGTAATAACTTAATTTCTTGGATTTTCTGTGCATCATTCTCGACTTCCATTTTTGTATTATGGGAGTAACACTCGACACATTTGTTTGTTACTCGAGCATGAAAGTGCAATTATTCAAGTCTTCGTGAAAGAATTTGCGATACATCACATATAGCCGTGACTCTAGGGTCAAATATGTTGTACCATTCAATATACAGGGTACAGGGAGTACATTGTTTTTATTTTGATTCTGGGTTCAGGTATTTTCTGTTTGGAATGTACGCCCCGGTGTAGTGGGATTCATAGCTTAGAAAGCTTCTAATGTATTTTTGAACATGCTCCCTTGCATCAAGAGGGGTTTTATTTATTGGAGGATATTTACCGCGCAGATTCTCTCCTGGATAAGTTGAACAGCGTTTTTTAGGGCTCTTTGTAGTCGACCATCTGAAATTTGGTATGCAGCCAACATACATTTACAGTCCTAGAACTAATTTGAATAAAATAATTGTTGGTTGCATGCTTTTCATTTATGCTTTTGCCTCGAGGACGGTGACATTTGGGCTTAGATGTTTGTACTAGACCGCATATAAATACATTTTGCCCTTTAAAATCACCAATCTTCCAAAATCATTCGAATGCGAATCTTCTTTCATATTCAGGAGCTTGACTCTGGCAATGATTTTTGCAATGCCAATCTTCATTTGGGAAAATTTTCGTAGGAATTAACTTGCCCTTTTTTGTTTCTGTTTTTTTTATTATAGTTTTTATATACTTTTTAAATAAACATAATAAATATACACCGCAAAAATTAGGCAACCCCCAATTCCAAAAGCCAGAGGCTTGTGCGGAAGGGAGTTATACAAAGAAAAAACGCGGACATACAATCATTTCCTCCGACAGTGCCAGTGCCGGAGCCGAATTGATTCGAACCCAGTGGCGCGATACCGGTGTGATTAATAGCGATTGCCACCTCGCGCCTTAACCAACGTGGCTACCGGCCAGACTTTGAAGGCTGTCTTAGTCGTCTTGGGGCTATCTTTTAGATTTTTCTGTTAAATTATTATCTATTCGTTACCTGAAGTAAAGAAGTTCATTTCAATAGGTTCTTATAGTATTACTTACATTAACCAATTCAGCAACTTGCTGCAGATATTAAGTATATGTTAACAGTTTCTAGTAAATATTAAGTGCATTTCACCGAAGTTTTTTTACTACTAACTAAATTTCACATTTATGATAAAAAGTTGAGCTTTAGTACCTTGATACACATTCACAACTTTTATAATACGCTTCACACAAAAGGTTATGTTTTGTAATGCAACTGAAAGACAAACTTACCAGATGAATTGGTTGATATTGAGGGATTGCATTCACTACCTGATGTAGCATAGGGATCAGTGTTTTAAACTGATGTAATGTTCAAAACCACCAACACACTAACACTAAAACAACAACCGCTACCTTATAGCTTTTGTTTGAAGCAAAGTGGTGTAAGTCGCCTTACACAATTTTATCCTAAATTGAAAACAGAAACCTTTTAAATGGTAAAGAAATATGCTGCCTTCTCTTGGTCAATTTTTCAAATACAATAAAAATCTGTCTACCACGAGGTAGGGAACATTCTTACAATTTGCAAAAACTAAACAATGATGACTTACACCACTGCCTTTCAACGCCTCAATATGTCAATTTTAACTTCCTAGACGATCAAATATGGTTGTAAGTACAACGATATAAATGACAAGAAGTAACTGAAGACTGCAAATCATCCGTGACCAAGGAATAAACCTAATTTGGCCAACTTCTATAAAATAATGTTTTGCTGTGTTAATGTGAACGATCCATATTTTAATGGAGGTCTGAAGGACGTATTTTCTGCTCGAAAAACTTAGAAAAATTAAAAAAAATAGGAAAAAGAAAAAATTAATTTTCTTTTTCCTCAAACTTTTCTTAATTCTAAATAATAATGATTACGTTCACAAAATTTTTAGGGTTCAACACGACTGTTTCAAACGGAGAATAATGTAATAAATCATACTTACTGTCGTTTATGCTTAACTGCTGCTCTGATGGTATCAATTGGAAGACGTCGTAACACTATAAATCTAATACTGTCTGTATCACACTCTCTTAAAATTAAACCTGAAAAGGAATTTTGTTAGAAAACACAACTAAAAGACAATATAAAGTTCAAAATATATATATTAAATCTTTAAAAAATCATGTTTTTACAACAATTTTTTCAAGAGAAAATGTTAACAAACAGTAGTCTGACCCGTGTACAACACATGGTGAGGAACCGGACGATTCATACGGTACCAACTACCATCCAATATGCAGTTTGATAAGCTAACGATGCACAAAAAGATTCAAGAAAAGTTTCATGTAACTGAAATTTTGGTGGGCTTTTGCTTGCCTGTCTTATAAACGTATTTATTAATTCACATTAATTTTGGTCGCTCCTCGGAGCTTAAAATTGCTTGAAGCGTCTCTACTTCGTTTGTATTATGCAATAACAACTTTTTACGTTCAGGCAAGGCGGATCCCATGCACGTGTGAGTACATGGTATAGATACTTTTTTGACTCCGAATCACTGAGGAACCGGTTTAGGGCAAACCCCGTCAAAACACATCATTTCCCCGTCAAATCCGACTGCTAGGAAATGATGGGGGTCCCATGTCGCTAAGGGCTATTTTCGCTATAACTTCCGATATACTTTGAATAGTCGTTGGACTAACTTGTCCTCATATTCAATACCTCGTAAGAGTTGCAGTGCTTGACAACGTGGATTCGTAAAAGGGTTTCTAATCTTGGAAATTTTGAAGTTCAAGTCTAATTTTAGTATACTTTATAAAATTAGGTGGTCGGGGCGACATTACGTCCCTGTGCAGCGACATTTGCTACACTTTCTAAATTAACGCTCCTTGAAGAGTTAGCGAAAATTTGGCATAAAAAATGCTCCGAAGAGCAAAAATATGTTTACAAGAATTAAAAACCTCTGCCACGGCGTTTTTACGTGAAGCACGCTTTTCGTACGAAGTATTTCCTAAGTCGGATTTTGTTACAACGTCGAAAAGTATATCGGGGTTATAGCGTTCTTTAACATTAATAGGAGATAATATTATAAATTGAATCGCTCTTTATTTTGTATTAAATACGAAAAGTATTTATTTGATTGACACGTAACTAGTTTTCTTCTTCTCTAATATTTTTAACGTAAGAGTTCAGGTACTCACTGTATGTAAGAAATTACAAGGCGTACATTTTACATTGAAAGTCAAATAGAGAAGTTGAAAGACGCAGCGATAAAGTATCTTATTTGAAATAGGCCCACCCAGTTAGTCACACAAGCAAAAATCAGAAAGGTAAATACGATTTAGATTGTATATCTAGATGACAACCTATAATTAACTGTAATTATTGTAAATAATACTTCAACAGAACGTTGGCTATATGTCTAGATATTTAGATTATATAAAATAGAGATAACATTACTATAAATTTACCTCGACTATAGAATGAATGATGATATAGGTAATTTCACATTATCCGGCCTTAAAGGCTCTTATCCTTAATATAATATGCAGATATGTATCGTGAATTCTAAATCCTAGAGCTCGCATAGTAAGTAAGATCATATCACAAATCAGATGTCAGACGGTATTAAACCGACCAAGTGAATGGTAGTAAGGTAAGCCGTTCCCATTCATCAAAGTAACAGCAAGTTTATAATGGTCGATTGTACCATCCAAGCAAATGGGTTTGGTAATGTGAAATGCGAATTGAAATGAAGGTCTATAGTGCGTAAAATTGAAAACGTGTACTGATATGATGTATTACCGATGTCTCTTGCCACCCTTCTTGATAACTCTGTATTGCTAAAGGGTGTTCCGCATCCAAGTCGATTAAAGCGAGAGGATGACAAAAATTTAAGTAAATAAAATAAGAAGCTTTTAGAGATGCCTATACGCGTAAATTGAATTTGTCAAATTTATTAAACATTTTGCATATGTAACAAAAACAAAAAGTTGTATTATCGTTACCAAAAAACGTATAGTTCTAGTTTAGTTATTTATATATTCGTCATTAATTTCATAAAGTACTATATAATGAGCCACTTTTTAGATCGAATTAGTGAATTTAATTGGATAATAATGTAATAAAATATTCATTGTAGGAAAAATATAGAAAAGAAAGTAATAAATAGGGTACACAAATTTGTATAAGCTTTTCTCATATAGGCAAACTGATTATTTTTTATCTGTAAAACAGACATGTATTATTTTGCGTTATCCTAAAAAAAATATTTTGTTCATCTGAATAATTTAGATTAAATTCATGTACAATCCGTTGATTAAACATTTTTTCTTTATTTTTTACACGCTATGTCGCTTCTGTGCAATACCCGGAAGTACAACAACACTTCATATATATATATACGGGGTGGGGCAATTGTGCGTCGGACCTCGATATCTCGAGTTCTACGATAGCTAGAAATTTTTGAAAAAATTCCGAGTAAACCGGATAAAAAGTCTATAACTGGAAATTATTGTCGTACAAACAGGGCGAGCCAAGACGAAATTACAGGACCAAATGCCTTATTTTTAAAATAGAATGCTATGTACATCAGTACATTTTTTGAAGCCTCTTTCTAGGCTCTATTCATTCCTATATTAGCATTGAATATCTCCCAACCACTTGGATGTAATGAATTTTTTTGTTGAAATAATGCAATCTGCAGATGAATATTAAAAAAATCACCACAGTCACAATTATGAGTTTTAAGAAAAACTTATGTGAATACCAGTTACGAGACATCTAATTAATGTTTTTGAATCGTTTTCATTTCCTAAAAAATGTACAGGGTGGCCAAAAATTATTTTTCAATTAAGAACATTTTAAATTTAATTTTCTCAATTTTTTCAAATGGAACACCCTGTGTATTTTTCGATGAGGCGATGTAGAAACGAAAAACGAACATTTTTTGGGCTATTTGCAACCATTTTCGTTTTATAAATAAATGATTATTTATTTTTCAATTAAGAACTTTTTAAATTGAATTTTCTTAATTTCTTCAAATGGAACACCCCGTATGGGGCGAGCATAGGTGCGTCTTTACTATGTACATACTTCGGTATGCGATGTAAAGCAACGACAGGCGCAGTTAGTACTTAGATTGGTGACCATTCCAACGGAAACCGCGTTCTCGCCTCACACATCTTCCAGCGGCTTGTATATCAGTGTATGCGCGGAAGCTATACAACCTTGGGCGAGGGTTGTATAGGAGATATACCATCCTTCGGAGGGGATGTAAAGCCGTCGGTCCCTTGTCTATTAAATGTTAGGCAAGTAAAAGATCCCTACTCTTCTTAAGGGAAGAGGTTCGGCAAAAATTCCTGGTTGGGGGTAGCTCGTCTACAGGCGTCGGTGTTAGGCCCCAGTAGCGGAAATAGGCCGACGTTAAATAAATGTATAAAAAAAAACACCCCGTATATTTTTCAACAATATGATGTAGAAATGAAAAACGAACATTTTTTGTGAGTTCTTCCCTATGGCTAATTGCAACCATTTTCGTTTTATAAATAAATAAGTGTCAAGTTAAAGAATAAACTTAAAAAAGAGGTTCCCTCAAATAAGTCATTAGAAAAATTTATAATAGGTGTTCGACGTGTTGCACACTTTGATTAACACACGTCTTTAGGCAGTTTTGAAATGAGGCCATTTAGTGGGACCATTTATTCAAATCCATTGAAATGAGTAAACAGTATTTAACCGGTCTTTCACTGTAATGTTCGTCGTTTTATTACTTATTTTTTACTCGTGAAATAAATGGAATGTGTTTATTTTGGACGAAAAAAACACTGAATATCAAAACAAAAACAAATAACAACCTCTTCTGCGGGGTATTTAGTTAAAATTAATAAAATAATGATATTAGCAACTGGATTGTGTTATTTGTAGAATGTCAAATTTGGTCTTTCAATACCTTTGCAAATTTATTGAAGAATAACCATAAACGTTCCATCAAATATTATGACATTATTTCATAAACTGGTCCATAGGCTTTTTAAATATGGTTTTCTGGCTACACAAAAAGGACCACTTTGTTAAATAACATAAGACCAACCGTTTTTCGATAAAATTTTTAATGATTTGTCACTGTATATTAAAAACGTTGCTAGTCAATACAATTACGCACGATTTACCCAAAAACGTTGCGAAAATTTTTCCCAATTTTATTGCACAGAAGTGTACATCGCAATTGAAAACTGTGGATAATCAGCAATAGCTGTCTGGTATTAATGAAATTCTGCAAATTTTATAAATTTTAAAGGATGCATAATGTCAATTTGAAATTGCCGACAGCCGCGTTGGTTATAGCTCGAGATGGCAATCGCGATGCATCGAACGAGTACCACGCTACCGGGTTCGAGCTCCGACTTCGGCACTGGCACTGTCGGAGGATATGGTTGTATGTCCGCGTTTCTCAATGTGTAATCCCTTTCCGCACAAGCCTCTGGCTTCTGAAATTGAGGGTTGTCTAATTTCTGGGCCCCTCTTATTTATTTGGTATACCAATGATTTAAAAGATTATATTCATATAGATTTTTTGTATTAATATGCCGATGATAACTCCTGTGTTGCAACTGAAGAATCCTTAGTGGCTTGTGCAAGCAAACTTACCACAATATCCTCAAATATGTCTAAATATAGTAGTTCGAATGGCTTAAACTTAAATGTAAATAAAACTACTCTTGTTATGTTCTCTCCAACTACTGATCTTGATTATTTGTTGTATGTTCAATTAAATGGTTCTCCAATCACATAAACAGTTTCATTAGTACAACTACTGATTATCGTATTTTCTACAGTTTTAGTTTTAGGACTATTTTAATTGTGTGTTTTCTTTTTGCTGCTCTCCTTGTTTTTATATATTTTATACATGTTATATACTTTGTGTTCTAATGTTTCTTTTACATTTTACTGTATTGTAATAACTCTTAACATTTAATCATCCTGACAATGCTAATGTCTTCTTTGTAAGATCTATAAATAAATATATAAATAAGCACCACAGAAATTAGATAATAAAGTTTTATTCTATTCTGTTCTGTTCTGTTCTGTTCCGTTCTGTTCTTTTTTGTTCCATTCTGTTCCATTCCCTCCCATTCTATTCCATTCCATGCCATCCCATGCCATCCCGTGCCATCCCATGCCATCCCGTCCCGTCCCGTCCCGTCTCATCCCGTCCCATCCCATCCCATCCCATCTCATCCCATTCTACTCTATTTTATTTTAGAGTGTTATTATTATTAATAATATAAATACCAGAGTGAGTTTGGACTGAACCTAAAAAGTTATACCCAAAAAAGTTACAATTTAGACCTTTAGCATAACTCTTTATCATCGTCATCATATCAAACCGGAAAGGGAATCAATTCAGGTTCTTGATTCACCTATTATATTGGCCTAGAATTGTCTTAATTGTAAATTGGACAATATCATAATGTAGCGCGTGTTTGTAATTTCGCTATTTAAAATTTTAGTAAAAACTTTTTAATGATTTTGCTACAATCTTTATATTCTCTAAAACTTTCACAAAAAGGGGTAATTTGGCTTCAATTAAGTTTGAAGAGAATTTTGTTAACAATGGAACTTTTAATAACACCTAAGAACTTTCACATTTTCTTATTTATAGAAACCTTATTTATTAACAATTCTGTTGAAATTACTTTCTGAAAATCCTATAGAGATTAATAATTAGTAAGTCCCTATTTAGATATTGCAGCGTAAGTTTAACAACGTAAAAGAACATTTTTTATCATTAAGGACCTTTAGGATTTTAAACATATTAAACTCCTTTAGTTACTGAAATATTAATTCAATACAAATGCTTTTAAAATTAATAATTCGCAATAAGGTACTTTGTTCTCGTTTGAGTTTGATGAAAACTAAAAGGGGCTTATTGATTTATTATTATTTTCTTTTGAGACTATTGTCTGCTACAAGGCATTCCTGATTAATTCCTCTTTCAAGTTCGCAAATAAAAAGTAGCATTTATACGCCCCGGTGTTCTCAATTTAGAAACGATTTCTGGGTATAAATGGTTTCCGTCTTATCGATTAAATACCTTGAATAAATTGTATTTTCTAAGTTATAAACAAAGTTCGTAAATTATAGTTGAACCATTCAGTATTATTATATTTATCTTGATTTAATAAAATAACATTTTAATACTCATAATAGAAAAGAACTTAGGTGGATATATGTCTCATATCACTCCGAATTCATAAATGAAATAAAAGTATGTTTGTCTTTATGTATGTGTGCGTGTGCATATGAAGATCATTTCTTTCTTTTTCCGTTATACAGGGTAATTACCTGTGGTAAGACGTTCCATTAAGGACGCAAAAATAAGATGTTCAACATCTTGAGATGGTAATATGTATCTCCCAGGTGAGAATTAACTTTAAATTTATATCAATTTTACTTTTAAATATTATCAGTTATTAATGAGACTATTAAGAAAGAAATATGATACGATATTTAAATATTCCGCCAAAATGAAAAAAAAAGTGAAAGAATCCAGAATTATTATTGATATATTTAAATAATTCAACATATTTCAAATAAATTTATACAGAATGTGAAAATAATTTGACGTCAAGCTAGATAATGGATTAACTAACAAATTTATTACCCAAGGATAGAACAAGCGAATAACTATTTTTATTAAACTATCAGATTCTCGTTTATAAGATTATACAATGCTTTCGTAACATAGTTGATAAATTTGATAAAAAGTGTACAATTTCTTTTGAGGGGAAATCTCCAGGATCGCTTTCATATTTTGTTTCGAAATTTGAAAGACCGTATTTTCTTACATAAAATACGCTAAATATCATGTCCTTTAAATCCTCAAAATACTGAGTGATTCAAGTATACTTTATTTTCCGCATAGAAAATAATCGAGGGGTTTCAAATCTGGCAATCTAACTGGCCACTAAATTGCTCTCTTCTTTCTAGATTTGGAAAAATCCTATTTATATAGGTTCGGACAAGGAGTGCGTAATGGCGTGTGCTCCAATTTGTTAAAGGAAGTTGTTTCTCGGAGTACCGTATTCTTCTGGGTTTGGTTACAAAGCAACTGTGATAAGGGTGGGTTCCAGCGGTTGTACTTAGCAAAGATGCTGACTCCAAAATCATAGCAAAGTGAGATTATAAAAGCAGATGCTCCTCTAGAAACGAATAAATTATGTTCCAAATTTAGCGCAGAAATATCCATATGATGTAATTTTAATGCCTTCCAAAATTGATAAAAGTGTCAGGAAGAGATCAGACTGCAAGTCTTAAGAAAACTTAATAAATACATGTAACTAATGTCCTATAAAGTGGCAATCTTGTTTAAAACAAGCGTAAAGCTGGTAAACTAGTAATCTGAAAGTTTTCTAAGTTGCAGTAGTTGAGTGTTCTATATTAAATTTTACGCCCATCTAAATTTAAATGTGGAATTTAGGTGACATCCAAAATTAAAACTAGAATCTCATCCACATTATTTAAATAATGTAATGGCATACTAAAATAAAGCAAGTTTTAAAAAGTTCTAAAAGCTTTTAACAGAAATGTAGAAGGTTTGCGGAAATTTTATTATATGCAGATTCTCCGTGTACCCATCCTTTGGTTAATGGAGTCTTTCCAGGATAATTAAGTCTCGAAGAAATTTACTAATCTGTCTATTGTCATTCCAATTAATTATGCTTCGAAACATTAGCATCAAGTATGGTTATTCAAATTAAAATGTATCGTGGGGGCATAAGGCATTATATTCAACACAAA
Source organism: Leptura quadrifasciata (assembly GCA_963675555.1). NCBI lineage: Eukaryota > Metazoa > Arthropoda > Insecta > Coleoptera > Cerambycidae > Leptura > Leptura quadrifasciata. The sequence goes on from OY776675.1 coordinate 89,722,903, forward strand.
AAATGTAAAATGAGGTAGATGGAAATAAATAATAATATAAAATACTTTTGGATGTTACTGAATATTACAATGGCGTATATTATAAATATAGTTATTAAATTTCCTGATGCAAATAATAATAGAAATATAGGACTCGGTTTTATATATTTAGATTAGAATTATCTTGTAAGGGAATTGACTTTTACTAGATTCTATTTAAGTTTTTATCAAGGCGTCTTATAGGTATGAAGTGAACTTGAACTGATGTAAAGTTTATTATTAATTGCAGCAGGTATTTCAATTTATTATTACAAGAGTAAAAGTCAACAAATGTATAAATAAAACTGCCACGTTATCAACTAATTGATGTTTGGTTTGGATTGTTTGTCAATTGACATGCTTGACTGTTTCTTTTGCTTTCATTCATTGCAAGTAATATTTCTAGTTGCTTTGACTAGTCTTTTGTGTTTCTGTAAGATGTCTCGTAATAATAATAGTAATACGTTATTCAGATACAAATGTATATATGGTAAGTCAATTGTGTATAATGTTATATAAATATAAATGTATAAATGTTATATAAATCAAAACAAACAAGTCATTACTTCATACAGAAACATAAGATTTAAAATGTGTGGACAAACTTTACAAATAATGTAAAACTTTACACACTATAAAACTTTACAAATACTATAAGGCACGCAAATAGTTACTACTAGTTATTTACAATGTAACTAAGTTTAAAAAAAATATATCACATATACAGTTAGCCTTTGGTTTTACATGTTTAAAACCTCCTTCTATAAGCAAGAGTTTTACAGCGTTTTTATAACTATTATACTGTGAGATCATTCTAATTTCTTGTGATAAGTTATTATACAATATCATACAGTTGTAATTTGGAGCGTTTTTGAATGCAGTTGTCAAATGTTTTGGTATGCTCAACAAATCGCCATGCCTTGTGTTATATAGATGATAGTTGTTTCCTGCTATAAATAGGTTCATATTTTTTTTATGTAACAAAGGCATTTGAGCATAAATATACATGGTGTGGTGAGTATTTATTTATTTTTGTATACAATTCTACAACGCTCATTATACCCCATTCCGCTTGGTTTGGCGCTGCCTTTTAAGAAATAACCTGCGATCCTCTAAAGTATGTGTTAATGTTCGATTTTTTTTGACAATCAAAAATATGTGGCACAATATCAGGTCTCATTTATATATGAACCTTGTCCATTAATTTATAATACATGTAGTTTTCCATGTCTTTTTCGAGCTAAAAATAAAATAGTATTTTAGATTTTTCTCATCGTTAGCCGTAAAGAATTTTATAAAAAATAGAATAAAAGGGGTATTATTAACTTAAGGGATATGTTTTAATAACAGTGTATAAAACGTATAAAATGACCACATGAAATTTGCAATTTTCCCCTACAATCAAAATTTAATAATTATTTAAAATATATTTGCGTTACACCCTGTATAGTAGCAGCTCGGTGTTGAAATATGAAGTAGCGGATTTCTCACATATTTTCAAACCAAAATGAAAAAGAGTTATAAAAATTGCTAGTATTTAAAATAGGTATATTTTACGTTTAAATTTCAAAAATACTTTATTTAATAATAAATAATTTAACATATAGATACTTACATTGAAATGGTCTTCACAAACAAAGTATGTTGATTTAGTAGTAAGCCTTTTCTCTTTTTTCATAATTTTTTGCCATTTCCTTCGCATTTTTAAATCTCTAGGAACGGTAATATATGTTTTAGTAGGTGTCTTCACCGTGGTGCTTTGACACTCAGGAACAATATAATATTTATAATTCCTTTTACTGTCACTATTATACATTGTTAATATAAATCGGTGAAAATACTTGATAATCCGAAATTCTTCACAAACACGCATAAGTTTCAATACACACTGATTGAGTTAACGATTTGTAATAACTGTAATTAATATTGTGAAACAGTAATAATGCTCTGTAACTAGCCGCTTCGGCTCTCGGGCTACTATTGACTGACGTCACGGCCGACAATCGACGAGGCGGGTGCGGTCCATGTTTATAATTTTTTTTTTAACGATTTACGAATCTCACAAAATTCTAGTCTTTTGCACAGAGTCTCAGAATTTTAAGATCTTTCCGATTACGAAATAAAAAAAAAAGTGCTAAATGAGCCCATTATTGATCATAAAAGATTTCTGGGATCTTAAAACCATTTAAAACCGATAGCAACTATGTAGCCATACATTCCACTAACAAGATGATTGTACTGCGATGAACTTAAAATTTATTTAGAAAGTCAAATATATAGTATAAATTATTGTAATAAATTAATGCATAAAAATTGCTTACACAATAATACTAACACTATAATAATAACAGTAAAAAATTAGAACGCCTTTTAAATACCAACAGCCAACTATAGTAATAATACCTTGTGTTTTAGTTTTAGTTTGTAGAAAGACAGTGGCATCTTTAAGAAGGCGGTAACATTAGACATGCCTTGATAATAAATCAAAGCGTGAATTAAATCGAGAAAAATAATTTAACTCTGAACTTAATTAAGCAAGTTATTTACACAATATTTGAGTATAAAATTTTAAACCTCTAAATAAATTAGGTCAAATTTCTGCAATAAAGTTTTACTACATCAAAGCAGTAAACATTAAATTGCATAGCCCGAAATTAACTTCAAAATTAAATACACTAATTTTATTTGTCGGGTAACCTTATTGCAGTATTTAACTTTTTTATACTGAACAAAAGGAGGCAATATTGTGATATTTAGTTTTATAATGTTCTCTTGGCATTAATTAGTAAAAAGAGGGACAAAATATATAAAATAATTAGATATAAACATAATTCGTCGGAAGCTTTTGTATAATTGTTAAATTCTATTATACATCTTTACTACAACATAAAATTATTTTCAAGTATACAAGGTTTCACAAAAATGAGTTACACAAGAAAGTCTATTTTTTAAAATGGAACAACCTGTATTTTTTGGCACCAGTTAAGCCTTCAAAAGTCCTGTATTACACCTTAAAATATTTCGCCAATCAGGTGCCCGTCATTTATTTATTGTTTTTTCTAAAAACGTAAGACGTTAAAATGATGTATTTACTGAAATACGTTTTTGAAATAAATTATTATTATTATAACAGGGGTCCAAAATATTTTTTTACATTTCTTGATATTTAATAAATATTTTTCACAATGTTTCTAAATGGAATACCTATAATTTTTTTACATGGATGAATATAGTAGTAAGCATACACATGTGCACACGTATATAAAAAGCTTCGCTAAGTATATCAAATCTAATGAAACAAAGGTGCTTAAAGTAAAATGCCAGTAGGAACACGTAACCGCAAAGGCTCAATAAATACCACCGAGGAAGAAAGTATGTCACAAAATCAATTAGACATCAAAGATATCGTACAGCAAATAATTCAGAATGAAACCAAAAATCTTCTCAAGACCATCGATGACCTCAAGCAAGAAGTGGTAATGTTACGGAAATCCAACATAGAGTTGGTCAATACAAACAATCAACCAGGTTTGCAACAAATTCGTATCAACAACAAACATGAAGCAATTAAACCACAAAAGCTTTTACATGGACAAAAAAATAAATCCGATAAATATCCGGAAAAAAACCAATCTGCCAACAATATAGTGGTCCGAACAAAAACCGTTAATCGTATGAAAGAAACCGACACTACTAAAAGTAATTTTAATCAGAAGAAAAAAGAGTTGAAGTTATTACCAGATGTCTCGAAAATAATGCTAATACCAAGCTCAGTGGCGTAGCTAAAAAAGCTTGGCTACACATAAGCAAATTTGAATAGAATAATATAGAACAGCAAGACATCTTGGACCACATAAAAAAGACGTAGATATTAATCAAACCAGCTGTGAAAAACTATAAACCTTCCATGGCAACCATAAGTACTTCAAGTTGGGGATTCCTTATGGCTCACTAAACAAAATGTTCCAATCCAATCCACGGCGTAGAGTTGAGAATTTCTTTTTCGATCAACAAACAAATAATTTCCATCTAAAGCAAAAAAGCAGTCATATCACTCCACATCAAAATAGGCCAATTAATCTAAAAATAGCACATCTAAATATACAATCTATCAGCTACAAGACAAGTGATGTGGATGTCATGCTGGAAAAGGAAAAACTTCACTTTTTGTGCGTAAGCGAACACTGGATGTCCACAACATAAGCAAGCGTAACATCAATTCACTCATACAAATTACTAACCCATTTCTGTAGAACGGTTTATATACTGGAGGGGTCGCAATCTATGGTAAGATAGGCATGGAATACAAGACGATCAATACACCGAATATAGAAGAAAATACCTGCGAGTGCTGTGCTGTAAGTACTAATCTGAACAATGTAAAAATTGCCCTGCTTTGTGTTTACCGCTCACCCAGCAGCAATTTTCATAAGTTCTTATCACTATTAAACTGTGTTTTGTGTAAGATTGCGGGGGATTTTCAAAAAATCATTATGTGCGGGGATATAAATGTAAATTATTTAGTAGAAAATACCCAAAAGTCACTAATTAACGACTTATCTGAAAGCTTTAATATAAAATCATATCTTCCATTAGAGCCCATTCGCTGTCACAATAATAGCGAGAGTGAAATTGACTAAATTATATCCAACATAGATTACATAATAAGCTTAAATATCATTCATTTTTCGGATCATAAAATGCAAGTTTAGATAAAATTACGAAACACCCCTTAAAAAATCCCGCGCTTATTGGAAGGGAGACCAGTTTGAAGACAATTTACGTAACTTAAACCTTGCTCTTCTAAATACAAATGTTAGTAAACTGTATGAAGTAAAAGATCCTCAAGGAGCCTACGATTACTTCTGGAGGTTATTTTACTTTTGTTTTGATGTCTGCTGTCCGAAAATCAAAGTTAAGTCTGCATTAAACAATAAAAATGTTGGGTTAGTGAGAACTTAAAAAACTTATTCTGGCCATATAAAAATACAAATTCTCAGGGCGTCAAAAACATCTACTTCGAGGAGAAAATGAAATTTAATTCAATTCAAAAATTCACCCAATACTAGTAAAGCATGCTGGCAAATCGTTACAGTTATTACTAATCGTAATAAATATAAAAATCTAGATAACATTAAACTTTTCCACAAACAAAAACTAGTAGATAATCCAGGAGAAATAACAAACCTGTTTTGCGAATATTTCTCAACCGTAGCCGGAAATCTCATTAAAGCTCAATTTCCCTTAGCTCATAACGATTGTACTGCTTTCAAAGCTTCACCTCAATCAATGTTTTTAGAGACATTGAGCCGTAAGATATTTACGAGGCATTTGAGAATATAAACAATCGGACTTCATCTGGGCCCGATGAACTGAATTTTATTGTTATTCGCTCGTGCATTCATACGATTGTTGAACCGCTATGCTATCTTTTTAAAGAGTCAATTTCCTCTGGTATATTTCCCAATCACTTAAAAACTGGATATGTCACACCACTGTACAAAAAAGAACTCATGGAAAGTTACAGAGCCATAACCCGAAATTCGTTTATATCAAAAATATTCGAAAAAATAATTCACAATATGAGTTTATGTTTATTTAACATCATTTAAATTGCTGAGTAATAATCAACACGGTTTTAGGTCGAAACATTCAACCATGACGGCTGCATATAAGTTCCTACAATGTATCTATGAATCTTTAGATAAGAGTACATATGTACTTAGTATGGTATTTGATCTCACCAGAGCGTTCGATTCTATTAATCACGATTTTCTCATAAAGAAAATTGATGTACTAGGAATTAGAGGGAATTTGAATAAATGGGTAGCATCATTTAAAAGTGAGAGAAAAATTGTTGTTAAAATAGACAACAACTTCTCCCTCCCATACAACACGAACATTGGTCTACCCCAAGGTGCCACCCTTTCTCCATTACTGTTCATAATGTTTGTCAACGACTTAGAAACACACCTTAGTTCCAATATTAAACTGATATTGTACGCAGATCAATCGGACTCGAAGCCTATTGGTCTGAAAAATTGAATATAAAGGCAAATGAGCTATTAGCTGAAATCACGTCGTGGTGCGCGCGGAATCAATTAATACGGAACTTAAAACAAGACCTCGTATATACAGTTTTATAAAAGACGTGACCCACCAGTTCTAAAGCTAACAAATAGTGAAGAAACTGTCATTCGTTCCGCAACTATACAGTTTTTAGGCCTTACGTTAGATGAAAATTTCACCTGGAGTACTCAGATAGAAAATGTGTGCAAAGAACTAAACTCAGCATTTTTTGCAATTCGTAATCTAAAGCTAATATTGTCAAAGGCGCAACTATGGAATGTATATTACAGCCTTGTCTATTCACACCTTAGATATCTAATTATCCTTTGGGGGTTCGGTACAGAATCCGAGAGAGTTTTTATTTTACAAAAGAAGATCATACGCCTCATGTTTTCACTTATGCCTCTAGATTCGTGTCGACCTATATTATTTATCAAGAACAATATATTGACATTTCCCTCAATTTTTATTTTTGAAGCTGCTGTGTTTGTATACCAGAATAAAGGTAAATTTTCCCTGAACTCAAGCAAACATGCACATAATACCCGCACAACAAATCAGATATCAATTGAAAATTACAATCTTTATCTGTTTAAAAAAGCCCATATGTATGTTGTGCCAGCATTTTTAATACATTTCCAAATAATATAAAAACAACAAAATCTGTGCATGTTTAAAAATAATCTAAGGAAATATTTAATAAAACAATGCTACTACAATATCCAAGAAGCTTTTCACAATGTGGAGACGAAAAGTACTTCATGATCATGATGCACGTCCTAGAATAAGTATTTGCATTTTATTATCTGATTGTTGTGATATATATATTTTATTATTTTAACTGTTTTTTTTTTTTTTTTTTTTTTTTTCATTTATTTAACGTCGGCCTATTTCCGCTACTGAGGCCTATCACCGACGCCTGTAGATGAACTACCCCCAACCAGGAATTTTGCCGAACCTCTTCCCTTAAGAAGAGTAGGGATCTTTTACTTGCCTAACATTTAATAGACAAGGGACCGACGGCTTTACATCCCCTCCGAAGGATGGTATATCTCCTATAAAACCCTCGCCTAAGGTTGTATAGCTTCCGTGCATACACTGATATACAAGCCACTGGAAGATGTGTGAGGCGAGAACGCGGTTTCCGTTGGAATGGTCACCAATCCAAGTACTAACTGCGCCTGTCGTTGCTTTACATCGCATACCGAAGTATGTACATAGTAAAGACGCACCTACGCTCGCCCCATTTTAACTGTTGCAATATTTATATTTTATTATACCATTTTATCTTATAGAATTATACCTGCCTATTCTCTTGTTTGTGAACACACTTTAAATATTTTATATGTGATTTTATTAACTAGCATCTAAGTTCATTCATATTTGACTTATCACATCTGTACCCAAGTATAACTGACGTGAGTAAAGAATATTATTATTATTATAAAGCATACCATTCCCCACATTTTAATGTCATACACTTTATTTTTATTTCAAACTGTTTTTGAGATACGATTATTTCAAATATTTTTTGCGTATATTAATTTGCTCTTTATTTTACTATTAAAATCTAATATCACTTTGGTCTTTTGTTTTATATTTTTAATTTTTTTTTTTTAAATGGAATACCTATATATTTTTTACATGGATGAATAAACGCATACAATTTCTCACATTTTGATATCATACACTCTTTTAATAATTATGAACGGTATTTGAGAAATAATTTTTTTCACGATATTGAAACTAGCCAAACAATTGCTCAAAATGTCCACCATTTTGATTCATGCAATATTGAAGTCTCTTGATAAATGAACTCCTTACATTGTATAACATATAAATATTTATACGATTGGAACACTGACGAATACTTTCCATCATATCCTCTCGAGTCGTTGATTCTACTTTATAAACGTATGACTTCACAAATCTCCAAAGGAAAAAATCCATTAAAATCAGGTCGAGTGATCTAGGGGACCATGCTGTGAAACCCAACATAATTTAATAAAATAATAAATTAGATATAATTTTACAGTCTATTAAAATATCAGATATCCCACCTTTCAGGAAACTGGTTACTATGACCTGACGAACATTTCTACTAAAATGTGGTGGTGGACCATCAAGTTGTAACCACATATTATTTGCAATATAATCAGGAATATGCTCGACCATTTGTTGAAACGTATTTTGCATAAAATCCAAGAAGACTGCTCCATTCACATTTTAATAAAAATAGTGAGGACCAATAACATAATCATATACAACTCCTCCCCAAATATTTAAACTCCACTTGTGCTGGTAATGATTTTTCTATACAATATGACGTATCTGTCATAAAAATGGAAATTGTGCCTATTCACAAATTTATTGCGATAAAACGTTGATTCATCCGTGAACATCACAAATTTGAAAAATTCTGAGAAAAATTTAATCTACGATTTAAATCCACATTTAAGGCTCTTGATGCAGCTGTACTCGATAGGGGCGACACTTATTTTTACGGAGACATAGGGAAACATTGGATTTACTAACCTCTAAATCCCTACTTAACTCCCGGACACATGCCGCAGAATTTTCGATTACCGAAGTTATTGCTAGTTCATTTTCTTCACTTAATACATTCCGTTGTCTCACCTTCTTTTCATATGCAACACTTTCAGTACATTCAAAACGTCCTTTCAAATTTTCTAGAGACCTCACATCAGGACACCTTCTATCGGGATATTTTTTACGATACTCTCTCAAATAAACAATTTCCACAGCATCCACCATAACATACACTATGTATATCAAATCTTGTTGACAATAATTATAATTCATATTTTTAAATATTACTCAACAGTATTAATTAATTCAACTTAATCAGGATAATCTTAATCACCTTACAGAAATGCCATGAAGTGGAAAACTGGCGCAAAACAAAAGACCAAAGCCATATTAGGTTTTAATGCTAAAATAAAGAGCACCTTAATTTACACAAAAGTTATTTGAAATATTCATACCTCAAGAACCGTTTGAAATTAAAATAAAGTGTATATTATTAAAATGTGGGGAATTAGAAGAAATTATATGCATTCCATTTAAAAAAATTGAGAAAAATACTAATTAAATATCAAGAAATGTAAACAAATATTTTGGACTCCCGGTATAATAATAATATTATTACGTTCCTTATAGTAAAATAAGGATTTTATAGAGGAGTTTGCGACTAAAAATATTATGTTTTAATTGAAAGTTTTGTTAAGGAAGTTTTTTTATAAAGTTTTTGCACAATCTTCCGAAGGAACACTAACTGAACATCTAGTATAATAACTTTTCTAGCTTTTTAAAAATAAATTATTTTTTTAGCTATAATTGCTATATTTGTAATTATTATAATCATCTCCTGATGATGCCGCTGTAGTTGGTGCAACATTCTGTACACTCACTATGTAACAATTAAATTTTTATATCGTAAAATATACATGTACTGACTGACTTTTTTCAAACAAAACTTTTTTTTGTTTTTCCAATTATCATGTTTATAAGAAACCTATTTTTGTTTTCCAATTATCAAGTTTTTAAGAAACGTTCTGTGATTTTTGGGAAAAAATGGTCACGAGCGACGAAGCTCATTTGCACCTCAATGGATATGTTAATAACAGAACTGCCGGACATGCGATACAGAGAATCCACGTGTAATTAAAGAACCATAAATGCATCTTCTTCGAACGATAGCTTGATGCGCACTCTGTTGGCTGGACTTGTCACTGGTTCATTTTTTCTCGAAAATGATGCTAGTAATGCCCTTATTGTGAATGTTTTCGTGATAAGATAAATGGATTTTTATGGCGCAAAATGGTAGATTTGGACTGAGTATGTGATTCTAGCAAGATGATGATGCAACGATTCGACCCGCACAGCCCAAGAAACATTAACTCTTTTGAGCATTAAGTTTCCTGAACGTGTAATTGCATTTAGAGGAGACATCTAATCAGCTACCCCTCAAGATCGTGAGATTTAACCGCGATAGGCTGTTTCCTTTGGAACTATGTTAAGGGAAACCTCTCCACCTGTATACCAATAATCGGTAAACGATTACAGCTCTAAAACTAAATATTAAAGGCGTAATCACATAAACAAAGCCTTAAATATGAGAAAGAGTCATGAAGAAGTTATTAAAAGGGTGCATGTGTGCGAGTCGTGTCGGCCATATTGTATTCCATATATAATTACAAAGTTTTAATAAAGAAAATACATTCCTTTTCGTGTTATTTAAAATACACATCTATTTAGGACACCCTATACTTCGAATAATTGTTTAATATTAATAAATTAAAATTAATAAATCGTTTTTATAACTTAGAACTATACTATTGATGTTTTTACAATAAACCCACAAAATCACAAGAGCGCTCGTCCCTGGTTTAAAAATAAAAAATGTTTTGAAAAATGATTTTTTCTTGGAACCAATTAAATTAACTTTTTGTGACCAAAAGTGCCCATTAAAATCATCATCCTGTGACAAATAATAACCTTTTGAAAGGAATAATATTCCATTAGGTTAATGAAAACCGTTAGCAATAGCTATATATCAATGAATAACAGAATTAGATTAGTTTAGCAGATACATTTGTTATATTCTTACGATAAGTTTTGTACTGAGGAGAAAAAGTTACAATGTGTAAAATAATCCATTTATAATACATGGTAATTAAAATTTAATCTATATTATATAAAGCTGAATGTTTGTGTATCTGGAAAATAAAAATAACGTATTCTGTAAAGTTCAAATATACCATACGCTGAGGTAATTAATGTTCTTACATTAATGTAAACAATTTAAAAACTTAGAGAGCTCAGAAACTTAACAGTTGAGTTGTCATAGTTCAGTTCTACATATGACACAGTTTTAAAATTCGGTATAGGTACTAATGGATAACGATCCCAAACTAATTATATAAAATCCAGATAATACGAAATTAAAATTGTTGGTGAAAGTCAAGATTTAATTTTAAAATATACTAAATGTATAGCAACAAGGTTAAAGTTGAAAAGGCGTATCAAAAAAAAAATTAAAAATATTTTCTTATCTTTTTTAAGGCCGTTTAAAAATGTCTGTTATTCCTTTAAATTGGGTTACATAAAGTTCGTAGATAAGGCGAAAGCAGAATCCGAATTAAAATAAGATTTTTAAAATTTTATTTTTTAGGTCATAGAACCACCGAAGACCTCTGCATTTAAACTTTAATTAAAATTACTCAACAACATAATACTGTACAATATTAATGCTACTATATATATCGTACTGATATATGTGTACCAACAATCTATAACTCTTAATTCGAGTTTTTATTTAAAAATTTTAATATCTAGTCGACTAAGGAAAATTACTTATCAGGCTTGAACAAATTTTGTATATGGACAACAAATATAACAAACAATGAACAACAAAAAACTTTACAAACTGAAGTGTTCCAGATGTTGCTAATTAAAACTTCAGAAAATTTTCTTTCAAGGTCATGAAAATTTCTGTCAAAGAATAAAATTGAATTGTCTTTTAAGTTAAAAGAAATATTTGACAGTTATTAAAATTTATTTCAAATGTTTTCCTAATCAGGTTATAACGATTTAAAACTTTAGTATACGACCTTCGCTACACTATTATATCTTCGTCTCTTGAAAACTTAATTCCTCTTCAGTTTTCAGGTTCCAAATATCCCTGTATCCAATCATATCCTATTATTCTTAAACGGCAGTGGCTATTCATATATGCATAGGTAGCTTTCGAGAACTCTGTTATCATTTATATTCTTCTTTCGGTTATTTGTAGCGCCTTCTCTAAATTATCTCTTTCTATACCTTAACTTTGTATCTGCATAGCATCTATTCAATTTCTTTCCCTTTGGTCCAAGATGTTATAAACTACTATTTGGTTTACTTCCTTCTGGTTATATTGGGTTAGGATTTTTTATCTTGCTACTATGGATAATAATTGTAACTTCTATTTCATTTATTTCTTCTGATGATTTTCTTTATGTTTTCCAATATAATTTTGATGTACTTCGTACAATGAATAATTTGTAACTTCCATTTTATTTATTTCTTCTTGAATTTTTCTTTGTTATTTTTTTCTATTAAAATTTGATGCAATTTGTAGGCTCAATATTTTGAGACTGAAATTCTAGAAAACTCTTTTTCTATTTAAACTAAATTCAGAAAGAAATGAATTTTTCATGTTCTTATTGGAGCTAAATTTATTACATCTTAAATTTTCAATAATTTTCTTATTTTCAAATTTGAAGCTTTTAGCATGTCCAAATTTGTATATTTTTCCAAAAATTACTTTATGTCAAAATCTTCCCTTCACCATATAATTGGTAATGGATAAATGCCATTGGAGCTTCTCTCTGGAATGTACGACATGAAATATTCTTAAATAAAAAATGTTTAAAGGAAATTCTTTCAACTTGCTTTTACTTAAGGAAGATATCATCTCAAATCAGATATTGCTTGTGATGTGATCTTCCAGCGGAACACTCTATTCAGTCGATTACTTCCTTTCTAATTGTATGACGATACAATGTTACGAATGTACATGTCGAATAGATACTTGTATCTTTATACCTTTTTTATTATTTACAGTTCAGGTATGATTTATTAATCTTTATTATTGCCATTGATCAGTCCTATGTTGGATCCATTCACTTATTAATTTTATTTTATTTACAATTTCTCAAGAATAAAAATTTCGATACCGAGTGTTATATTTTAATATGCAATATTGAAAAAAGATTTATTTAATATTTTCTTTGTGAATGTGAATACCCCAATTTGGCTCAACTAATTTATCTAATTAATTCTAGATAATTGCATCATGACCATTTACCAGATGGCATGAGTTAACCTTTCAATTAATAATTTTTATATGTATAATAAAAGTGATATTTCTTGTGTCCAAGGTGTGCTTGACAAATATTGAACATGAATTAAATAAATATTGTTACTTTGTCTTCAAATACTTTTAGTCCCACATGACAGTTTAAGTTCACGAAATTTTTCATAAGAGTATAAAGGCTAAAAAATATAGGATTATTTGTAATTGAGCAACGAAGAGCATTAATGATAAATCACGTCAAAAACTGGATACTTTTTGCGTTGCATAATAATTTACATATATTTGATGTTTTATATATATATATATGTTAGATAGTGGATTGTAGATTTAACTTTTTAAAAACATTTATTTAGTTTAACACTGGAGTCAACGTTGACTCTATAATAATAACAATAATAATTTTGAAGTGATTTATTCGAACATGAGTTTAAGACTGAGGTTTACAATGGCAGTGGGTAATATTTATAATATCTGGAGAACAAAGAACATTGGATTTGCAATTCAGCATGATAACAGATTACTGAGAAAGAAATGTTAAGCTCAGCTAGCGTGAGCGGTTATTAGAGAAGAGCTGTTACGCAATTTGTAATGTGATATGTCTGAGAAGGTTAAGCCTGTCTCGGTGATATTATATATCATGGTATATTTCTAATATAACAGCTTCCCCCTTATAAAAAAAGTTGGTGTTTTATGCAGCAACTTTTGAAATGAATATAAAATGTATATAAAAGGAATGGTACAATTTGGAAAAATATAAAAGATACAAAAATGTTAAATAGTAAGGTTTAAAATACAGAATATAACCTTAGCGTCTAAAATATGAAATGCAAGCACAATAAGCTTGATTCATAAAATAATATAACATAAAAATGTTAGAGTTAAAATATAGCTTTAGCAAGAAAGCGTAAAATACAAACATAATAAGTTTGTTGTAAAATGGGATAATATAAAAATATTCCCAGGGTTAAAATATGGCTTTACCGTGAAAGCCTAAAATATAAGCATGATAGGTTTAAATGAAAATGGCATAAAAATGTTAATGCAATTGAAATTAACAAGGGATAAGTAAAATAATGAAATGTAATGATTAAATGAATAAAATATGGTTCACTGAAGAGTCCAGCACTAAAAGTCAGTAAAAGGCACAAAACAGTTCATCTTTATGTAAGTTCTATGTCTTCGGCTTCGTTGTCTTCTCTCCTTAAGGTAGGTCGTCTTCGTGAAGGGAATAGGTTAGCAAATGTCCTGTGGGGTTTGCTAGGCCTAGGTGGAGATGGGGGTGATGCAGAAACATCGATGGCTAGTCTTCGTCTTTTTGTTCTGCACTTACAAAATAGGTACAGAAATAACAGTCCAAATATTAGCACAATGATGAAGTAGGTGAACCAGGATATGTGTTTTGTTACGAATGGTTCGTTGATTAAATCGTCTAGATCTCTGGAATATTGGTCCAATTTGTGTTTGGCAATTTCGAGATCTTCTGTGTTAAGGTTGTTTAATTTTAATGGTTTAAGGTTTGGTGCTCTAATGTTGTTTGGAATTTTGTTGCAGCATTCGAATGGAATTTGGATGGGATGAGTGTCGTCGTTTACGTCGGTTACTTCGTTGGTACTGGCTTGGATTTTTGTGATGCCTATAAAAGCGTAACAATTAGGTTGTAATTTCACTATTGAGTTTTTGTAGATGACTTCAGTTTTCGAACTTCTTTCTGGACAATTGATGGTTGCCTGTAATGGTTCTGCGTTGATAACCAGCCACGTATTTTCGTCTATCTTTTGGACGTTGTATCCTTGGCCGATGATGAATGATGTCTGGCAGCTTCCTGGCAGAGTTTTGAGGTTCTTGAAGAGACGGGCTTCGCAAATGGCATTATCATCAATGGGGTATGAAAATAGATTTAGACATAATTTAGTGTTGAAGTAGAGTGGTTTGCATTCTCTGAGGTCCGGGATGGTTAAGTACATTAAAGAATCATCATCTCTCGCGATATATTTCTGAGAGGTTGACAAGATATGATATAAGCCAGTTCTATTATCCAAAATAGGGATAGGATATAATTGAAATACTGAATAGGTTTGAGGGTCTACCAAAGGTATGTCTAATACGAATATTAAATCTGAATTTGTTTGAAAAGCTTTTAGTTCTATAATGTCTAAATACTGTGCAACTTTTGATAATTTGATTGGAAGTGGCAAATTGTTCCTTTGTAGGTTCTGTGAGATTTCCTGTAAGGAATTTACCAAGTCTTTTGGGTTTATAATCGATGTGTGAATTATTTTGAGCCTCGCGAAAGTGATAGAATTCAGGATATCGTTTAAGTTATCTTCGATAAATAGATAGCTTGCCATAAGCTGTTCGCAGATTTCTATAAATTTTAATTTTGCGTGAATATTTTCTATGTCTTTAGTCATGTCTAGAATTGAAGTTTCGATTTCTTTAATATCTTTATTGAAAGTTTCTTCATCAACCTGCAGTTTTTGAATGGTTGCGTTGAAATTTTTGATTACTGAAGTTGTGACAGATATTTGATTTTTGATTAAATTTTCGAGTTGGTGCTCGTCATTACTTAATTTGTTGATGCAATCAGAATAATACTGACCATCTTCTGCATCTAAATTTCCAGTTATTGATTTGAAAATTGTTCCAATACCGTTTAGTATTCCTCGCTTGTATCGTTTCGTGTCAAGGTAAATTTCGTCAAATTTTGATTGTATTGATTGAGAAATTTGTGTCAATAAACTGAGGTGAGTTTTTACATCTCCTAAAAAGACGTTCATGTAATGATACGTTGGGTCGAGTGTGTTGTATAGTGTCTGTAAGATCTTGTCGTTTTTGTCGAAAGCTGTCTTAAAGGTAGATATGTTTTTGTGTACCAGTAAAGTCCATTTCTTGTGAGAAATCACAATGTCTGTGTCTCGGTGATAGTATACTCCAATTGTATTGTTAATTGGTGTTATTTTAAATTGAGCAAGTGCTGATCCGAACAGCAGGAAAAACCTGAAAATAAATTTAATTTTCAGTATAAGGTTTCATTCGGTCAAAGTTTACTTTAGTCGTTTGGTTTGTTTCCGGATTTAATAATGTTGCAGAATTTTGAGAAGTTTCTAAAATTTCGAAGGGGCCGTTAAATTTGTTCTGTAATTTGTTTTTTATTTGTGATTCTTTGACGTACACTTTGTCGCCAATATTATATGTGTGTCGATTTTCGGGAATGTTTTTGTCGAATCGAACTTTGGCTTTTTGTTTTTGTGCTTCTGTTCGACTTCGCGCAATTTTGTAATAGTGGGATATCCGGTTGTTAAGGTCTCTAACGTATTTGGTAATCAGGTCTTTCTGGTTATAAAGAGTTTCGGGTGGTCGGTTAGCTGTATGTCCGAAAATAAGCTCGTATGGCGTAAAGCCATGAGTTTTGTTTACCGAGTTGTTATAACATATTACCGCGTATGGTAATATTGTGAAAGGATGTTCGTTCGGATTCTCTGTTTTATGTATTCTGATCATTTCCGCTAGGGTGGCATGGAATCGTTCGATAGATCCATTGGATTGAGGGTGTCCTACGCTGGAGTATGTTAATTTTATGTCGTAGAGAGTACAAAGATCTTTTAATAAATTATTATCGAATTCACCGCCGTAATCACAATGAATTCTTAATGGGGTGCCATAGTGTTGGAAATATAGCAACAGGGTGTTTACAACTGATTTTGCACTTTTGTCTGGGACAGCATAAGCTTGAGTAAATTTCGTTAACTCGTCGCGGATGGTTAGTGCATAGTTTCTCGTGGGAAATTCGAATAGATCGATATTAACTCTCTCAAATGGAGTTTTAGGGGTTTCGGTAATTACTAAGGGATTGTTGAGGTTCTTACGACAGACTTTTGTTCTTTGACATGTTTCGCAGTTTTTTATAAAATTTTCGACATCTTTTGTTAAACCTTGCCAATTATATTTATTTTTGATTCTACGTATTGTTTCGTTTATTCCACGATGTAAATTATTTTTTCCGGTGTGATGCTGGTCGAGAATGATCGGACGTTGGTCTTCATCGGGAGTTCGTAATAAATTTTGACAAATGATTAGTTTTAAATCTTTTTCTGCAAAAATAAATGATAGGATTTCGAGAATTGGAAAGTCTAGATTGTTTTCAACATGGTAAGTTTTGGAAAGGTCTAATTTGTTTCGATGTTTGTAAAGTGTTAAAAATAGATGTTCTACCACAGACTCTGGGTCGAAAGGTAGAGCGATAATGTAGTAGTTTCTTTGTCGGGTCGATTTGCTGGAAACGATATTAATTGTATTGTTATAGAATTCGGGGTTTTCTTCGAAAATATCCTCGATAATTTGATGGTGAAGGTCTGTCAAGTTGTTTTGTTGGAAAAACGTTATGATATTTTTATTTTCTCGATCTAATAGTTGTTTATTTGTGATTTGAATTTTGGAATAGTCTATTAGAGATTTGGTTTTGTAAAGTCGGGAAAATGTGTCAAATTCTCGGGCGATTTGTTCGTCGGTAATTTCGTCATCGTTGTCTGAAATTTCGTCTTCGTCTGAGTCTTCGTTTGCGGCTAGAATTTTTGAATAAAATTTGGAACATTCTGAAAAGTGATTAATTTTTATTCTGGACAACGCGTCCGCGTTTTTATTGATTTTTCCGGGTTTGTATATTATTTCGTAATCGTATTCTTCGAGTTTTAAGCGCCAACGCGCTAGTCTACTACCTGGGTCTTTTATGGAAAATAGCCAAGTGAGTGGTCGGTGGTCGGTGACGAGTTTGAACTTCCTTCCGAATAGATATGGCCTAAAATGCTTTACACTCCAGACCAAAGATAAAAGTTCACGCTCAATGGTTGAATACTTGGTTTCCGCGCCGCATAAAGTTCGAGATGCGTATGCGATTGGCAAATCTTTTCCTATACTTCCTTGTGAAAGTACAGAACCTATTGCAAATGCACTAGCGTCTGTAGTTAGGACAAAAGGTTCATCGAAGTTGGGGTAGATCAATATCGGAGTAGTTGTCAAGGTTTGTTTTAGGGTTTCAAATGAATTTGTACAGTCATTGTCGAAATTGAAAGGTATATCTTTTTGTAGCAATTTAGTCAAGGGTTTTGAAATTTTGGAAAAATTAGGAATGAAACGTCTATAATAGCCTGCTAAACCTAGAAAAGATTTAATTTCTTTCTGATTTTTGGGTTGAGGAAAATTTAGAATTGCTTCGACTTTGGCAGGGTTCGGTTTTACACCATCCTTTGTAATAAGATGTCCTAAATAGGCAACTTCTTTGCGAAGGAATTCGCATTTGTCTGGCTGAATTTTGAGGTTGGCTTTTTGTAAACGTTTGAAGACTTCTGTTAATCGAGAAATATGTTCATGGATAGTAGGGGAGTAGATAATGATATCGTCCATATAGACGAGACACCTTTCGTTTTGGATTCCTAGTAAAATGTTGTCCATCACCCTTTGAAATGTTGATGGAGCATTTTTGAGTCCAAAAGGCATTCGTACGAATTCAAAATGACCATTTTCGACTGTGAAAGCGGTTTTTTGAATGTCTTTGGGATCGATTTCAATTTGGTGGAAGCCAGAGGCCAGGTCTAAAGTCGTGAAATATTGGCATTTGCCTAATTGATCTAAAAGGTCGGAAATGTTGGGTAGAGGATATTTATCACCTATCGTTACTTCGTTTAATTTTCGGTAGTCAACTACGACGCGCCATTTCTGTTTACCAGAAGCGTCTAGTTTTTTGGGGACTACCCAAACTGGGGAGGACCAGGGAGAAATTGAAGGCTGGATAATGCCTTGGTCGAGCATTTTGGAAACTTGTGATTTTACTTCTTGTTTGTGAATTTGGGGGTAACGATAAGATTTAGTGAAAATTGGTTTAGAATCGTTAGTGTCTATTGAATGCTTGATTTCGTTGGTAAATGTCAAGTTGTCACCTTCTAGATAAAATATGTCTGAAAAGTCTAAACAGAGTTGAGTAATTAATTCACTCTCCTCGTCGTTCAAGTGGTCTAAGCGTAATTGATTTTTTTTTTTTTTTCGTAGTTTCGGTCTATGTATTGGGAATCCGGATTTTGAAGATTTACGTTAAATATTGATCTAAATTTTTGAACGGGTTCAAGTTTAAGATCCGAGAAATGTATTGTTTTTGGAATCGCTTACGTTTGTGGTGGTAGCCATTTTGTTTATATTATTTAGATAATTAAATAACTTAAAAACACTTTTTTCAATTTGAGCTAGTACGCTACTGACAATTGGTAATTTTATATTATATGTAAAAGAATGTGCTGTTTATTTTATAATATTTCAAAATTTAATTACAAGGATAATTGGATTAATTTAAAAAGTGTTTTTAGTTGGGAATAATGTCACTGAAATTTTATATACTAATGTGCATTTAAACAGTATAGAACATGTGGGTTTTATTTTATTTCACAGTCAAGTAAGGCGTAAACTTAACCTTTATATGATATATGATATTATGATAAAAATAATGTTAAGATAAAAATGGTATGTGATTATAATTATTTATGTAGGAAATGTAGATAAGTTCGTACTTAAAGAGTATATGATATTACGATAAAAATAATGTTAAGATAGGAACGGTATAGTTATTTATGTAGGTCACATAAATTTTAAATGAAATATTATATTACTTCTGAATGAAATTATTATTTGAATATTAGAACTGCTGTTCGTTAAATTGAATTGTTTTTTTATAAGAAAAATATGCAAAATAATCGAGATGATTCTTAAAATCTACTTACATTAAAATTTCCATTCCACACGTCTGGATTGAAGTTGAATGCTGCTCCGTGAACTTTGTTACAATGCGGTCTTCTCTGCCAGGGGCGTTACCAGGTATTCCTTCCACAGAGGTCTCCTACACTGCCGAAGACACCAACTTCTCGACTGGGATGAATTCTTACTTGCTAATTTGTTGATTGATTGATATGTTGCTTTGTTGCTTGTTTAATTATTATTATTGTTTCTTTGTGAACGTAGATTCTTCTGAGTAAAGGATTGGGATCCACCACGACAGCTAAGGAATTTCTCCTTTTTCCAGGGGCTCTTTTCTTCAGGTTAGGCACCTTTTCCAGATGAACTCCTTGTTCCTTCCGATATGTTTTCCACTGGTTAGGCTCCCGAACTGTGCGTGTTCTTCAGATCCGCCACGACTGCGCCAATGTTAGATAGTGGATTGTAGATTTAACTTTTTAAAAACATTTATTTAGTTTAACACTGGAGTCAACGTTGACTCTATAATAATAACAATAATAATTTTGAAGTGATTTATTCGAACATGAGTTTAAGACTGAGGTTTACAATGGCAGTGGGTAATATTTATAATATCTGGAGAACAAAGAACATTGGATTTGCAATTCAGCATGATAACAGATTACTGAGAAAGAAATGTTAAGCTCAGCTAGCGTGAGCGGTTATTAGAGAAGAGCTGTTACGCAATTTGTAATGTGATATGTCTGAGAAGGTTAAGCCTGTCTCGGTGATATTATATATCATGGTATATTTCTAATATAACATATATATATATATATATATATATATATATATATATATATATATAACGCACACATTTATCTAAAATAATATAGGAAACGTGGGATTTAGCACGTGCGTGTCTATTAGACCAAATCAATGTTGTTCATTAGAACACCTAAAAACAATAACGGAAGTAAAAATCGAATTGCATTTTGTGCTTGTATGTTCTTTAGATGGAAAAAATAATTTAAAGCTTTTGTTTATTATTAAATAATATTTTCCAGTTTAAAATAAACGTTTTTATATGAATACATTTTCATGTAGATTGTTAACAATTGTAAAAATAGGTAAATATCCGTCGGATAAAATTCGCTTTGGTCAAACTCAGCTGTGTTCTGGGTTCGATCTCCGACACCGGTAATGGCGATTAGTAATGGGTGTTTTAAGCGTTTTTCAAATGCATAACCCCTTTCAGTACAGTCTTGGCTTTGGTTTTGAGGATTGTCAACCGTATGTGGCATTTTTAATATTTTCATGTTCAGTAAATTTTGTCTTATCCTTGAACTGATAACTTGTAGTATTTAGTAAATATACAAGCTGCTAGAAGTTGACTTACAAGATACGAGGACGATATTGCAGCACACTCCCGATATCTATAGCAAAGAGAAAACAGGCGAATTTTAATTATGCCTCACACGTCCCTGGCTGACACGTGCGTACTGTTCTTGGATATAAAATAATTGACATATTTTGACAGAATGATAGAATTGTCAAATTTTTTCTATTTATGAAATTAAAAGTTAAACTTTATTATAATATTATTAGTACAACACAGACATCTAATAAGTAAAAAAAAAGTATTTCGATGCTACATTATTATCTGCAGTATTTCAGTATCCTATTCATAATATATTTTTAAGGCAACTGTCACAAACAATGATGTTTATTGGATCTGACAGCATTCCTAAAATGTCAAAATGTCATCTCTCTGTACTGATTTGTAAATCTTATTCTTTTGGCCGCTTTTACTTCACGTGCTACCGTCTGGTGTCAAAAACGTTGGCTCCTGTCTGTGTGCGCTGCCGAGAGTTCTAAAAGCTTGTTTATTTGAGCCATCTTAATGGAATTTGGATTATCGGCAACGATAAAATTTCCTTCGTTATAATTGTTGCTGTTCATCAGAATATTTTGTTGCTACGGAGGGAGTCCGTATCTGTGTGGGACTTATGTGTGCACACGTGAGTAACCTTATTATCGACTATTTTCGACCTTACCCACGTATTTCAAAATTTATAGGCTAGTTGACCACTTTCTTTTGGGGGTACTTTTGCTAGAGAGACGGACTCGACCCTACCAATTGAACTGCAGTATTATACTAAAATTTTGGTGGATTGTATTTCCCTCAACAAGTCAGAGGTAAATTATCAATTGCTCTCATTAGGCATGCTTTACGTGCATTTTCGATTTACAAATTAAATGGGTATATCTTAGGGTCCACAGCATGGGTTAGAGCGTTCCACAGACTGGGTTAGAACGTTCCACGGACTAGGTTAGAAGGTTAGAGAGTTCCACAGACTAGGCTGAAACGTACCACGGTTTAGAGAGGTTATAAACCCACCGCCATCGTTTGGCTCCTGAAGCCACCACCGTAGGGCTGTAGTCTCATCACTTGTTGACGTCTCGGTATCGTACCAATTTTCTGATAAGTGTTATTGTGTCCTCTACCAAGAAACCACCTTCAGTGGTTCAGCGTAATAATACTTGTTTTCTTTTTTACATTTGTACGTATATGAACAAAGATTTTATTCACTCATATTGATTAAGTAAGTTTTCTAATGTAACTTGTTTCGGCCAAATTTATTTTAGTCAATCCTCACGCTTGTGAACCAAGTGTAGCTACACGAGGAGTATTTACCTTTATTTTATGTTGTAACATATTTATCAGAATATAGCCACATAACAAGATCGCTAGGTTCATACTGGAGAACCATAAGTTGTAAATACTGTAATATAGTACATTCCATGTTGAAAGAAACTGTCATTATTTCGTCTGCGACCCCTAAGAACGGAACCTTCAGTGATTTTATGTTAAATACGCGAAAAAAACTTCTAATAGTTTATGTTAAACTTGGGCTTAATGCCTTCAGATTTCTGAGCTAGTGAAATTTTGTCATGGGCACGTTACATCACTTATCCGGGCTAGGTAGTATCTGCGATCTGCTACTCACAGCAGCCCAAGTGGTTTTGTATCATCTTGGAACCCCTATCGCCTTACAGTCAAGAGGGAGAATACCAGTAGCACACGGCCGTACTTCACGACTTCGTGTATTACTGAATGATCATAATATTTGAAACATGTCACGGCTTGAAAATAAACTATTTAGTGACGTTTTCATTTTTTTCGTCATTAACTTGAAGATAAATTAAAACTGTCAGCCTAGTAGGCTTCTTGCATAATGTTGTCCATGTTTCCAGTAATTTGTACGAAATAATTTTAAAAATATTTTATTTTACTTTTTGAGACAGTTACCTAAAAAATGTTGTGTGCAGCTCCGCCAAATGATCTTACTCGGTCTTATCCGAAGTTTGCTTGGCACAGCCGAGGACAAACAAACTTCGGATAAGGTCGAGAAATATCAACTTTACGACCTTGATACACAAATAACTATTTCTTGAAAGTTGATTATTTAAAACCCTTCTGTAACATCACGGTAGTAATCATACATTAATTAGTCTCCTTCTAAAATTTGACGTAGATAACATTTTTAGTTTTCGAAAATTATATTTCAAAAAGTACAAATATTAGGAATCATTGACAGGGTGAAAAATTAAAATAGAGGATGACCGCAATCACTCTCACTTTGCACTCTCCAGAAATAATATCAGCAGAATATTTCACATAATGGAGATCTAACTTTAGAAATATCTCTAGATCTGGTGCCCTAACATGCCATGACATGATTTGCTTGATGATGAAATCCATAGGCAAGAACTCTATAAACTCAACCAACATTATGTTCTTTACAAAAATTAAGTAAAAGATATTGAGACCAATCCCAAGGGATGGTTTGATCATTCACAAGTCCTGTAATATGTGTAATATTTTTTATCGCCAACCGTCAGTAAAGCCATACATTCCATAGCGATTTTCGGAAGTAAACAAACACTTTATTTTACTATAAAATAGAGTATATTATCTGCTGCATATGAGCAGGTAAAGTATTTTTACCACCCGCAAATATTCATTAACATAGCCATTACTTTGACATTAAACAGAAATCGTTTGTCACTGTCATGCTTCTTACGCTTGTCCATAATAAAAGTTTTTTTGCGAATTACTTATAAGAATAATGGAAGATGTTCAGTGCAGGCCGCTTGAAATTCAAAAGAAGTCATTAGAGACGTCTTTGGAACTTTTGCCAGAAAAATCAGTAGAGAAACATAATCGTCAGTACGACATATTTATGGAGTGGTGCAAGAAATACGAAATAAAAAAATACAATGAAAACGTATTAGTGGCATGTTTTTCGTATTTATCAAAGAAATATTGTCCTTCTTCAATGTGGTCGTATTATTCCATGCTTAAAGCAACCCCTTCAGCAAAGCAAGGTGTTAATATTAATGAATATAGAAAACTTACGACTTTTTTTAAACGAGAAGGAAGAAATCATATTCCAAAAAATCCATAACCCTTTTGCAAGAAGAAATACTTAAAATTTTTACTAGAAAGCATCGAACGAAATCTACTGATATAGTATATTCATTATTTTAGATTTGTGTTATGTTTGGAATTGCTGAGGCTTTACGTAAAGAAGAACTTTTGAATTTAAAAGTAGGTGACATAGAGCACAAAGAAACAATTCTGGTTGTTCATATACCCAAAACAAAGACCAATAAGCCTCGTTAATTTGTGATCACTGCAGAGTTTGAAAAAAAAGTAAAATCCATAAAATTATTTAATAAATATTTCATTTTGTGTCCTAAGCAGAGGCCCGCGCCCCTCGATCGATTTTTCCTAACCTACAGAAGCGGCAAATGCACAATTCAGCCAGTTGGAATCCATACTATTGGAAGTATACCAAGCAAAATTGCCAACTATTTGCATCTGCCAGAACCATCACTTTATACGGGACATTGTTTCCGTTGAACATCCGCCACTCTATTTGTCAACGTAGGTGGCAGTAAAGAAAAGTTAAAACGTCACGGAGGATGGAACGGTACGATTGCAGAGTCCTATGTTGAAGAATCTGTGCTCAATAAAACAAAAATCGCAAAGACGATTTTAGGCGATGGTCAAACTAACAACATAGTTGTTACCAATGATAATTCTACTAAAGAAAATTTACACATTGTTAACATAGGTAATAATCCTGAAATATTTTCCATTAAAATTCCTTCGACTTCAGGAATTAATTTTTATAATACGTCAGGGTGTACTTTCACGATTAATATAACAAACAATAAGCAGATTTGTTTTGTATTTGCTGTTTACATTGTCATAATAAAACGTGATAAGTTATAATATCTCCATTTTTTTATTATAAATTTTTACGGTTGGCGATAAAATTTTGTATGCACCATGTCAGTAAAGTGTCTTTATCGAACTGACCTGTTACTCGCTTCGCTCGCTCGATTCATAATATCATACTCGTTCGATAAAGACTCACTTTACTGCCTTGGTACATAAATAACTATTATATACTTACAGTAATGCATGTTGACATATCCTATGTGATATTAATAATTAATAACAATATTAACAAAGATATTGTATTGTCATAATAGTCTACTTCCATTATTGCCACAAATCTCATCTATTTGAGCAAAAAATTGTAATTTTTCTTTAACCTTCCGAATATTAGAAAGCAATGTTCAACGTATAAAAGAATCAGAGCGTATAATATTTTCTAGACAATCTTATTCAGTTGAAGATAAGTAGTTAATTAAACATCTTGCACATTTTTGAGATTAAAGCTTAATATTAATCAATACAATCACAAACTCTTTTAATTTCAAAGTAAATTTGCAAATGATTAAAAAAGCATCAACATCAAATAAACAGATTTGAAGAATCTAACGAATTTCCGGGAATCTAAAGCAAAATTAATACATTTCAGTATAACATCTATACTTTGATATTGCTGAATGCGAATTACAAATTGAAAGGTATAATATGCACGTGTCACATCAACAACGGGATGATTCGGCATAAAACGTAGATTAATGAAAGCGTGACAAAGTTTCTAATAGAGATGCGACGGAAGGGCACCAATACAAACTATGGCAGAACGTTTCCTGGTGTTGGGAATCGGCCAGATGCGTACTGTTGACCTGCCTAATGGAACCACAGCACACTGTTTTCAGGCCTTTATCATTTTTACAAACGTCACTCACCTTTTATGTTTGGTATGCTCGCAAGGAAGCGGTTATTCTGAGCAAATTTTACCACTTATTTAATGACGGCAATTATCTTAAATAAAATTTTTTGTTATTAAAATTATCCTCGGTCAAGTTACAAAATATAAGATATATATAAGATGAGAAAAAATCATGCAACAATTATTTACTTAAATAAAGAATGTGTGTTTTAGGAATATTTATTTTATGTACATACACCATCCAACAGCGAAGACCAATTACTGAATGGGAAGATATAGGATTATGAACAACTATCACATATTACAGATTAATAAGTCAAACAGAATAATATATACGGTGGGGCAATAGTGCGTCGGACCTCGATATCTCTAGTTCTACGATAGCTAGAAATTTTTTAAAAAATTGCAACTAGATAAAAAGTCTATAACTGGAAATTATTTTCGAACATACAAGGCGAGCCAAGACGAAATTACAGGACCAAGTGCCATTTTTTTAAATGGAATGCTATGTATATCAGTACATTTTTTGAAGCCTCTTTCTAGGCTCTATTTATTCCTATATTAGCATTGAATATCTCCTAACCACTTGGATGTAATGAATTTTTTTGTTGAAATAATGCAATCTGCAGATGGATATTAAGAAAATCACCACAGTCACGATTATGGGTTTGAAAAAAAACTTACCAGTTACGAGATATCTATTTAATGTTTCCAACTGTTCCGAAAACTGCCGGTGTGATAGATGTAAAGGCAGTTATTATTCTTTCCTTCATATTTTGTACTGTTGTTGGCGTATCTCTATAAACAATTTCCTTCACGTATCCCCATAAAAAGAAATCCATTTTTGTAAGTTCTGGGGATTCAGCAGGCCATTTAGTGGGTCCATTTATTCAAATCCATTGATTAGGGTAGATATTATTTAAGTGGTCTCTAACTGCATTTAAATAATGTGGTGGAGCACCATCTTGCTGAAACCACATCCGATTTCGAATTCTTTCAGGGAGATTTACCAATAATTGTGGCAGATAATTTTCCAAAAAATGAAAATAAATAGCTCCAATCAATGTACCATCAAAGAAATGTGGCCCTATTACATCTCCAATAATTCCTCCACAAACGTTTATAGACCATCTGTGTTGATTATCAACTTGTATAAAAAAGTGAGACTTTTCCGAAGCATAATAATGGAAATTGTGCCTATTAACAAATTCATTTTTATCAAAGTTGCCTCATCACTAAATAAAACAGTATTGAAGAAATTGACATCATGTTGCATTTCACCTCTGGCCCAATTACAAAATTGTAGGCGCTTTTGAAAATCGTCATTAGATAACTCCTGGTGCATTTGAATATGATATGCATGCAACTTATTTGTTTTTAAGATTCGATCCACAGACGGTATACTTATTCCTACTAACGAGCTCACTTCTCTTCGACTAACATGGGAATTCTCAATCGTTGCCAGCACCACAGAAAACTCATTTTCTTCGTTCACATGTTTTATTCCTTCACTTTTTTTATATTCGACATTTCCAGTTTCCAGAAAGCTATGCTGGAAGCTGCTAATATGAGGAGTCCTTCTTTCAGGATAATCTTGGAGATAAATTCTATTGGAAAGTAAACAGTTTCTGTCTGACTCGCCCAAAATAAAAGTCATGTCTACAAGTTCCGCTTTATTAAAATTCATGCTGTAAAATTCTATATATTTTGAATTCAATACAAATTGCAACGACCGGTAACTGTGATAAATGCTCCTTTGTACACGACAATTTATACCAAACTGAGGTTTTATTGCTTGTCGAATAACGAAAACAGCAAAAAAATGTACAAAAAAAACATTACAGTGTGTGTCAATCAAAATGGGCAACACATCGAATACCTATTATAAATTCTTCTAATGAATTTTGAATTGAATTTTTTAAGTTTATTCTTGAATTTGACACTTACTTATTTATAAATCGAAAATGCTTGCCATTAGCCATAGGGGAGGACTTACAAAACATGTTCGTTTTTATTTCTACATCACATCGTTGAAAAATATACAGGGTGTTCCATTTGAAAAATTAAATTTAAAATATACATAAATATGCGTATAATAATAGACTAGGAACTAAGTATAGAAAACAATTAAGTGTATATATTATACATATTATTATATACCTGAGCAAAATGACGTAATATTATTAAAAAAATATATAAAAAGTGAAAGTGAAAAAAAAAATTATAGATAAATTATTACACACTAATCTACGACTAGGTGCATATTTGTTTACATCGTAAATTATTCCATTAGCATTCAAGTAATGTATCAGTGACAAATATGCACGTATTTATTTATTTTATGTAGAGCTATAAACCTATTTTAGAGAGTGACTGTTACCGAATGGCATGTGATAAACACACTACATACAGTAGACAGCCCCCCAAATCCAAAGCCAAAGGGTGCCCGTAAGGGGTTACATATTTTAAAAATCCCCAGAACTGTATAATATTAATAGTTTTTACCATTATTAATAAAATAATCAATAAAATAAAATAGTCTTTATTGCAACAAAGTAAATACAAATTGCCACAAATGGTACACAGTACTGCTGAGCATATTTTTATGTGTACCTATTTACGTGTATGGTAATATTAATTTAATTTAAAAATTGCGTAATTAAAATGAAGTCATATGTAAATATATATCAAGACACATATATTGCACACATTTTGTCACAAATAAAAGTTAAAATTACAAACCTATTGCTAAATCTAATATAAACTTTTTTATTTTGTCGAATCGTTAACATAGTATATATCTGAGCTGCTTGGTAGAAGAAAGATCTTTTAAAAGCTTCTTTTTTGTGCATATGTATACTTAAATTATTTCTATGCCTAATATTTAAGTCGTGTGTATCACCATGTCTACTTAATAGATCACTTAAATGTCCCGGACAATTAGTGTTCATAACTGTGTTAATTACACAACTCATATGCACAAACCTTCTTTCACTCATATGTAAGATATTTGCACTACGTACATGCGGGATTATATTATGATCATATCTATTTAATTGGCAAACAAATCTAATGTAAGAATTTTGAATTTTTTGGATACGATCCTTATTAAAAGTTGTTAAAAATGGTCCATACACACAATCCATGTAGTTAAGTATCGATAGAACCAGCGATTCGACGAGAGTTAATTTTAGTGGCCTTGGTAACAAATCACGATATTCATTTATGTTTCTTAGGGCAAAATATGATTTTTGGCAGACTTTTGTCAAGGTGTATACCAAGATATTTTACTTCATTGTACCACGTGAGATCCGTGCCATCAATGTGAAGGCTGTGTTTGAAGTATCAACATTATTTTTACTAAACGTTATAGCGTTGGTTTAATTGGCGTTAATCAACAGTGAGTTGCTACTGGCTCAATTGTTTATATTCACAAGATCAGAGCTTATAAGTTGAACTGCATTAACTCCTAAAAAAATAATTCATTTTAGATTTTATAATGTCAATATGTTATTATAATTTTTTTAGTTTGATGTATATGGAGAAAAAAAAAATTACATTTTCTACATTCTGCCGGATGCGCCAAGTGCAATAATATAATTCTCGTCAATTAAAATGATTTATGCCATGAACGCGTAATTAATATTATTATGTGCAAAAATATCTGCCATTCATTTTAGATGATGAAGGTATTTGCAAAAATATGAAGAAAATCCTATATAGAGAGAGAGAGAGATATTGGAAATTCTTCCCAAGGCACTTCATAAGAGCTAATATTTTATGGCATTGATCAAAATAAAAGTTAACCAGAGTTTTATCCACATTTCTTTTTTATTTTTGATACCAGAATATAATTTGAAACATTTGTTATAGAGTCATTTTCCGTAGCTTGTTTACCAATATAACAACATTGTAGTTTTTCATTTGTTCACACCTATCATTACAATTTTAAAGACAAAAAATATTCCACTCATCCCTTGCGCGCAACACAGTCTTACGATGACTGCCTGAATCATTCCGTTTTTAGTACCTATCAGTTGTGCACATATTAATGTAAGGTATCCTTTTTGTGAGTGTTAAACGGTGTAGAAAATTCCACATAACCGTCACATAAAGAAAAATGAATACAAAAAATTATATTTGGAATTAAACAAAATATGACAGATATAAAAGCAGAACTCTCTAGTTCTTTAAATTATTCCCCTGCAACATCTATATTATATCAGCTTTATCTTACAATATTTAACAAAGAGTAATGGTGGAAAATTTGTTAGTTAAGGTAGACATATCCAAGAGAGAGAGAGAGATCCGATAAGGACATATTTATTATTTTTGGCCATAACTTTTTTTTTAATACTTATATTGGTAAAAAAGTATGAGATTACTGTAAACGCCACGAGTGATGGCGAGTAAAGGGAAAGCTGTATGTAGAGAGTAATATAGATCAAGCGTACGCATTGCTATCCTAATTGGTATAGTATAAATTCTAAATAGTGTCAGCGGTGGTATGTGCCGTTCTACGACAGGTCGACTATATTCCCCTACAGTCCTCACCGCTCGCCAACACTCGTATCATTTACTGTAGCTAAGTAGAACTATGACAGGTGTAGTGATATGAATTTTCACTCAATAATGACCGTTGTTTGCAAAATTAGTTAATTTAAATTTAAAAATAGTGTCAATCTTCATATCTTGTAGTTGAGTGAAAATTCATATCACTACACCTGTCATAGTTCCATTTAGGTAGTTTTATATTTTCTTACCAACATATATACTAAAAAAAATCGGTCCGCGACAACTCGCACAAAATTTCCCATTTAGGAGTAGACCGAACTAATGTACCCTGACCACGGCATCTAATATTTTCATCGTCAATTTCTTCCCAATCAATCTTGTTTTTTTTTTTATACATTTATTTAACGTCGGCCTATTTCCGCTACTGAGGCCTAACACCGACGCCTGTAGACGAGCTACCCCCAACCAGGAATTTTTGCCGAACCTCTTCCCTTAAGAAGAGGCTTTACATTCCCTCCGAAGGATGGTATATCTCCTATACAACCCTCGCCTAAGGTTGTATAGCTTCCGCGCATACACTGGTATATAAGCCGCTGGAAGATGTGTGAGGCGAGAACGCGGTTCCCGTTGGAATGGTCACCCATCCAAGTACTAACTGCCTGGTGTTGCTTTACATCGCATACCGAAGTATGTACATAGTAAAGACGCACCTACGCTCACCCCGTGCATCAATCTTGTTGAAATTTAAACTATTTTGTTTTCAGCTACACCTACTTTCATTCTGCGTTCAACTATGTACAATTTATTGTACCTATTTAAATTTAATTAAATAGGTATAATGACCTGCATTTCTTAGGTACAACTAGTCATGTTACCTTATGCTATTACTACAGTATTCATGTGTTAATTTTGACTAAAATTGTTAAATCCGTTTTAGAGAAAAAACATTATGAAATTATTTAAAACTCATCCCCCACAGCTTCCCTCCCTGCATTTTCTAGGAGCAACTGGTCATGTCACTTCATACCGGTATTAGGGGGGGGGGTGTCCATATGCCAAATTTAATCAAAATCGTTAGAACCGTTTGAGAGGAAAATTATTTAATTCCTTGCCTCCCCCCGCAAACTCCCTCCTTGCATTTCATAGGTACAACCAGTCATGTTACCTTATGCTACTATTAATTAAAATTGTTAGGTCCGTTTGAAAATAAAATGTGAAATTATTTAAAACTCCCCCCCCACAGTTTCCCTCCCGGTATTTTTTTAAGAGCAACTGATTATGTCATTTCATATCGGTACTAGGGGAGCGTCCATGTACCAAATTTAATCAATATCGTTAGAACCGTTTTAGAAACAAAATATTTTCTATTTTTTTTCCTCTTTTTAGGAGTTTACTCCCCCCCCCCACATTTGAGAGTTAGGATTGATTTTGAGATTTCGCCTCGAGATGTGACCGTCTTGAATATACATGTAAAATTTTAACAAAAGCGATCCAGTAGTGTGGGCTCTAGGTGCGACCACAGACGGCAGACAGACATTTTTTAAAAACCACTTTTTTGGGTTCAGGGGACCAAGACGCCCATGGCTCGTGCCACGGCTTATTACGGCCAGTGGAAGATTCGGGTGAACGCTGAAAAGTCCGAGGCGATTGTCTTCACGCGTCGTTTCACCGAAAATAAGATCATAACACCCATTTCGATCAGAGGAAACAAAATCCCAACCAATAGATGCGTGAAGTACTTGGGTGTAAAACTCGACCAAAGACTAACGTTTAATACCCACGCTAATGAGACAACGGACGGTCTACTCCCTGTCCAGAAGTCTGTATCCGTTAATGGTCAGGGGTAGCAGACTTAACAGAGAAAATAAAAAGTTGTTATACACAGTGGTGGTCAGGCTGTCCATCACATACGCGGCGCCGGTGTGGTGCAGCATACCGGCCACGCCAATGAAAAAAACCAAAAGTGTTTGAACACAAATTTATGCGCCTCATATAAAATTCTGGAAGGTATACCTCCCTCAGAGACCTATACGCACGTTGCAACGACATAACCCCGATAGCGGATTATGTCCAGCAGGTCTCTCAAAGCTTCTACTCTTTTAAGCTGGGCGATAGTCCGCTAACAAGACACATAACACAAGTCAGAGAGCATAATGCCCCATTTCGAATTAAACACCCTTTACCGTACCAGACGTTATCGATTTTCCGACAAAATCCTGTAGCCAAACTTCACCAACCATAACTTTCGCTTACTCTATCCACCTTTATTGATATTTCATACCTTTCGTATCTTTAAATCTTTCCTATCCCCCCTTCCTTTCTGTTTGTATTCTTTTTGTCGCGTTTGTTTTCTCTTGGTGTCTTTTTGTACATTCTTGCCGGTAAATTCTTTTTCTTATCATCAATTTTTACAAAATCAAAACCTTGTGGTATCGAAAATTTTTAAAGTTAAAGTTTAGGCCAGTCTTGCGCAGCCCGGCGTTCATAGATCTCGCAGAAGGCTCCTCGTTTGGATTGAGGCGCCTGCGTCAGCTGCAAAATTGTGTTTGTGCCCCAGTTTTTAAAGTGTATTTTTAGTTGTGTTAAGTCTTTTTGTAATTAGAGATGTAAGAATTTTATTACCTTCTTTTATCTGCTTTTGCAGAAGGTGTTTAGGTTAAGTTTTATCAATTTTTGTTTAACCGAACCAGGCCTATTCCGCCCGATCCTGCAATCCGCTACCGCGATTAACGCGGTGGTTGCACGGTCGGTCCCGGGATGGGTTCTGGGGAGGTTCTATTGCACTTTTAATTTATAATAAAACCTTGTTGATTGATTGATTGATTGATTGGACCCAAAAACTTGTAAATCCATCAAAGACTCAAATTCGATTTTTGCACAATCACCATACTTTCCTTATATACTACATATATGGGAAAGTAAAAAGTTATGGCCAAAAATAATAAATATTTGCTTATCGGATCTCTCTCTTTCTCTTGAATATGCCTACCTTAAGGACACTAAAACAAATTTATGCTTTAAGCCCACGCTGCATTTATTTCATAGTGTAAACTTCCTCAAGACTACAATAAATGTACAATTAGGACTATTTTACTAGGAACTAAATAAAACCCTATACATTCTTGTATAAAATAAACTATATTAAAATTTACCTCAGAGTAAGTGTAAAGGTGGCACTTTAATTACCATTTTATTCAAAATTAGATGGGTGTGAATATGGATACCTAACGTTCTAAGTTAAGACACATTATTAAAATTCAAAAAAAATTAAAAATAACAAATAAAACCAATGTCAACAATTCACAAACACATTGAAATCGCAAAATATAAAGAATTGCCCAAAGTATTGTAGTAGGTGTCACCTATTGAATATAGAGTACAAACGGAATAAAGTAAGCTATCTAGAAAAGTATGACTTTAGTATTTCTAAAACATAGATGTAGTTAAACGACTGAAATTATTTAATTAATTTATTTAGATAATGTATATAATATTTAATATAGATAATTCTAGAGATAATAGTAGATAAATCAATATCAAATGTGATAAATTTCAAGTTTATTTAGACCGCAGAAAAGCTCATTGAATTTATTGTATTAACGTTTTAAAAACCCAGGCTGGTAAATTAAAGTTGAAATAAACTTTATAATTTTTATTCTGCTGCAATTGATTCAAAATTGAACATTCTTTAATTCTCTTTGTTACACTTTGTGCTCTGATATAAATTTCAAAGGCAAAACTAATTAAATATTCAAAAACAAGAAGGATTAACATAGCGGTTCGTATTTTAATTCCCCTTACATTGCTAGAAGGTATAATTGTAGTATAATTAATCGATAGTCGGCTAATTCGTAAATGAAAGAGAATCTGCATGGTGCGTGGACATCCTATGCAACCCTTTAGCTATTTCAGAAGTTGTCAGGATCGGAATGAAAATTATCTCTATTCAATGTTGGGGTAAATCTATACAAATAAATAAACTTTATTTAACCCAATTTTATAATATTATTTTGACATTCAATATTATTATATTGTAAAAATGTAAATGTGTGAATAAAACTACTTATTCTAGCAATGTATCTGTATATTTCTTTCAAAAAATCGTGTAATGTATCTAAGCAATTCTATTTCAGAAAATAATGTTTTTTAAAAAAATACGACCATTTCGTAATTGGCGCCTTTTTAATTATATTTTTGTAGTCTTAAGTAATGAAGCATAAGTATTAATGAGTACTCGCGGCTTGTTTATTACGAGCAATCGCAAGCGTAATCAATGAAGTTACTCATTATTTGCAATTAACATTCTGTAAAATATAATAACGTTGCATTATTGACAAATGTAGACAGTAAAATATTCTATAATGAAAGTGGCTTTTATATTTCTGAACTAAATATTAAATATGGAGCATCATAAGGATCTGTCCTTGTTGTTCTTTCGTTTATTTGTAAACGATTTGCCAAATACGTGTAATGAAAACTTGGTGATGTTTGCCGATGTTCTTATGTTTCCACGATAATATATATTGTGTGCAATGTTATAAAAATGCCCAAATATTGCTTAATAAATTCACATTATGATTTAGCACTTATAAATTATTTTTAAATAGGGAAAAACACATTTCATAAATTTGACTCCTTGAACCATAGTGATAAATGAATCATTTTAAATACATTAATGGGATGTCAATAGCGCAGGGAAACGAGTGAAATTTTTGGGAGTGTACTTAGAGAAAAATTTAGAACGGGAAACTCATTGATATCATATGTAAAAACTGTTTAGAGTATGTTATGTACTGTATAGGTTAATGGAGTTAAGCAAGTGTCATAGATGTCACCTTTGTCTCTGTTGATATAGCGGATTACGTTCGCAACTGGAGAGTTTTTGGGCATGAAACACTTAGTGACCATAATATGATAATGTTCGATTTAGATCAGTGGTTTCTCCAGGCTAAACCGACGCGACCACTACTAAACTCGCTGTCTGTAGAAACCCCGCAACGAACAGGCGCTTGAAAATAAGGTACGACTTGAGTTCAGCCGGCTGTAGAATCCCGATCCGGATACAGTTATCCTGGCCCTCAGAAATTCGTATCAAGTCACGCTATCTGGGGCCGGAGGTGCATTGAGAAGATCTGTGTACTGGTTGAACGATGACACTGCGATATTTCGCAAAACCTGCCTACACATGAAAAGTATTTGGACCCGAAACAAGGCTTCATGTAATATAGACGTCGCTGAATTGGAAACCAGCCGCATTGCATATTGCGATCCCAGAAAAGACTTACGGACGTGTATTAAAATGGCTACATATAGATGCTGGGATCGCATCGTTGAGGCGGTGGATGACAACCCTTGGAGAGATGAATATCGTATTGCGTATAGGAGGACTGTTGTAAGAGAATAAGTTAAATTGTCCATTAATCGCAAGATTGAGATTGCTGACAGACTCTTTCCTGTAAAACTAATTACGGTATGAAAGAGAGAGAGGAAAGTTTAACCTCCACCCCCAGCTATAGGAGGAGAGCAGTAAGGCTGAAACCGAACAAGGCGCCTGGTCCCAATGATGTATCACCTGAAACGGTTAAAGTCGCAGTTAATAATCACCCAGAGGTATTTGCGCATAAATATGTAATGCTATCATCAGGACAGGAGTTATCACACAGAAATAAAAAACCGCCGTGCTAGCTCTGGTTCCAAATGCTGGGAAATCACCAGGTTAAAATCCCAAGGCCAATCTGCCTTATTGACACATCAGCTAAGGTGCTGGAACGAATCATAGCCACACGGCTAAACGATGAATTGGATGCGCTGGGAGCGTTATCCGACAACCAGCTTGGTTTCAGGGACAGTAGTTGGCATTGCTCATTCTGCAAACGCGGGAAATTGGAGACAATGCGAAAGGTGCCTCGCTGTCACTTTGGATGGTCAAGAAACCTTTCAACACTGCTCCGTGGATTACAATTGTTGAATCGCTAAAGTGTCAAGGAGTGTCGGCCTATCTAATACAGCTCGTAATGAGCTACTTTACTGACAGGAGCCGTCTTGTTGATAATGTTACAAGATCGGTGACTTGTGGCGTACGCCAGGGATCGGTATTAGGGCCGCTACTATGAAATTTCCTGTATGATAGCATACTCGAATTTGAGTATACTACAGCCATCTCAAGTTGCCGGTTGCTTGCCTTCGCTGGCGACCTCATTGTAGTAGTTATTGATACTAATGAAGATGGCGTGGTAACCAACGCTGGAGAGATAATCTCTGCAATTAACGGGTGGATGACATGCAATGAGCTAGAACTAGCACCTGAAAAATCGGAAGTCATAGCGCTCACATTTATGAAGTCAAATTTCAATTTGACGAAATAAATTTCACACAAATGAAATATAAATTAACTTTCATGAAAAAGATTTAGAACAAATGGAAATAGGTTTCATTTAAGAAATTTAAATTTTCACTCACAAAATCAGAATTCAATGTCATGAAAACAGATCTCACTTTTTAATAAAGTGGAATAATTTAATGGCAACCTCTGGATATTCAATTAAATGCATTAGTTTTTACAAATGCCAAATTAGTTTTGAAGTTTTGTTTCAACTTTTAGTAAAATATGTCTATTATAA
Organism: Leptura quadrifasciata; assembly: GCA_963675555.1. Classification (NCBI taxonomy): domain Eukaryota; kingdom Metazoa; phylum Arthropoda; class Insecta; order Coleoptera; family Cerambycidae; genus Leptura; species Leptura quadrifasciata. The sequence goes on from OY776675.1 coordinate 89,759,880, forward strand.
GAAAGTATAATAAAATCACAGGAAATGATAGAACAAGAATTGTAAAATCTTACGAAGAGAATAAGGATTGACGACAGTTGCTAAAGACTTGGGTGTAAATATTAGTACTGCATACGATTGGCTAAAAAATGAGCAACCACCTTCTAAACATAAAGAGGGTGCTGGTTCCAAAAAGAAAACTCCTGCAGTAGAAGATGCATTGGTACGGTGGATAGAAGAGACAGCACCTTGACTCTTAGAAATTTGGCTGATCGTGTTCATAATGAATATGGAGTTCTAGTTTGTCATGACACCATAAAGAACTGGTTAGATGGGATTCAAAAGCGATTAGACCACAAGTTGCAAATATGAACAACGATGTCAATAAGGCAAAGCGCAGTGATTTGGAAAGCACAGCAAATGGGGGAACTCTTATTTGGATAGATAAATGCAACTTTAACTTATATTGTCGACGAAAAGAAGGAATAATGGTATTTTGCGTCCAACATTTATTATCAAAATTGTACGGCTTGCTCCTTATTCATATTTACTAAATCCTGTTGAACTTTTATGGAGTACTTTAAATCCAAAGTTATGAGACAGCTATAAGGCAGGATGCCAACCATTTTGAATAACGTTCGTTTAAACAATCAGGCACCAACTATATCTGAGCACAGAATTCGCATTTTGGAGAACATTGCTGCTGACGCCTCCATAAGAGATGTTCCACAACAGCACCACTTGGGGTATGTAAACCATGTTGAAAGATATTTTGCCGTCGTATTAAGAAACCAAGATTTAATTAAATCATAGTTGAATATGTTATTGTTAAATATTATGTTACCTCTTATTGTTAAATATGTTTTACGATCTGGTAAATTGTTTGATTATTACTGTTGTGTTTAAAATAAATATTATTTATTAACCGCCTTTTGAGAACGCAGTGGAGTGCGCTCATTAGGGTGTGTTGTGCTTATCACATAGTTTCGACAGTGGAACTACAAGTCATTGGTCCAGCTCCCTCTCTGCTCCCATAGAGCAGCAGCATAATCACGATGCGGATGATGCCACAGGGAAATTTAATAGAGAATGCCTCATGGAGAGGTGGCAGAGCCGTTGGCAAAACGCAGCAGAAGATTCATGGGCGAGAATGCTCATTCCGAACCTCCTAGCATGGACTTCCCGCAGCCACGGAGAAGTTAATTATTACATGACACAGGCATTAATTGGTCATGGTAAAATCGGCAGTTACCTAACTGGATTCGGTAGGAAGAAGTCTACTCCTCGATGTGCGACACCGTGGAGCATACCATCTTTCAATGCCCTATATGGACTCATAATAGGCAGACTGCAGAGAGGCTAGTGGGCCAACATATTAATAGACATAACAAGGTTAGGATTATGCTACAAGACGAGGTAGGATGACAGGTAGTAAATACCCTTTGCTGTGATATATTTTAAAGAAAAGATGAAAATGACTGGTTCCACAATAACGGAAGTGAGAACTAAGACTTTGAAGTAATGCTTGGCGCAGTTCTGAAGTGCTTTTGGATGGGTAATTGGGCAGGTTTTTTAGTGGGTAAGAATCCCACATATCCCTGCACGATCAAACACCGGTGCGGGAACCTTTTGAAGGTTTTTCCTCAAAAAGAAAATGAAGCAATAAAATAGCTATGATATTTTACTACTAAGCGCAATGTTATTAAAGAATTAATTAAGTTATATTTTGGAGCTATTTTCACCAAAGTATTAGAGTTTTCTCATGTAGAAAAGGCCAATTAGATTTATTTCGGGATTATCGCGCCTCTCACCTTGTAAAAACTAACCAAAGATTCAAAACTACTTACATTAGCATGCATATATTTTAGAAATATCACACATATGATACTAGAGTTGCAGAGCTACACCATCTCATAAGCTGTCCGTCTTTGAGGGAAATCCTGTATACATATTTACAACAAACTGTCAGAACATCTCAAACACATAGAGAACATTAAAAGTTGTAAAAAGCTTGTAACCCATTTTTTAATAAAAGAATATTTTATAGTGTGTCTGAATACTTAAATCTCTAAAATTTTCACTTATATAATGATTGACTGACATTAATTGTAATTTTTATTATGTGTGTTGTTAATATCATAAGTGCATTTTTACTCTGTATATTATTTCAATTGATGTAACCTGACTTGTTCGTTGTAGTCTTACAGCATGTACATTTTTATCATTAAATCCATAAATAGTCAATTGCGGACCTGTGCACTACACAGAAGTATATATTCATGTTTTTAGGAACGCACAATGCAAATAGACTAATGTGCTTGTAGTGCCCAAAAGGGCTATGAAAAATGTTAATTAAACTTGAAAAATAACTCTATAACTCTTCTCTGATTTAATTAAAAAGTAATTGTATTGTCATTTGTAATAACATTATTGTAAATTGAGTAGTTAAGTATTTTATCATTAAATAGTCTGATTTAATTAAATTTTGTTACTGAAATGTTGATTAAATAATTCCAGATTCAGTTTAATTGCTTATTTTTAAATGTTAAACGATGACAGTAGAAAATGATAGTAACTATTTATTATACCTATTGGGATATATTAAAAAGCATTAACTGTAACTTTTTGTGAGATGAATTTCGTGTGTTAGGTGATTACCGAAAAAAATCAATTTATTTGAATGGCTGTTATATTATATAAAGTCCGTAAAAGAAATATTCAACTTCCAACTTATTTAAGTTAGTTGTCATATGAGCATGTGAGTAACAATAATATGAAATTGTACAATTTCTCGTGTTCTGCAGTTTCCGGGATTTATTATTGAAAATAATGCGAAAATAGTTTAATTGAGTACATTTATTGACCAGTAATTATATTATTTTAACACTGAAAATGATGCCTAAAATGATATTTTAACATGCCAAAATATAAACAAATAAAACAAACTCTCATGACATTTTCATTAGATTGTGTTGTTATATGGCATATATCCATTTAACAACTTTGTTAAAACAACTGATATTTGTTTATGCTTAGCACGGTCTGGTGGCACTTTGATTTAGTTTTTGTATGTGAGACTACATCAACCTAGCAGAATTATGAGTATAACTGCTAAATTATTTCATATTGTTTTATATAGTTATTTTTGTATCTTAGGAACTCAGTCATGTATTTTTAACACTAATTTTTGTAATATATATTTATTTCTGTTACAGCACTTCACATATCCAATTGACGATACCACGCCTGCAAAACATTTATATCCATTTAAACTTCATGTTTTACTTTGTTTACTTTGTACATATACTTATTTTCTTACCCCATTTCATTCTTACCTGTTATATAGGGTATCTTATACAATGTAATGTATTTACTGGCTCATCACAATACAGTTAGAAAGTTTACTTTATTCCGTCAATTCATAGTAATTGCTTGATTATATTATATTTGAAGTCATAGTTGTCAAACACTTCTGAATGATTTTTAAAGTTTCCTTTTATCGATTCTATACCTGTCAGTAAGTGAGGTACCGTCATCGGTTTAAGCGCTGAGACCTCGATCAGCGAAGTGAAGCAGCGTTGGTCGAGGCCGTCACTTGGATGGGTGAACGGCATCTCATTTCGCCGTCCTGGTTGAGTGGAAGAGTAGCTGTAGCTAAACTCCGCCAGAACGTAAATATAAATAAGGCATTAAAAAATAATAATAATAATTTAATTGTGAATAGAAAACTAAATAGAAAAGGAATATGGTTGTGTACTTAAGTCGCCCTTCAAAAGATGGCGACACTCGTATAACTGCAACTTTCATTTTGTTTAGGAAAAATAAACTTTTTAAAGATTATATATTGGTACCGCATTCTAAACTGTAATATAAAAAAGTTTATCTTATCAGTTAAAATTCCGAATTTGCCATTTGCCTTCCAAATCTGATCTGACTGACACCACTACCTTTCGATTGTAAGATCCTCAAATAATTACTATTACATTCATATCCACATGTAATGGACAGTGACGCGTCCTCTCATACAGACGGCCCGGATTCAAAACCGGGTCGCAGCAAGTAGATGAGATACAGTGGATGAGCGAATCTGCTAACGTCACCATCTTTCGAAGGAGATATAAAACGGGGTTCCGTGTATCTATGATGTGAGCACGTTAAAGATCCCTACCCCACGACAAACTATGGGGGTTTGACAAAATTTCCAGGTTAGGAGTCCCATTGCCTACACAGACACTGACGAGCTTTTTCTCCTGGCGTCGGTGATTGGCCCTGGTAGCGAAAATAGGCCGACGTTAAATAAATGATTTAAAAAAAATCATATCCACATTTCTTTCTGTTTGCACACCGTCAGGTAAATTTTATTTATTAATAATTTCAATTTCTATAATTTTCAATTATTTAAGGCATTTTCATTTTTTAAATAAATTAAATTCAATTTCTTCAATTCAATAAGTAACTAAAATACTACATGCAACCATATGGTAATACAAAACTTTTTTCTATCTCTTTTGACAATTTAATTTACAAACAACTAAATTAATTATTACTTTAACGGTTTATTCTAAGAAGCAAATTTACAGCTTAATGAATCAATTATATTTGATTCAGCAATAATTATCAACTTGATTTATTTATTTAGCAATCTTTTGTTAATTATCAAGCTCGTCTTTCAATTTGATTCGAAGTTTATTGTACTATTACGACCTATAGTCGGGATAAGTAAACGAGGTCCCAGATCTTACAAATCCTTGTAGTGAGAGTGACAAAATAAAAGAACAAATACAATTTATTATTAAAATCAATAGGAGATGGTACACAAAATTTAACGTAAAAATATTACAATAAAACAATACAGAAAAGTCTAGGGTTTAAAGTTAACGCTATGGAAAAATTATTAGTAAAGTGAAACAATTTGACAAGAAAAAGGAGATACAGCTGTTACTTAACTTTTACACAGAAAATTTGGAGAGTTTCCTGGTGCTCCAGACTTGAAGGCTTGTTGATCGACGAGAAGTCTTCACAACACAATTTGATAGGTTTCATAAATCTTCACAATGGTTAGATAAGTTGCTCTTAATCGTAATATATAAATCAAAATGCAGGGCCAAATCGTATACCAAAATTCGTGTACCAAAGAATAGCAATGATCCAAAGTCCAAAAATCCAATATTCCGAAAATAACAGAACAGTAGGCAAGTTCTGTACTCAAAATCTGGACTATCCCAAATCGTCTAGAATATTACTTCTAGACGATAACTTGCTTATTTATCCGAATAATTCGAAATTTCAATTTAAACAAACCAAAATATAAATTGAAATATTAGGTTAAATCTAGTTATTAATCCGGTATTAAACCGATTAGCAATCACGTGCCTTTTAACTAAATTAATCCTTAGCGAAGTTTTAAGTTAAAATTCTTGATTTAAAAAGAGCAAGTTTTAGGCAATTTTAGAGATTCATAATCTTTGGTCACTCACAAAAACAAAAGCAAATGACAACAGTTGACAGTTCAACAGTCAGGGTACCAACTTGTGAAAGGTAAAAGACTGAATCGATTTTTATGGACTTTTGATCATTAACCATCTTTATTCTATTACTTTGTAAACAATTCTTATACGTTAATTATTGCAATAATCTATATTGTAAATTCCCCTAAAATATACACAATAATACACCATTATTTAATAAATTTATATTTTTTCTACGGAGAGCCATCTGTTGGAGAAAAGCTTAAGTAGTAATTTGCACCCAATATTCAGCGTGGTGACATTTATCGCTAAAAGTAATTTCTACTATAGGTAAATTTGATGAATGGATCTACTTATGATCTTGCGGACACCGGCGAAAGATGGCACGTCACAGTACTCAAGCTACTTATCTTCAAAATAACATCGAATATATTATTTAACCAAACCACCAGGTTCGTATATTTTTGTCTGCTTTTGTTAAGGCGTTTAAGCCTTCAGTTTTGTATTAATTAATGAAAGAATCGACTAGACTAAAAGCTATTCTGCAATATTTATATTCAAATTTTCTTTGGAATCGTATATTGCCTTGCAAGTAAATAAATTGGCAAAAATATTTAGATTGGATGCTCTTTACAATTACAATCTGGAGTGCAGTACCAGGATTTCTCACTTTCAAGCACACTCAATCTGGATTGGTATCTCAATCTCAATTGGTATTATATTCTCGATTATTGTTTTTGCATGAAATTCCTTTTCATCTATGCAATTTTCTTGGCATAAAATTTCGCCTAAAAACAAACATATATGTTTTCTTTAAGAATTACTGTTAAATTAAAATTTTACAAATTACTTTTCACAGGCTTTACATTATCTTCAAATGTATGTTTCTTTGTTTGTTTGTATGTAATGGAATCTTCGAACGTAATTCTTGTGAACGATTCATCTTTTGGAGTCTGAAGGACTTTTAATATATTTCAAAAGTGAATATTAACGTTCACAAAAATTAGGGTTCAAGATGACTGTTTCAGACGGAGAATAATATGAAAATTTATACTTACTGTTCGTTTTTGCTTAACTGCTGCTCTAATGGTATCTATTGGACGTCGTAACACTATAAACCTAACACTGGATGTACCACACTTTCTTAAAATTATACCTGAAAGGGAATTTTGTTAGAAAACACAATTAAAAGACAATATAATGTTCAAAAATATATATTGAATCTTCAAAAATTTTATGTTTTTACAACAACTTATAAGAAATATGTTTATCAAACACTAGTCTGGCCCGTGTGCAACACATGGTGAGGAACGGAACGATTCATAATGTACCAACTACCATCCAAAATGCAGTTTTGTGAGCTACCGATTATACAAAAAGATTCAAGAAAAGTTCAGTGTTTCTGAAATTTGGTGGGCTTTTGCTTGCCTGTCTTATACACGTATTTTATTTCAATATCAATTTTGGTCGCTCCTCAGAGCTTGAAAATGCTTGAAGCGCTACTACTTCAAATTGTATTCTGCAATTACAATTTTATACGTTCAGGCAAGGCGGTCCCATGCACATATGAGTACATGGTAAAGATACTTTTCTGACACCGAATCACTGTGGAACCGGTTTAGGGCAAATCCCGTTAAAACTCATCATTTCCCCGTCAAAATCGACTGCTAGGAAATGATGGGGGTCCCATGTCGCTAAGGGCTATTTTCGCTAAAACTCACGATATACTTTGAATAGAAGCTGGATTAACTTGTCCTCATATTTAAGACCTCGTATGAGTTGGTTAACAACGTGGATTCGTAAAAGGGTTTTTAATTCTGAAATTTCCGAAATTGTCAAATTTTGTTATAGTTTCTAAATTTAGGTGGTCGGGGCGACATTACATCCCTGTGTAGCGACATTTACTACACTTTCTAAAATGACACTCCTTGAGGAGTTATGGAAATGTTTGCATAAAAATCGCTCCGTAGAGCGAAAATATCATTAAGAATATTAAAAACCTCTTCCATGATATTTTTACATGAAGTACGCTTTTCATACGAAATATTTCCTAAGTCGGATTTTGTTACAATTTCGAAAAGTATACCGAGGGTTTTACCATGTTCTTTAACATTCTCACCCACTTCAAAACGTCAGATTAAACTAAAACTTTGCACACATATCAAGGACCGATGACAATACAATAATTTGAGAATTTTGTCATAATGTCCTCACCAGGATCATCAGGATAAATTTTTTTAAAAAATGACTAATCTATTGTCGATATTTTGCCGGAGGCGCCGCTGTTAATATATATTTTATTTTGTATGAAAAAAATTATAGTTTAAAAAAAACGTAAAAAACATGCTTTAATAGCAAACCGAACTAAAAAGTAAAAACTAATATTTAAAGAATTCATTTTATTGTAAAAAGCGTGGGGTGCTTGATATCAATTGTTATAAACATTTTATTGGTAGCTATTGATAAAAGTAGAAATATAAAAATATAGTAAAAAGCGCCCCACGCTTTTTACAAGAAAATGAATTTTTTAAACATTATTTTTTATTTTCTAGTTCGGTTTCGCTATTAAAGCGTGTTTTATAGTTTTTTAAACTATAATTCTTTAAATTAATGTTGTAAAATTTATTTATTTATATAATATATTTTATTATTCATCTTATTAATTATTTCTTTTCTTTACCATTAGTTTCAGTTTTGTCTATAGGAGGCTGGTTTTAAGGGAAAAAGAGACAAATCAACTAATTATTCACTATAGATGGTGCCCAAACACCAATTTTCCATTGTCTCTTTTCCCCAAATAATACAAAATTCGTCTTATATGTCAAGCACACAAAAGGGTAAGTTTCTTAGAACCCACGACTCTGCTCCGGTTAAAATCAGCTAATCGTATGCTTATGTTGCTTCGTTTATTTACCAAAATAAATAAAACGGGAATAAACAGGTAACAGTGTCAAACTGAACAAAAGTCGATCGTGATTGATTTTTTAAATTAAATAAACAGTATAAATTTTTTGACATATCAACCAGAGAGAAGTAAAAAATTTCAAAGAAGATGGAAACCTGGAAAAGTCGGCTAAAGTTATTTGGTAAGCGGTGAAGAAAACACCCTACAAAAAACCCATTAGGTTGATGTTAGCTGATGGGAAATAACATGGATGAAACTGTACGTCTAAAAAGCAGCAACTACATATCATACAGCAAACGGAGAACTACTTTTGGCAAGACAGACATTGCGATTGAGAAGATTACTTCATATAAATTGGTTATGGAATTTATTTTATATACAATAAGATAGACAAGATAATGTTTATTGACCATTTAAACGTACATATGGTAAGTCAGATAAAGAATTTTGTAATTATACATACAAAATATAATAAACGTGTAAAAATATAAAATATAAGTATAAAATATAAAAATGTAAATATAAAATAATTGTATAAACAAAGTATAAACCTCACATATATAAAACACAGTTTTGTAGATTTATACAGATATAAGAAATACATACATAAAGTCATTCTACTCTCAAGTCAAGTATAAATAATAAATAGATACACGACATACCTATTTTACAAGACCATTTATTTAGTTCATCTATTTAAATACTCCTGTGCACTGTAGTAACCCCCTGTAAGTAACAAATTTTTTATGCTATTTTTGTATGTTTTATAACAATTTATATTCCTAATTTCAAGGGGTAGACTATTAAAAAGTACAATGCAGTTGTATTGTGGAGAGTGTTTGTAATTCTGAGTATGGTGGGTGGGTATACTAGGGAGATCTCCCTGTCTTGTACTGTACATGTGGCAATCATTTCTGGATTCAAATAATTCCATATTTTTCTTAGTATAAGTGAGACACTTTAATATAAATATACATGGAATAGTCAGCATTTCTCTGTATTGCATTTGAAATAAAAGTCTAATAAGTCTTTTTTGGATAATAAAGACTCTCTCCCTATCCCTTAAATTTCCCCAGGTGATAATATTAAATGACATATGAGAATAGGCAAGACCGTAATATATATTTAGTAAGCCAGCTTCATCCAGCGTACTTTTCATTTGTAGTATGGCAAAGTAGGCCTTATTTAACTGTGCACATACATGTTCAATATGACTACTCAACAACAATTTGTTGTCTAAGTGAGTCCCAAGCAACTTTATATTTTTGGATAAAGCAATATTGTCCTGCAACATTATATTATCTGGCAAATAGTCTTTGGAGTCCAAAGTTTATAATGACTGTTTTGTTAACATTTAAGATTAGTTTAACACTCTGAGCCCAGGCACTAACCTCTTGAAAAGTCTGAGTAACAAGTGACTGAAGTTCATTTAATGTATTTGCTGAGAGAGTAATTGTAATGTCATCTGCAAACATTGTCAGATGACCGCTTGTTAGGTAACCCGGAAGATTATTTATATATAACATAAATAAAATCGGTCCAATGACAGAGCCTTGAGGAACTCCAAAGATAATGTCACACGTGTTTGATTGGACATCGTGAAGTTGGACTTTCAGTGTCCTCCCTTTCATATAGCTTTTTATCCAATATAGCAGATCACCTCTTATTCCGAGACTGTAAAGCTTCTGTTCTAAGAAGGAACTGTTAACAGTATCGAAAGCTTTTGATAAGTCAAACATTATTGAGACAACATACTTGCCACTATCTAGACAGCTGTAAACATAATTTAATAAGTGACACATCGTCGACTCCGTTGACTTGCCAGCAGTAAAACTATGTTGGAAAGACGTAAGAATATTATATTTCTCTCAAATAATTTTCAAATTACGCTTAATATACTGATATGTCACCTTCGCTTCCTTAAGTATGTCAGAAAAAGAGCCTTGATTTACTGAGGTATTAAAAAGATATACTAAATGCTGTATGAGGTTATCCTTTACGTGTTTTAACATAGTCGCTGTTATACCATCGATCCCGGTAGATGGCTTGTTCTTTAATTTATTTATTGCATCATTTATTTCCTCTGAGGTAATGGGTGCAAAATATATTGAATGCTCCTTGTAAGATGAAATGGTACACGGTAGAGACAAGTTAGAGCCAAAGTGTTGGTTTAATTTGTTCGGTATATCCTTTATGAAATACTTAATTACTAAGAATATTTTCATTCCATAAAAACACTTTTAAATTTGCTGCACATTATATATAATGTATTTAATTTTCCTGCGTCACTTCTTTCTTTTCAATATTACTTACGTAACTAAAATATAAGGATAATTTAGTAAGGATCCATCTTGTGTCAGTAAGAGGCAGCAGGTGTTTATACACTGTCACTGAAAATAAAATATCAAAATAGACAAGATGCTTGTTTAATAAAGTATACTGGTATCTTGTACGTGTCAAAGGTATCTGCTGCCCTAACGCCATGTTGAGCTGATAGAGATGGGAGTTAATTCCTTCAGAATATAGACACACGTCAGTCGCGGCAGCTGGAGTGAATCTCTATCTAAACGGTAATCTTGAAATAGACGTATCGGAATCTCTGGCGAATAATGCAAGATTTACCAAATAAATGGAACTAAATAGACCAATTTATTGTTATTCCTGACTAGCGATTTTACGGTACGTTGCGTTTCTAACTGATGTATAAATGCCTGGCTATTTGTAATTGAAATTATGGAACGTCTTAACGTTTTAGAATTGTTATATATTCTCACTTCATGCCTATAACTTATTATAAATATTATTTAATAGAAATGATATTTTTCGTGAGAAAATATTAATCCTGATACGTATTTTTACCAGTTCTATGTTTAATGAAGTAATTGATATATTTGTAATTATGGTTATTACTTTTGAGTAGATTTCTATATATTTTCTTTCATATAAAATATTGACTTTTAATACCAGTCGAGACATTTATATATTTTATGTACAACTGTTTATAGCAGTTAATTTAAAAATCAATTTAATAAGGAAAAAAAAGAAAAAAACTTATCAATACGGACGGCAGAGATTGTTCGACCGTCGGCGTGGTTTTGTAAAAATGGAAGACGTATGTATTTTATATCACGGATTTCATAAAAGACTTTTTAAAAACTTTATTTAAATTAATAAGAGTCAACGAAGACTCTTTGAATAAAATAGTAGTTTAAAATATAGTGTGTTTAATTAGACATGAGTATCAGAACTGGTTACAGAAGTGCTTTGTGGTTGTATTTATAACATTCTAAAAGCATCGTTAACAAAATGTTGAACAAAGGGAAGCAAGTCAGCATGATTGTGAGAAGCTAAAATGTAATATGAATGTAATATGATACTTTATGAGTGATAACGATAAGAGGGAATTCATTATCCGCACGTAGCTGAAATATGACACTCTGGGATAATTTAAAATGAAGCAACAGTCACGTATCACATTGTATACGGTGTCTCAAATACTATATAACAACTTCCCCCTTATTAAAAAAGTTGGTGGTTATGCAGCAACTTTTACAAATATGAAAAGCGAGATAATAATATTGAAATATTGGATAAAATATGGAATATAAGTTGTAAAGTTTGTAATTACAATTATATAATTAATATGAAACAAAATATAAGGACCGTATAAAATATAAAGTTATGAAATATAAAGTTAAAGTAATATAAGCGTAGTTATCATCTCAAAGAGGGTTAATTTGGAAAACAGTGATAAAAGTCTAAGTCAGTTCGACTTCTTCTTCTGCTTCTGTTTCTTGATGAATGTTGGGTCTCCTCCTTGGGGGTAGAATGCTAGTTAATCTTTTGAAGGTTCTAGTTGGCATCGATGGAGACGGAGGTGGTCCGTGAGATGGGCGAACCAGGGCTAACTTTCGGCTTCTTCTTCTGCACTTACAGAATAGGTAGAACAAGATTAGGGTAACAATTAGGGTTATAGTAAAATACGTGAACCATGAGATGTGTTTGGTTACGTAGGGTTCGTTGATGAGGTCGTCTAGGTCCTTGGAATATTGGTCTAATTTATGTTTTGCAATTTCGAGGTCTTCGGTGTTCAAATTGTTTAACTTTAATGGCTTCAAGTTTGGTAGTTGTATTTTGTCTGGGAGTTGGTTGCAGCACTCATATGAAATTTGAATTGGATGTGAGTTGTCCTTAATGTCCGATATTTCATTGGAACTTGCTTGAATTTTGGTTATGCCAACGAAGGCGTAGCAACTGGGTTGTAGTTTTATGACAGAGTTTTTTGTGATAATTTCTGTTATTGAATTTTTCTGCGGACAATTAATAGTGACATGTAACGGTTCTGCGTTGATGACTAGCCATGTGTTTTCCTGAAGTTTTTGAACGTTATAGCCTTGAATGAATATGACGGAGGTTTGACAATTTTCGGGCAGGTGCTTAAGATTTTTGAAAAGTCTTGCTTCAGAGATAGCATTATTGTCTATCCGGTAGGCGAACAAGTTGAGCACAGTTTGGTTCCCATGTAAAGCTGTTTGCATTCGTCTAAATCCGGAATGGGTAAATACATTAAGGAATCATCGTCCCTCGCGATAAATTTTTGAGATACAGATAACATGTGATGTAAACCAGTTCTATTATCCAGGATAGGGATAGGATATAATTGATAAGTTGTGTATGTTTGTGGGTCTACTAGAGGTATTTTTAAAACGAAAATTAAACTTGAATCGGTTTGAAAAGCTTGGAGTTCAATAATATCCAAGTATTGAGCAACTTTTGATAGTTTTATTTGAAGTGGTAAATTGTTCTTCTGCAAATTCTGTGAAATTTCTTGTAAAGATGAGACTAAGTCCGATGGAGTAATGATTGATGTGTGAATAATTTTTAATCGTGCAAACGTTATTGAATTTAGAATATCATTTAAAGTGCCTTCAATATATAAGTAACTTGCCATCAATTGTTCACAAATTTCTAGGAATTCTAATTTCGTCTCGACAATTTGAAGCTCGCGTGATGCACCTAAAATCGATGTTTCGATTTCTTTAATATTTTTGTTAAACGTTTCCTCGTCGATCTGTAATTTTTGAATTGTTGAATTAAAGTTCTTTATGACGGATGTCGTAACCGAAATTTGATTTTTAATTAAATTTTCTAGTTAATGTTCATCATTGTTTAGTTTATTAGTGCAATTAGAGTAGTATTCGCCATCCTCGGCATCTAAGTTCCCGGTGATTGATTTAAAAACTGTGCCGATACCGTTGAGGATTCCACGCTTGTATCTTTTGGTATCTAAGAAGACTTCTTCAAATTTAGATTGTATGGTTTTAGATATTTGAGCTAGAAGGCTAAGATGGGTTTTGACTTCGCTTTTAAAGGTCACCATGTTTTGATAGGCAGGGTCGAGGGTGTTTAGAATTGTGTTTAGAATTTGTTCGTTCTTTTCGAATGTTGCCTTTAGGGAAGATACGTTTTTGTGAATTAGTAATGTCCATTTGTCATTAGTCAATATTACGTCAGTTTTTTCGTGGTAATAGATTCCTATGGTGTTGTTTATGGGGGTAATTTTGTATTGGGATACCACTAGTGTTGCTGATCCGAACAGCAGGAGTAACCTGAAACAAGGTTAACTTTCAAAATACGGTTTCATCCTGTCGAAATTTACTTTACTAGTTTGATTGGTTTCGGGGTTAAGTAAGACTGCTGAATTATTAAGAATTTCTGTGATTTCGAATGGACCGTTGAATTTATTTTGAAGTTTATTCTTTATCTGTGACTCTTTTACATAAACTTTGTCACCAACGTTATACGTGGGGCGATTTTCAGGGATGTTTTTGTCAAATATAACTTTGGCCTTTTGTTTTTGAGTCTCAGTTCGGTTTCTATCTATCTTATAATAATGGGATATACGGTTATTTAAATCTCTGACATATTTAGTGATTAATTCTTTTTGGTTATACAAGGTTTCTGGTGGGCGAACAGATGTATGGCCAAAAACTAATTCGTATCGGTAAATCCAAGAGTTTTATTTACAGAATTATTATAACAGATTACCGCATATGGCAAAATGGTAAATGGGTGTTCATTCGGGTTTTCAGTTTGGTTGGCTCTTATCATTTCAGCTAGGGTCACGTGAAATCGTTCAATTGAACCATTTGACTGGGGGTGTCCTACACTTGAAAAGGTTAGTTTTATGTCGTACAGTTTGCATAGGTCTCTTAATAAGTTATTATCAAATTCTCCTCCGTAGTCGCAGTGTATTCTTAGCGGAGTACCATAATGTTGAAAGTAAAGTAGTAAGGTGTTTACTACAGATTTAGCGGATTTATCGGGAACTGCGTAAGCTTGTGTGAATTTAGTCAATTCGTCACGAATAGTTAAAGCATAATTGCGCGTAGGGAATTCAAATAAGTCGATGTTGATTCTTTCAAACGGTGTTTTCGGTGCTTCCGTAATTACTAGTGGGCTACTTAAATTTTTTCGACAAATTTTACTTTTTTGGCATGTCTCACAATTTTTCACAAAATTGTCTACATCTTTAGATAGTCCTTGCCAATTATATTTATTTTTGACTCTACGCATCGTCTCATTTATTCCGCGGTGTAAGTTGTTTTTACCGGTATGGTGTTGGTCGAGAATAATCGGTATTTCGTCTTCGTCAGGTGTCCGTACTAGATTTTGGCAAATTATTAATTTCAGATCTTTTTTCTGCGAAAATGAATGAGAGAATTTCCAGTATTGGGAGGTCCAAATTGTTTTCAACATAGTAGGTCTTGGAAAGATCTAGTTTATTTTGATTTTTATATAGCGTTAAAAATAAGTGTTCTACTACGGATTCGGGGTCAAAAGGTATAGCGATGATATAATAATTTCTATGTCGGGTCGACTTACTAGAAACGATATTGATAGTATTATTGTAGAATTCAGGGTTTTCCTCAAAAATGTCCTCGATGATTTGGTGATGAAGGTCTGTTAGGTTATTTTGTTGGAAGAATGTGATTATATTTTTATTTTCCCGGTCCAATAATTGTCTGTTTGTAATTTGGATTTTCGAGTAGTCTATTAAGGACTTTGTTTTATATAATTTAGAAAATGTGTCGAATTCCTGGGCAATATGTTCGTTAGTTATTTCGCTGTCGTCGTTTAGGCTTTCGTCATCGTCTGTGTCTTCGTTAACTGCTAAAATTTTAGAATAGAATTGGGAACAATCGTTAAAATGGTTTATTTTGACCCTGGACAAAGCGTCAGCGTTTTTGTTTATTTTGCCAGGTTTGTATATGACTTCGTAGTCATACTTCTCAAGTTTGAGGTGCCAACGGGCTAACCTGCTACCCGGGTCTTTTATAGAGAATAGCCATGTAAGTGGTCTATGATCGGTTATTAATTTAAATTTTCTGCCAAACAGATACGGTCTAAAATGCTTTACTGACCACACGATAGCTAAAAGCTCTCTTTCTATCGTGAAATACTTGGTCTCGGCATTGCATAAAACTCGGGAGGCATAAGCGATGGGCAGATCTTTGCCAATAGGTCTTTGCGAGAGTACAGAACCGATTGCGAATGCGCTTGCATCTGTGGTTAATATGAAAGGCTCGTCAAAATTTGGGTAAATTAATATGGGTGACGTAGTAAGCGTTTGTTTCAAGTCGGAAAAGGCGTTTTGACAGTAATTATTGAAGTTAAATGGTATGTCCTTTTGAAGTAGTTTAGTCAGTGGTTTGGATACCTTTGAAAAGTTTGGGATGAATCTTCGGTAGTAACCAGCAAGTCCCAAAAATGCCTTAATATCTTTTTAGTTCTTGGGTTGCGAGAAATTGAGAATGGCATCGACTTTCGATGGATTAGGTTTAACACCATCTTTGGTAATGAGGTGTCCTAGGTAAGCAACTTCTTTCCTAAGAAACTCGCATTTGTCAGGCTGTATTTTAAGGTTAGCTTTTCGAAGGCGTTTAAATACTTCCGTTAGACGAGATACATGTTCATGAATAGTGGGTGAGTAAATTATGATGTCGTCCATGTAGACGAGTCATCTTTCGTTCTGAATCCCTAACAGGATGTTGTCCATAACCCTTTGGAATGTGGACGAGGCATTCTTAAGACCGAATGGCATGTGAACAAATTCGTAGTGGCCATTCTCTACAGTAAAGGCAGTCTTTTGGACATCTTCGGGATTGATTTCTATCTGGTGAAACCCAGAAGCCAAGTCTAAGGTTGTAAAATATTGACATTTTCCCAGTTGATCAAGAAGATCAGAGATACTGGACAAAGGATTATTTTTACCAGAAGCGTCTAGTTTCTTGGCCACAACCCAAACTGGGGAGGACCAAGATGAAATTGAATGGCGGATAATACCTCGACTTAACATTTTGGAAACTTGGGTCTTAACTTCCTCTTTATGGGCTTGGGGATAGCGATAAGATTTCGTGAAGATCGGTCGGGAATCGTTTGTGTCAATGGGGTGTTTAATTTCGTTTGTAAAAGTAAGATTGTCTCCTTCTAAATAGAATATGTCTTGAAAGTCTAAACAAAGCTGCGTTACTAATTCAGCCTCTTCTTCGTTTAGGTGATCCAAACGTAACTGATTCATAATTTCTGACGATCTGTTGGTCTGTATGTGTGAGTCGAAATTTTGTGTATTTAAATTAAAAATTGACTTAAATTTTTTGACGGGTTCGAGTTTGATGTTTGAAAAATTTATTATTTTCGGGATCGCATTTGGGTTTATTACTGTCGTCAAGAATTCACCGTTGTTATCTATTTTGACGAATTCGATAAGCGTACCTTTTCATTTTCTTGGGCTACTAGTATAGCCTCAGTATTTTGTAGGTCGCATTTTAATTTGTAGATTTTTTCCGTGCGTGGTTCAATGGAAATTAAGTTTCTATTTTTAGTGGTGCTTAAGCTTCGCGTTACGGCTGGTTGCGATGGAAAAATATCGGTAACTTTAAATATTGGTACAGTTTTAAAATTCGTGACTAACTGTTTTTTCTCAAAATCTATTTTGCATTTATAATGTTCGAAAAAATCCGAGCCTAAAAGTCCGTCAAAGTCTATATCCAGGTTGTAAATATAAACTTTGTGAGGATCACCTGTGGTAAATGGTATGAGAACAGATTCATTGATGTTAATCTTTTCATTCGTTATTCCTTGGATAATCACGTTTTCAGGGGATCTACATCTGTAGTTTTCAGCTGTTTTAGGTTTAAAAACTGAAATACCTGCACCTGTGTCTAGCAAAATTTTAAATTTACCTGTTATATCATTCATGTAATAGAGATTTTTTGAATTTACAGTTAGCAATGCACGCGAAAGAATATTTACATGAAGTTGTGCTCTGGGAAATTCAGGCATGGGTTGAAACTGTCTTTTAGATTCATTGTCTGGATCTGGTTCGATATTTGATCTATTTCCCGTGTTGGAGTATCCGCGGGATACTCCGGGCCTAAGCAAAAATCCGGAGGATTAGCAGTATAATCCTGTTGTTGTGTCTGGGAATTAGCAGTATAATTCCCATATTGGTTTTGCCAATTATCAGAATAATCACCTTGTATGTTTTGAGAATTATCCATGTAGTTCTCTTGTGGCAAATATTGGTCATTGTAATTAGTTTCGTAATTTTGAAAGTAATCGGATTGTTGGTTAAAATTGTCATACTCATTGCATTCGTAGTTTTGAGGATCATAGTGGTTGTCAAAATTGACGTGGTGTGTCCTCTGTGGGTTTTGACGGTTGAGATTTAAATTTTGTTGGTTGCTTGGGAATCTTTGTTGAAAATTAGGATTGGGCCTAATTACAGAGGGTCTATTTTGTTGTGAGCTACCTGGTTGTTGGAAGTTTTGTGGTCTGTAATTAATTTGATTAGATGTGTTTTGAAAATTTTACCTGGGAAATTGCGCTTGATTGGAGTAAGCGTTAGGTATAGAATTAGGGGACAAAAATTGTTGGTTTTGCCTTGTGCGGCATTCACTGATAGTATGTCCATTTCTTTTGCAAAATGAACAGAATTTTTGTTGAATATTTGGAATTTGACGTTTTTGTTGGGGCAGTGTATTTTTAATATGGTTACCTTTAGAAAATTTCTGACTTTCGAAGTATGAAAGTTGCAATTCTCGTCTAATTCGAGCGATGGCTTGTAACATATTTGATGGATTTCTAGCGTGTATGATTTGGCCTAATTTTGGTTCTAGGCCTGTTAGTAGGGTAGTCAAAGTCATTGTTTCTATCAAGTCAGTTTGTGATTTCTTTTGGTCTGGCGTTAAATTTTGTTTTTGCACTTCCGCGTGCATTTTTGCATTGTGTGTTTGCAGACGCGTGACAAAGGTTAAAGCGGATTCGTTTGCTATTTGATGAATTCGCTGTAGGTCTTGGACGAGAGCCGTGAGGTCACGAGAGCCACCAAAATGGGCTTCTAATAGCGACTTAATTTCCGCAAATGTATTAGGATTACGGGAGTTAATTAACTCGGCAGCTCTGCCGCGTAGTTTGTTTTTTATATGAATTGTCAATTAAATTTTTTGTTCATTAATGGCCATATTTTGTGCGTGAAAACACGAGCTCAAAAACGTTTGCAAGTTGATGGGACTGCCATCAAATTCTGGAATTATTGAAAAAAATTCCACTTAATTTGTAGGGCTCAATTTCTGGTGTGACTGCGCGAGGCGTGGCTGCTTGATTATCTGTCATATTGCTTAAGTTTTGGAATGTATCGAAATTGAAGTAATAAAGGTTAAATGGAATAAAATTAAAATTAAAGCATTTTTACGCAAAGTGTCGTACTAACAGAGGGAGTAGATAATGAAAGTTATATTTTGTTATACAAATGCGGCATTAACAGTATAATGCGCGAAACTTTTGTCAATCTTATGTTGCCAGTCGAGCATTAGCAGCATAATGATCTGATTAGATTATTTGTACTTAGTATTTAATTCACTTGTAATTGTAATAAGATAAATGGGGAATGGATAATAGAAATAGTTTTAATTGTTATTAGCTGTGCATTAGCAGTATAATACACCTTATATTAAAAATAAAATGTTCAACACAATTATAAAATGCGAGATGATTCTTTGAATGCACTTACATGAATTTCTTCATAGAGTAGATTCTTCGTCCGTTAAGGGATTGGAATCCGCCACCACCAGTTATGAAGGTCTCCTTGTTCCAATGGTAACTTGCACTAGTTAGGCACCTCGTATGGATGTTTGTCCTCGTTCTTGTGGGTTACTATTGGTTAGGCTTCTTGTTCTGTTGGTGTTCACGGATCCTACCGACTGCGCCAATTTTATATCACGGATTTCATAAAAGACTTTTTAGAAACTTTATTTAAACTAATAAGAGTCAACGTTGACTCTTTGAATAAAATAGTAGTTTAAAATATAGTGTGTTTAATTGACATGAGTATCAGAACTGGTTACAGAAGTGCTTTGTGGTTGTATTTATAACATTCTAAAGGCATCGTTAACAAAATGTTGAACAAAGGAAAGCAAATACAATAGTCAGCATGATTGTGAGAAGCTAAAATGTAATATGAATGTAATATGATACTTTATGAGTGATAACGATAAGAGGGAATTCATTATCCGCACGTAGCTGAAATATGACACTCTGGGATAATTTAAAATGAAGCAACAGTCACGTATCACATTATTATTATTATTATTATTATTAGCCGTTACTCGAGTCCGAGTATAAAAATGTTACAGTCGATAAATTGTGCACAATAAAAAACAAGTAAAAGGTGTAGTCTATTGTAATTCCCATTCATCTACGGTGCACACGACTATGGCTATAAAGGCCAATTCGGGAGAGCACATGTCGACCGCAGTCAGGACAAACATAGACCTGGTTAGGTCTTGGATTCGGCCTTCTTGCAGCAACATTTCCTTGATAGCTGGCCACAACCCCTCGCCATTCGGTTCTGTCCGCTGCAAGTTGTTCCCATTGCTCGTCTGCAATACCGCAGGATTTTAGATTTTCATAAAGAGCGTCTTTGAACCTCTTTCGTTGACCGCCACGCCTTCTTCTACCGCTTAGCAATTCACCATAAAGTGTACATTTAGGAAGGCGGTTATCATGCATACGATGAACGTGACCTGCCCATCTTAGGCGTGCTCTTGAAATAAGCACCTCAATTGGAAGGCTGTTTGCTCTCCTGAGTACTTCCACGTTTGATATGTGATGGAACCAACGGATTTTCATCATACTTCTGAGGTGTCTTTGCTAAAAACGTTCTAATTCTTTCACATGACGACGGTAAGTGACTCAGCTTTCACATCCATATAGCAGTGTTGGAATGACAACTGCTCTGTAGACAGCCATTTTCGTTGACAAAGCAAGGTCGTGGTTGTCAAATACTCTCTCTCTAAGTCCCCAGAGTGCTCTAGATGCAGCGTTAATTCTATTGCGAATCTCGCTGTCCATGTTTGCTTTGTCATTAATAACGTTGCCTAAGTAATTGAACTGATCCACCACTTCAAGAGAATTTCCGTTAAGTGTAATGTCTATTTGGTTCACTTGATGAGGAGTTGACATAATCTTAGTCTTTCCAATGTTGATTTTAAGTCCCAAGGAATCATAGCTCTGGGCATACACATCTAAAAGTTCTTGAAGCTCTTCCGGCGTAGAGGCTAAAAGTGCACAGTCATCCGCATACTGGAGATCACAAATGAATCGTGTGCGTGTCTTCGTGAAAGCTCTAAAGCGCCCTATGTTAAAGAGACCGCCATCAAAACGGTATCTGAGACCTATTCCTCTGACTGTCAGTTTGTTGTCAACAATAATTGTTAGAGCAGTGGTAAACAAATTAAAGAGTAGGGGTGCCAGGACACATCCCTGCCTAACTCCAGTGAGGGTTTGGAAAGGTTCGGTTGCCTCATTATTATACATAACCTGGGCGTTGTTATTTGTATGTAGACTGCGACATACTTCCACAAATTTTTTAGGGATACCTAAGCGGAACATAATTTTCCAGAGCACTTCCCTGTCCACCGAGTCAAACGCCTTGGTTAAATCAATGAAGGCCATGTGAATTTCTCCTTGATGTTCGAGTGCTTTTTCTTGAAGCTGTTTAAGTGTGAAGATTAAATCCGATGTGCCTCGGTTTGGTCTAAAGCCACACTGTGTTTCAGGAAGTAGCTTTTCCATAACAGGTGTTAGCCTATTTGCCATCGCTTTAGTGAGTATCTTCCCTCCAACAGCCAGGAGAGCTATACCCCTGTAATTTCCACAGTCCGCAGCGCTCCCTTTGTTTTTGAAGAGGTTGATTAAAAGTGTATCACGAAACTCCTGCGGAGCTTGACCACTTTCCCACACGATATCAAACAGTTTTTTGAGGTAGGGTATGAGCTCTGACGACACAGCTTTAAAGATCTCAGCTGGGAGTGAGTCGGCGCCGGGAGATTTGTTATTTTTTAGCTGCCCAATGGCGGTTAAGATCTCTTCCGTTGTTAGTGGTTTATCTAAGTCTTCGAACGTGTCATATTGAGGGATAAGATTTATAATATCGTGATCGGCTTGACTTTGCTGGTTAAGAATGTTAGAGTAGTGTTCTTTCCATCGGGCTCTTATTTCCTGGTCTTCCTTGAGGAGATTTCCATTTAAATCTTTAATAGGGCACATATTTTTCCGACTGGGGCCGTACACTGCTTTTACTCCTTGAAAGAAATTTCTGTAGTCGTGTGAATCGGCGTACCTTTGAATTTCTCTGGCCTTGCTTGCCCACCACTCGTTCTTTATTCTTCTGATTTCGCGTTGCGTTTCATACTTAGATTGGGTAAAAGCTTCTGCTTTTGATAAGTCGTTGGGGTGGTTGATAGCGTTTTGGAAGGCAATATGTTTGCGGTCAAGAAGTTCTTGTATAAGAGCTTCATTATCATTGAACCAGTCCTCCTGTTTTTTACTTGCTGCACTGCCAAGAATTTCCTCACTCGCACTTTTTAAACTGTCTTTAATTTGTGTCCAGGTAGCAGCGACATCTACAGAATTGGTTTCTTCTAGTGCACTCAAATTCTCTTGAACTTTTTGCTTTAGCTGTTCGACGGTTTGTTGGTCACGCAATCACATTATATACGGTGTCTCAAATACTATATAACATGTATAGTGGAAAATTATTATATAATATGTACCGTTGTATATGGCTTATGCACTATTATACATACAAAAGACGAATCATTTGGTTGTTATAATGGTGTATGGAACTTTGGCTGTCTTTAATCCTAGAAGGGATTTTCCTTATATGGCGAGGAGCATAAAAACGTCTCTAGAATTGCATAGGGTATAATTCACACTATACGTTATAAGTCATATATACGACTATAGAAATTCCTTGTCTTATGAGAGTCCTACGGTAAGCATAAAATGACACAAAAATGGGTGGTTTCTAAAAGGTCGTTATAAGGTCATAAAGAGGAGGTCGATTATCATCTAAAATACAAGGTTTAACATGATTTAAGAGCATGGTATAAGAGTCATTTAAAAAATATATATGACCTAATTGTGGTCTTTCACGAAGATAGTTATACAAAGGTTATTATAAAACTTCAATAGGACCTTGGTACAAGATAGTACTTAAAACTGAAAGGAGTGATAAGAGAGGTCATATTGATTTTGAATACAACCTCCATACGACCCATAAATGAAAATATGGCGTCCAAAATTGATAACAGCAACAGAAATTAGACCTATATTTAATACGATCGCTTCATGACCCTATAACAGAAATAATGTACTTCAGAAATTTATAATTGGAATAGAAGTTAGATACGCCTTCGATGACGCAATTTTTGTGCTATCAAATATCCATGTCGGTCTATTAGCAAAAGTACCTACCATATAAAACCATATAAAAGGACCTTATGAAATTTAAAGATAGGTTTTAAGTTACGGTGTAAACTTAAACGAGCAGTTAAAAGAGATGTAGAAAAAACACGCCGTCAGATTGGAAATCTCTGAGGAAAGTCGATTTGTTTAGATGAAAACAAGTCAAATGAACCCAATAGCATATCAGGAAGGAAGCTGGTCGCTAATGTAAAATATAGTTTAAAGCATGCACAATGAAAATATATTCATATGAAACAACAATTCAGGCACGTGAGTGTTATACACCATTGCGCAGTCGGTCATATGATGAATTAGGCCTTATGCTCGTTTCTAAAATATAAAACGACTTTTGAGTAATTTAAGAACAGTCTTACGTCTGCTTAGTAGTTTCACAATTAAATTTATAGCAATTAGGTCGTAAGCAATCTTGGCCATATTATCTGTCGAAAATTCAATCGAATTTGGTGTCCATGTTTTACAAGAAAAAATATTAAAACATAATTTAATTTAATTTACATTCTTATCATATGGACATTTGATTAGAAAATATATCTTTCGATATTTTTAATCATGCTCTATAAATTTGTATACATTTTAAACT